>LOEQ01000078.1:125137-136728 GCA_001685075.1 Bramus lutescens
ATAGACCCTGAACATGATGATTCTTTTCCACTCTGGCCCAGGGGTAGTGTCTGACACCATGAGGATCTTAGCAGTCCAAATGCAGCTATCACCCTGACGGGTTGGCCCTCGTGGCTTGAAAAATGAGCATACACACAGCCTGTTTTGGTTCCCATTTCCCTGATGACTTTTCCTGAGTGTTCCAAAGGTGGCATCAGTTTCTTTCCTTTGAATTCCTCAGCCAGGGCAAGAAGGCACATGCAAATTAGCCTCGACTCTGTCCAGTCCAGCAACAGAATCCGATGGGTCTGTGTGCTTCTTAGAGTGCCAGTCTCTGTGGTCTACTTATGTACGAGTATGCCGCCTGAGCATCTCTAAGATGAGGATGGTTGAGCACACCAATACTAAGCAAAACGGTTAGCACAGTTCAGTAACTCACCCTGGCCAGTGCTATCCTAGATGCAGGGTGGTCTGTCTCCAGACCCATTGTTCCTTCACTCTGTTTTCTGAGAGGCGGGATGGGGGGGAGGAAAAGGTATTAAAGGGAAAACAAGGTTAAAGCAGAGAGAGAGAGAGAGAGAGAGAGAATGGTGAGAATAGACAAGAAGAATGAAAGAATAGTGGAGAAGCATACACAACACACAGTTGCTTCAGAGTTCTTTTTTCAAGTGGCATCTTGCTGTTGATCACCTGGGCTCAGCTGTTCCCCAAGCTTCAGTTCCCCAGGACTCCAGGCATGTGCCACTGTGTACAGCCTGAGATCTTCTCATGTCTCCCAACATGGACTTAATTTTCCTGGTTCAAGTAATCCAGCATGCGAGGCAGGTCCAAAGACCTGAAGGTCATCACCAGATGAACCCTGCCAGCATCTGTGCAATGTGACTCAAATTTTCTCATGTAGGATATATGAAGAGAGAATTTTTTCCCTTGAAGAAATCCATAGGAAGTACCTGATCTTAGCCTCCCAGGCTCTGCAGCTTCTGCCCTGCTGCCCACTGGATCTGGATTCTTACAAAGAGTGCCTTTGCCTACTACCCCCCATTTATTTCCCTCTTATGTCTAAAGCAGCAGCATATTGTGCTGTATTTTGAATGCTAATGTTAATGTTGATTGACATTGTCCCTGAAAAGACGTGCACTTGACATGTCAAGGAGTGAATGATTGACAGCAGATATAAGTACTGTTAGTGTCAAGGCTTTGTTAGGTGGTTGTGTGCAGCCTAGCCTACTGAATACCAATGATACTCCAGATTAGTGGACAGATTTTCTGCTCATTTATAAATGGATACTTACACACATTTAAGGAATATATCACCTATTTTCACAGTTGGAGCAATAATGGCTCTTTTTTGAATCCCTAACAAAATTACGATTTTATCCAATATCATAAAATTGGTGTTGTATTTCTTTTACTACTTTCAGTCTGAATCTGTTTAGATTGTGTCTTATCTGTGTGTCTTCTCTTCACTCATTTGCTATTGCACTAATGTCAGTGACACACATCCTGTAACAGGGAAGTCTCATAGGACACAGCTGAGCTTCTGAGACAGGAAGTTGAAGCCCACTTACTCATGCCTACACTAACCATTGGGGCCTCCTCCCACTACTCAAGGAGAAGCTGTTTTCATTGCTGATGTCTCTTATAAACATTTGAATAATTTGTCTTATTTCAATTGATAAAACTATCATCATTTATGCTTTTATGTTAAATTCATATTCTAATTTTATTATCATAACATTTATATGTATTTATAGGCAGAGACAGTCAGAACTCTGTGAGTTTGAGGCCAGCCTGGTCTACAGAATGAATTCCAGGACAGGTATGGTTACATAGAGAAACCCTGTCCCAAAAATTTTTTTAAAAAATGCATTCTGTTCTCTTGGAACATATAAACATGGAATAGACTTGCTCACTGTTTCAGCCAGCTGATCCCCACCACCACCACTAGTACCTTCTGCTCTGAGAAGAAACAGGCTGGCCTCTTCCAGCATTAACTGACGGGAAGTTGGCTTCCTAGATCTTTAACATTTGGAAATTTTCTCAGTTTGTATTTCTGCTGTTTACTGTTGCTGTTAGTCATTTTTATCAACCAAAACCTTTGCACACAGAGCCCTAACCTCCTTTTCTAAAACCATGTTTGAGGTACACAAACCACTTAGTTACTTCTTACCAAGGTAGATTTTCTTACATTGTCCTGTCTCATCCAGAAACTTCTGTAATAAGTGCTTTTCAATACCTGTAAGTACATTTTGAGTAACAGCAGTATGTTCACTGTTTTTCTTTTAAATCCAATTATGAATAATAAACCTTGAAAATGTAAGTTTCTATTCATGTGCTCTGAATAAAACATGCATTTCATATAACAACTACTTTTATATAAATTTGGAAGATTTATTTATTTGTTTAGTGGTACTAGGGTCTGCACTTAGGGCCTCCTGTTTGCTAGCCAAACCCTTTGTCAATGAGCCACATACTCAGCTCAAGACTGAAAGATCCTAATGGCAATTCCTGATTAAATTTCCCACATAGAAGGTAGTAATTGCAACCTGTATAGTTCGGGTCTTTTTCAGAATTTCATTTGGTCCACTCTAACTCTGGCAGTGAAAGAGGCTAATCGAGTGCCATTTATGCAGTGGCACCTACCCGTTTCCTGTCTGGCCTGCCCCCCCCCACCCCATGCTATCTGTGTATGTCCTCCACATGCATGCTTTGTCCAGCAAGCATGCCTGCTGTGGTCACCTCGGTGCCTTCCATCCTTCTCTGCTGCAGTAATTACAGACCTTCTTAAAATGGTTTTCATTTTTATTTTATTTTAAAATTGCAGAGAAGTTTAGAAAATCATGTCAGTTTCCACAGAGCCTAGACCAGAGTCCTCCGGTGAACAGTTCGGCATATCTGGCTGAAATGTATCTTTAGCTTGGTCCAATGCTTTCTTCTCTTTTCTTCACATCAGCTAAGTTTGCCATTCAAGGGCTGGAATCAGGCTTTCCTAGCTGCTATTGGGAAAGGTGATTTCTGTTTTAGCTGCTTCCTTTCATGAGTCAATTTCTTAAAATATTCTTGTGCTAGATGTAGTTCCTTGGTACAGCACCTCCTGAGCACACACGGGGCCTTGGTCTACTACTCTTCAGCAGTACCAGAAAGTAAAACTAAAAAATTTTCCTTTATCATAAATAGCATGACTTTTAAAAATCACCCAGGGACTGGAGAGAGATGGCTCAGCAGTTCAAAAGCGCTTGCCCTTAAGGACCCAGGTTTAGTTCACAGTTCCCATGTGGCAGCTCACAACTATTTGTAACTCCAGTTCTGGACATATGATGCCTTCTTCTGACCTCCATGACCATCAAGCCCACACATATTGCACATTTATGCAGGCAAACACTTACATACATAAAATAATAATAAATAGTCATTTTTAAAAAAAAACCACTCAGAGGCCAAATGTCGTAGTACATGCCTTTAATCCTAGCACATAGGAGGCAGAGGCAGGCGGATCTCTGTGGGTTCGAGGCCGGCCTGGTCTACAGAACAAGTTCTAGGGCAGTCAGGGCAGTTTCACAGAGAAACCCTGTCTGGAAAAACCACACACATGCTCAGAAATATTGGAAAATTGTTTTAAAAGTCCTTATTCCTCTTTTCTGTCTCTCTCGTAACCTGCCCACCCCTGAGGGTTTAGCACGTGATCTTCCGGGTTGTTTCATGACACATGTTCCTCTCTTTTCTTTGACACACCCAGTCTTTGGAGAGCAGTGAGCTCACTAGCAAGGACCATGGAGCTCTGCAGTTGGTATCCCAGAGAGTATACAGACAGGGAAGTGTTCGAGAGGCAAGTTCAGTTTGACAGTGGTTTAAAGGAAAATGTATGCTTCATTTGTTTAACTGTGGAACATTTCCTATAACGTCCATAATTGTACTGTTTTCTCTTTCGTAATTTTAGGTTGTAAAAGGCCTTACTTATTTGTGGAGTTTGAAGATTTTACACAGAGGTATGTTCTGGGTTTTACATGTGGGCTTACTGTGGGGATGGAGAAGTCTCTGCAATTGCCTTGGCTAAAGAAAAAAAAGCAACACCATTTCAGCCAACTGATATGACCATAAAAAACGTGATTGTAAATGTTGCTTTCCTTATTTTCTCCCTCTTATTTCCATCTTTTCTGCCCCCCCTAGTACTAACTAGGGAATTAAATTTTTGTGCAACACATTTATCAAGCATGCAAAACATATTTTGTACTGTATGAAAACAGTGGGCTCTGTGTTATTTAGCTGGGTACAGCCATCCCCTTCCCAGTCCTTACAGAACGTCAGGCGTCTTCCTGAAGAGATTGCTTCCTGTTCCCTAGAAATGAAACTTTAGGCAAGGACCTAATGAAAGAATCAGAAATGGTCACTTGTTCTGATGACATGGGAGAAAAGGGTCTGGTAATTGTGTCATGCTACAGGAGGAGCCTCCTTCTGTTTGTTTAACATTCCCAAGATGTCTGAATTCATTGGAAGCAAATTGCAAAAAGAGAAAGAGATGGTAGCAAAGCCAAACCACACACTCAACTTAGTACACACCTGCTCGTCCTGACTGTGTACATCTGGGGAGCTCAGCAGTCGGTGTACAATGAGACGCAATTAAAGCAAAGGGGTTTGTTTGTTTTTAAATTTGGTTTTAGTTTTTCTTTTTATTTTTTCCCTAAGAATGGGCTAAAACTTCTGGAGGGAACTCACCCTCTCTTCAGCCCGGCCTGAATTCTTTGTAGGTGGTCTCAATAGTCCCATGCTTCCCAACTTCTTCACCCTTTTTGAAGAGATTATCTCCATTTGGAAAAACACAATGTTCAGTTTTTAAAGGCATTAATGCTGATTAAATGGAATCTTAAGATCCCTGTCGCCTCCAACTCCACCCCTGTAATGTCATTATGTTTCTAGAGTGTAAAAGGTACCAGAGTGGTTGCTGAGGGAGCCGGGCTGGCTTAATATCACTCTCCTAGGTATCAGTATGTGAACCCATCTGCTGAGTGGTGAGCTAAAGAAAGGGGTTTTCTAACCTAATTGGCAGGGGCCACCTTCCCTTCCTGTGCTTCTGCTTGTGTAGCACCACGGAGCCATCATAGCCAGGGCCCATTTGCTTGCCTTTTTCAGACATCTGCTGTTCATTTGGCATGGGATCTAAGGGAAGGCATCCGTGCTCAATAGCAAAGCCTTCATTAAAAGGACCGTGCTTTGGAAACGGGAGTGTTGTTAGAAACTGAAACTTAGCATTGTTCTGTACTCTGGGAAGACAAGATCATTCTGAATTAGTGAATTCTCTCCAGCTGGAACTCTCTGGAACTCTGGTGGGTAGGAAGTGTGCCTCGGATAGTCCAAAGCATCTTTTCTTTTCCCCTTTTTAAGTGGCAAATCATGCTGACAAGGGGCTGTACCTCTAGAATCCCAGTTTCTAAATTGTTTGCTTTAGTCTCATTCCATTTGTGAGAAACAACCAAATTTGTCTGTTGAGATGAAATGTCATTAGACGTGTCTCAGATGGATTTATGGGGATCTGAAAGCCTAGGGTCAGATCACCAGGACAATCTTCCTGTGGTCATTTAGGGACTTTTGGTATGTTATAGGAAACAGTTGTGGTGACTTGTCTGATTGCCGATACAGAGGTTTCCAAAGAGAATTGTGAGTCCTTCTTCAGGTTTTTCTGGTCCACTCAGTACCCAGAGCAAAGCCGCTATAAAATACTACTGTGGGGATGTCTGTGAGCTCAGTGGGATGGGTTGCACAAGCCGTCCCCAGGGGCTTCAGTTTGAAGTACTAATCGGGGAAGTAATGTGTGCCTGCCTAGTTAGAAAGGTGACTGGATTACAGGCCAAATGAGTGTGTATTCCTTAGTAATGGGCACTCAGCTCTCGGAAAGTGTGCCATGGTAATAATACACCCCACTTAATAGATTTACATGTTTGGCCTTGGAGTTACATAGCTATTCACAGAGGCTTTTACCTTCTGAATGTAGAGTGGAAGGAGTCAGGGCCCTGGAGACTTTTGTAAAGGGCTGTACTGAGAAGCTTAGCCTAAATTGAGTAGGTTTTGTCCATATTTAATAACTTGGAAGTCATAAAAATAAGATTAAAGATGCCTTTTTATTTACCAAAAAGCTATTTAATTTTCTCCATGATTAAAAAATTGTAGCTTTTTAGATGAGTTCAATCAGGCAATTAAAGATCAGAGCTTTTAAGTTCAGCTAAGGCAATTAAGTGGGTAATATGGTTGTTTATACACTTGTACTGTATATACGCTCACCGCTGTTCCTTCTTACACGCACATAGACTCATTTTTGCTTCCTCTGATTGATGATGGGAATACATCTGAATATGTGTCACATTGTCAAATCAAAGCTGGGTCCTTTTATGGAGGCTGGGGGAGTCTGATCGAGGCGGTGTGAGAAGACAGCCAGAGAAAAGAAGACGAACAAAACACTAATGAGCGATCCAAGCTTTCCCACTTTGTGTCGGTCTAAGTACTGAGAACCTGTGTTCTCCTCTGATCTTCATTTTCTAAGGCCACTCTCCCCAGACAGAGCAGAGAATTATTAAAATGACATTGCTTTATACTCAGGAGTGTACATTTTCTAAGATGAGGAACTGGAGACATGTTTGGTTGCCTGATACTAAAGAGTAGACTTCTCCCATAGAAATGGCTTGGTTTGGCATCCTGGGTTTTAAGTACAGAAAAATGGATAAGTAAAATCCAGGGCCTCTTTCTCGGGTAAGTGACACTGTAGAGCAGAGCAAAGTCTAAACAAGAGGCAGCCGCAGCCTTCCTCCCATGGTGCTTGGTCCTGTGGGTGTGCTCGGCTGCTGTACATTTCGTCACCTGGGGATGGTGGGACTTGGAGTTCAGCAACTCCTGCCCAGGCGGGACCACCAAGGGTGCTGCTCAGGCAGCTGTTTCTCTTGTTTAGCATTTTAATATTTGAAATGATAGATGGGAGAGAACTTTGTGAATAATCAAATGTTAGTCCTATAGATTTTTGTTATAACTATGAATTAATCACTCCATCCAATCAATAAGAATACTCCATTACTAAGTCCAGCCAAGGAGAGAGTTATTGTGCTTTGTGTTATAGGGTCAAAAGATTCCATAATTCCTTTTTCTAAGTTAAAGCAAATGTGATGACATCACATGAAGATATACTTATTTACAATGTTTGAAATGCCTACCAAGATTAACTACTGTGGAAAAGCTGTCTGCGTTGTCAGACATAAGTGAGCGCCCTGTGAGCACAGCCTGTGCTGACCAGGAGTAAAAACAAAGAAAGTGAGTAGGTGAGAATGTGTGTGGGGCCAGATCCGACATTGCAGCAAACACTGCAGCTTAACTTCAAAACATACATCACCACTAATGAGGTGAGAGCCCTGCATATTAATAAACCACGGCTCCAGTCACAGCCATCATTACCCACATCAAACATAAATACAAGATTAACACCTATGCCATTTCCGTGGGAAACGTGAGAATGCCCTGGCAGTAACTGCTCTTGCTTTCCCCGAGGATAAAAAGGAAATGGAAGGATAATGAGAATAGAACTTAGATTAAGAAAATAGAGCCAGCCATCAGTTGGGGCCATCATACAGAGATGCAGAAAATTACAGAAAGAGAAAGCTAGACCTATGTACCACAGGATACCTTTCTACATATGGACCTGGACAATTTTACTTGCCTTCTCCAGTAGGAAAGCTTGAAGCTGGTGAATACCTGTTAGTCCAGCCCTTGGGAGCCTGGAGCAGGAAGACTGTGGGTCAGCCTGAGCTATAGGATGAAACACTGTCTTTTTAAGAAAAGGCCGCTTTGCAGAACAGTTTTGCCCAACTAGAGATCTCTGTGTAAAGAAAGAGACTTTTGTCTGTAGCTAGACCACCCTGAATGAACCCAATCTGTCTGATCTCAAAGAAAAAGCAAGCTAGCAAACACACTGGAAGTCTTATCTTCCCTGGTGTTACTGTCCCCAAACTGACCCCTCCTGGACTTCTTTAGGTGCTGCCTTAGATATATCTAAACTGGTGTTAGTTTATTCCATAGCTATTTATTTCTTATCTGTGTTTGGTGTCATTGTGAGTGCTTGGGAGACATCAGTATATGTAACACAGGCTTTCTACATTCATGAAATGTATTTTAGCAGGATGGATGAGATGACAAAAAAAGAGAAATATTCATAAGCAATAACTACAGTAGTAAATATAGAGCGCAGTAGAAAGTGGTTAGCTAAAGTATGGAAGAGTTGAGTAGATCCAGCCCTCAGGGACATGGGGGAGGCTTGCTCCCATGGCGATCACAGAGAAGATGGCTATGGATGAAAGCTTAGAGGAGTAGAGTTGGTCAAGCTAACATGAGGGCATTTCTGACAATATGGCCCAGCAACTCCTCTCCTAGATATTTACACAGGGGAAATGAAGCATGTGCCCCACAAAACTAGTGAGCAACTTTTCCCAGTGGCTTTATTCATAAAAGATGCAAATTGGGAATAAGGGATGAGTCTTTTAGCAGGTAAAGGGGTGAACACGTCCTCGCGCATCCACACAGTGGGATGTGACTCAGCAGGGAAGTGACTGAACTGTCCCTGCAGCAGCATGGACAATTTTCAGACAGGTCGCACTGAGACTCCAGCTAAGCGTACTCTGGGAAAGGCAGACCTGAGGACGGAAAGCCTTAGTAGCTGTTGAAGGAAGGGTGGGTTGTAAAAGTACGAGGGGAACTTAGAGGACTCATGCTTCAGGGAACCAGGCAGACATTGGGGGCTTTGTTTTGTCTTATTTTGGTTTTTAAGGAAGGAAGCGAGGGAGACCTTTGCTGAACTGGGGAGATGCTTAGAGTGCTCAAGGAACAAATTTGAGGGCCTGAATTTAGATCCCCAGTCCCGCTGTCAGCAGACAGGCAATGGAACAAGACTGGGACCGCCACAGGAGGGGAGGCAGAATAGAAGAGGATTCCTGAGGCTCTTTGGCAGTCAGCCTGACCATATCAGTAAGTTCCTCAAAAAAGCAGGTGGAGAGGTGCTGAGGAAGATATTCAGTATAAACCTCTGAGCAGTGCACATAGGTGCATGTGTATCTGTACACACACACATCACACAACACACACATACAATACACACACATGCAATACTCACAACACACATACAACACACACAAAGACTTTTCTTAGTGTACTGGTGCTTGCACTAAAAATGAACTAGTATCATTAGTAGATACTTTTTTAATTAAAAATTTTAATTCATTAACTGTATGTGTGCATGGGCATATAACAGTTCCACCATTCAGGCCCCAAAGGTCAAACTCAGATTATCAGGCTTGGTGGCAAGTGCATTTACTCACTGAGCCATCTCACTGGCACTAATAAAGAATGACACGTAAAGTCACAACTTGGATAAAAAGCAACCACATCTTGGGGTGTATTATCTCGAAATAATTGTAGATTCATGAGAAATTTCCAGAAAAGAACGTGCAGAGAGGTATCCTTCTAAAAGATTCTGAGAGGATCAGAGGCTGGTCGTCTGGAAGAGAATAGCTAAGAAAGTGCTGACCTGTGTCATATGGTTAGTTGCCAGTACCTTGTAAATGACATCAACACAGACTGCAAGATAAAAACACTATAAACATATCCTAGTCCAAAATTATTATGTCCATGAGAAAAGAAAAGAGAAATAAAGTCTTTGAATTTCCTAGGGAAAAAAAAATCGTTGTCAAGGTCAGAGTGTTCAAAGCTGTCTGAATGTGGATAAAGCTGGGGTTTGTGGTAAAACTAAGTAGGAAACTAAACTACATTCCCAAGAGTGATTCCTTCCTGGTGGGGCATTGCCTCCACTAGAAAATTAACCCAGTTGGTTTTAAGTGATTTATGAGGAGCTGTAATTTGCACAAAGCTTCCATAACAGAGAGACAAGGCAGCTGGGCTACCATTCCAGTTACAGGGAGTTCAAGTGGCCTAAGCCGTATTTCTGCTTCCTGAAATACCAGGGGTTTTTGTTTTTTTGTTTTTCAAGGACTGGTTAGCATTTGAGTGATCCAAGTCAATTTAAAAGAGTCACCCCCAGTTGGTTTTATGTCGCAGAGGGTAATGACGGGAAAACTGGGTGTGAACGTCTTCTTCCTAGTGCCAGAGCTGCTTAGTCAGGCGGATCTGGTAGGGGATGTTTGTGTTGAACGGGTATTAGTAGCGAGAGCCACGACTTGGCTCCTGCTTAAATATTCTTTAAATGTAAGCATTCATTACATGCCAGTTCTATAGTAGATCGTAACTCGTGAGCTGACTTAGCCAATTGACTGAGGTAAACAAACTAGTGAGTATGAGCTGTTGGTTTTTCTTCAGCTCTGGCTACACACGTAAACCATCTCTAGAAATTAAACCTCCTTGCCTGTGTTGGTCATTCATTCTCTTTGTTTTGAGTTCATGGAGGTTTCTGTATGCATAATAATAGTTTTTAAAAGACTATTCTATACATTGTTGCTTAAAAGAGTTCTATATTTAAAAAAAAGTGCCAAGACTATTTAAAGAACTTTCAAAACTGAACAGAAAGAACAAACGAAAAAATCAATCCAGTTAGATAATGGGCAAAGGACCTGGGCATGTGCATGGCAAAGGACCGAATGAAGAAGATGGTCAGCCTCAGTAGAGAGCACAGACCCATACCTATGAGACACTCTGCATACCTATGAGAATGTGGTCACGATCAACAGGGACAATTGTAAATGCCAGCAAGGCTGCAGAGAATTGGGTCAATTGCTAGCAGCAGCGAAAGAAGGGACAGTCCCACTGTTGATATTTTCCAGATAAAGAAGCCCACAGCTGCCCTAATAACCCAGAAGTGAAGACTTAGGTCCACACAGTACCTGTGTGTGCCTGTTCGTAGCAGCTTTCTCCACATTAGCACAAAACTGGAAACAACCTTTGACAGGGAATGGTTAAATGAGCCCTAGTGCATTTGTATCGCAGAATACTGCTCAGTGGCGGAAAGGAATGGACTGTTGTCAACACACTGGAGAAACCTGCAGAGAATTGTTCAGAGGGAAAAGGGCAGTCACAAATTTCGCTGCAATTCATATAGTATTCTTGAACAATAAAGGTAGAGAAATTGGAGGCAGATCTGTCGTCTCCAGGGGCTGAGGAAATAGGGTAGGAAGGAAGCGAGTCTACCTACAGAGGGCACAGTGAGTAACCCTTGTGATGGGAATGTTCTCTGGCTTGAGAGTACTGGTTTTTTGTTTGTTTTTAATTATTGATTTTTATTGAGCTCTACATTTTTCTCTGCTCCTCTCCCTGCCTCTCCCCTCCCCTTCAACCCTCTCCCATAGTCCCTATGCTCCCAATTTATTCAGGAGATCTTGTTTTTTTTTCTACTTCCCATGTAGATTAGATCCATGTATGTCTCTCTTAGTATTGTCTAAGCTCTCTGGAATTGTGGTTTGTAGGCTGGTTTTCTTTGCTTTTGGTTTAAAAACCACTTATGAGTGAGTACATATGGTAACTGTCTTTCTGGGTTTGGGTTACCTCACTCAAAATGATGTTTTCTAGATCCATTCATTTGCCTACAAATTTCAAGATGTCATTATTTTTTTCTTCTGTGTAGTACTCCATTGTGTAAA
>LOEQ01000078.1:159386-173409 GCA_001685075.1 Bramus lutescens
GAGAGAGAGAGAGAGAGAGAGAGAGAATGTGTACATACCCATGACACAGCATATGCGGAGGTCAGAGGACTGTTTCTGGGAGTAGATTCTTTCCTTCCACCATGTTGGTTCTGGGACTTGAACTTGAGTCATCAGGCTTGGAGGCTATCAGTTTTACCTATGCAATCATCTTGTTTGCCCTCATTCTAAGTTTTTGATGGACATGATAGCTGTAATATATATGAAGGGCGAAGTTCATGCTTAGAATTGCATGTGTAGTGAACATCCCTAAGCAGCCCCCACTGGCTTCATGCTGTCATGTGCCAGTAGTGGCATGGAGGCCTCCCTGTGAGGGAAGTAGACAGGGAGAGGGATAATTGCAGTGCAGTGTGGTAGCTAAAAGTGAAAGTAATACACAGTATTCTTTATTTTTGGAGGTGTGTGTACCTGTGTGTGCACAGGTGTGTGTGTGTGTGTGTGTGTGGTGTGTAGGCCAGAGAGCAACCTTGGTTGTTTCTACCTGCTTTTTGTTAAAATAGGGTCTCACTGAATTTGGAGCTCACCAATTTGGCTAGACTAGCTGGCACTGTTGATGATAACAATGGCAGTCATGCTGTTATTCCCATAACTGGGTGGCCAGTTCCACAGAAATACCTCCTGTCACACTGGAAGATGGGGTGTGAATTAGGATCTTGGCACTGCCGTGATTAGCTCTGCAGACTTGAGCGACTACTGAAGTTTTGTGGGACCTCATATTTCGAATTCAGTTGTTCATTTATTTAATCACTGCAAACATTTCTATAAGCGATCTGTGAGAGGCCAAATCCTAGAAGGACAAACCAGGAGGCACTGACTTAGGATACTGCCATCCCTGGGGAACAGAGTCTGCGTGGCAGAGCTTTCAGGACCAGGCAGCTGCTGCACAGCCCGGAGGGGGCAGGTAGGAGTCCCATGTGGCCCCTTGGTTCTGTCAGAAGACTCTGCTGCATGGAATGAAGCAGTGACAGGAGGTGACGGACTATAGCTACTTTTTGCAACAGCCTCAGGCTCTCACCCTCATGTACAGTTGAAATTATTTCATATAAAAACTTAAAAATAAACCTTAAGTCTTACTCTTCAAGACCCTTTGACCCAAATTCAAATAAATCATATACAACTTTACACAGTTTGTGTATCCCCAGTTAAGATCATTGGATTTGGAGGGAGATGGACATATAAGGTCAAGTCCTAGCTCATTTGTTACCTTGGTTTCTGCCCCATTAACTGGTTTCTTGGAGCCTTCAATTTCTTGATCAGTGAAACAGTGGTAATGGTTTTTCCATAGGAACTGCATGCAGGATTCTCTGTTGCCTCTAGAATGCATATATGTGAAATTGTTTTGCTGTATGTAAATGCCATGCAAATGATGGGGGTTCCCCATGTTGAGCTTACATTCAGTGTGTGCTGCCAGGGGTAATTTTCAACAGCTCACAAGTTCCCTCCTGCTTTCTTATAGCCAGAAAGAATTTCAGGAGAGCAGTATGGAATCCACTCTGACGTGTGGAGCTTAGGAATCTCTTTCATGGAGGTATGTTACTGTTTGTTGTCATTGATATGTCTGTACAAATACATCCCATTGGGAAGAATGGAGGGCTTGAAAGAATAACACAAACCCCCACCCAGTGTGTGCGCACATGGCCTGACTCTGAATTCCTTATGTTGATATCCCACGTGACTTTCGAATCAAGTCTGCATTATTCTAGAGCACTGCTTCTCACACGTCACATGTGTAAGACATACCTGAAGTGCTTGTTAAAAACAGTTTGTCAGCCACACCCAAGACCAGTTCAGCCCAAGTCTCCTAGAATGCATGGGTGGGAACTGTTCCCTGGGTGGGAGCTCTGCTTAGGCTGGAGCCCTGTTCTCTGTACTCGGACTCCATAACAGTGCAGGGGGATGGCAGCCATGGATTGTGCATGTGTGACATCCAAGGGTGATTTTTTTAAAAAGTTATAGTCATGTGGATATATATATATATACATATATATATATATATATTGTATTTTCTTTCTTAAAGAAGAAAAACCTACCCCATTCTAATAAAACAATATGTGCATGTGGGGTAGAGGTGATGTGGTGGGGGAGGTGTATATTGTATAATTTTATGTGTTTACTCTTTATTGCTGTATTTAGAATGGATTTTTTTCCTCAGTGAGCCAGGTGCAGCCCCATTAGAACACCATGCTAAGAAATAGTCATACAACTTGCATTAGAAAGACACCTGGCTCACTGGAATTCCACTCCCAGATAACCTGGGCACTCACTGGGGCTTTCAGAACAGCTTTTCAATTCCATCCATTCCCATCAAGGAAGCCTTTTTAAAAAAAAAATAGAAACATGTTTAAATAACCCCACAGATGAAGTCTCCATCACAATCCTATTGCTTTTGTTTGGTCAAGTACATTTTCTATGATCTTTCTTTGTAACGCATGAATACCATTGTATTTGGAAGGAAATATCTCCAGACCCAGCTCACCTGCACAGCAGGAAGAATGCCAAAATCAAATGCTCAATGTTTATTAAACCATAGTCTTCTGCCTTTTCCTGAAAGGCCATCTAAGAGGAACTGTAGTGTGCACACTGCAGCCCAGAGGCTGAAGTTAGCCAGTAGGTCTCAGGACCCGGCCTTCAGCAGGATCCCAAGGGCTTGCTCTAGTATTAGCCTGTCTCAGGGAAACTACCTCTGACCTGTGGGACTCAGGCTTTGCTGGGATGGAATTTCCCTTTGGTGTTTTGATCATTCTCATTGGTTGTGTTTTATAAATGATCAGATACAGCACAGAACAATTGAGAGGTCTCATGTCATGGTTCAGAATCCAGTGTTGGAAACAGAAGACCCAGGTTGCACTGTAGGGAGGGAGACTGCCAGTGTGTGCACTGTAGGGAGGAGGGAGACTGCCAGTGTGTGCACTGTAGGGAGGAGGGAGACTGCCACTGTGTGCACGGTAGGGAAGAGGGAGACTGCCAGTGTGTGCACTGTAGGGAGGAGGGAGACTGCCAGTGTGTGCACTATAGGGAGGGAGACTGCCAGTGTGTGCACGGTAGGGAGGGAGCACCCCATAGCAGGATGAGACCCAGAGAGAGAAGGGTTCTTTGGTGCTCTGCATTCACAAGGGATGAGATGGAATGAGTCGTGAGGCGAAGTCTGCTTAGAGGTCAAGAGGGACAAGGGGCTTAACTAAGTCATCTGAAGGAATATGTGTGTGTTGGGGGGGCTGTCTCCGTTCTCTTAGAGCTTCTGGCCCACTAGACAAACAAGTGACATGTGACCAACTTAAGTAATGCAGCAACTCACTAGAGAATAGAGTACAGCCTCTGGCACGTGTTTTATACCAAAGTATTTGGGGTCCAAGGTAAAGAAATGCATGGTAAAGGGAGAGGATTTTGATTCTACAGCTGAAATGTTGTGGTTCAGGGCTCCTTTGTTCTTGGGTCAGTATGAAGAAAATGCCATCCAAAGGGCCTAAGAACTTAAATCAAAATAAGAACTCGAAGACTGAGGCTCCTCTTCCTTTTTACCAGAGAAAGTTGGTCTAAATGTGAAAAGTACTATTCAAAACCACTACAGACAAATACCGGTAATCCCAGCATTCAAGACTAAGGCATGAAGATCATGAGTTCAAGGCTAGCCTGAGGTACATTAAAAATAAAAAAGAAAATCAGGGCAGGGGAGATAGCTCAATCTGTAAAGCACTTCCCACCCAGGCACAAGGACCTGCATTCAGTCCCAACACCCACACAGAAATTCAGGCTGGTGGAGCATGCTGGTAATCCCAGCACTGGGGAGGCAGAGATAAGTAACCCAGGGATACTGACCAGCCAGCCTCGCCTAATCCTGGCGTCAAGCTCCTGGTGGAAAGTCCTTGTGTTAAACTTTAAGACATAAAGGATGTTCCCCAAGGCTGACCTCTGCCTTCACACACACATGGTCATACACCCTCACTGCTGCACATACACACACGAATGCACAGTATACAGAAGTGAATGTTGAAATGGCATTTTAAAATCTGAGGAACCCGGGTGATGGTGGCACACGCCTTTAATCCCAACACTCAGGAGGCAAAGGCAGGCAGATCTCTGAGTTTGAGGCCAGTCTGGTCTGTAGAGTGAGTTCCAGGACAGCCAGGGCTACACAGAGAAACCTTGTCTCATAAAACAAAACAAAACAAAACAAAAAGCTCTGAGGAACCAATTGCAGCATGAGCCACAATCAGCACTTTAGAGACCATTGCCTCTGGTCTCACTTCTAAAACAACTCTCGGTGTGTCCGCCAAGCACAGGAGCCTTCGTTTATTCCTCACTTCTCCCCGACGTAAATACCACGGGTAGGTTCTGCAGAGCACTGGCCGTATAACCAGGAAGACCCTGCCTTGATAGAGAAGAAAGATGCTAGAACCCTGCAGTGACACGTGACAGGTCTCAGCAAAGGTGTGGATGAAGCCCTCCTGGGGAGCAGGGGATTGACCAAGGGTTGACATCTGAGTGGAATTGGTCTTGAAGGGGGTCTTCCACCAGGAGAAGGGACTGGAGGGTGATTCCTTCCTACCCATTCAGCCCACTCTGGTGGACTGTTGTAAGCCCTTAAGGAGGGATTAGATGGCAGCGTAGGAAGGTAAGATCTCACCACAGTCTCCTGACATGTGGGCACACCTCAGCATGTTTTCAGCCAACAGTCCATTCCCACAGAAGATCTGTGCCAGAAGAATAAAAGACGGGCAGTAGAATAGGAAACTAAGCAAGGGCATTTCCCAGAAGCACCCGGGAATCAAATAGAGACAAATGGGAAAGTTTCCTGTGTCTGCTGCCACCCCCAGGGCCCCGCCTCCTGTTCTATAAACCTTCCTCTCCAAGGTTCATTCTTGGCAGCTCCTTCCTGCTGCCCCTTCCCTGTTAATATACTGTCATGGCCCCCATAGGGAGTCGTAACAAGACCTCTTGCCACACTCTTTCATAAGATATTGCTACATGCCTCCAAAGTGTGCAGATAAAAAAGAATCACAGACAGTTACATTTGTGCCTTAAGCAAAGAACCTTTAATATCAGACTATCTTTTATCTGTCCCCTCTTCTCTCAGGTCAGCAGCCCTCTGCTCCTGGGATAAAGTGGGTCTCCTCCAGATTTTGTCATCTGTGTAAAATATTTGGAGTGGGCAAAGTAGCCCAAAGTTTGAAGTAAGACTATTCAACCTGAGCTGAGGACAGTGGGTTCTTGGGTGGGGGCGCGATCGGCCCCTTCTCTACTGAGTGCTTACAGTTTTTCACACAGATCTTTTAAGCATTTGTGGCTCCCCCCTTGTGGATTGGTTATGAAGCCAAATAAAGGAGGTCTCAGTGTGTGGGTTTTGTGGGCTCCCTTTGTAGTGGGGGAGAAAACCCACGTGGACTTAAATTCTTCCGTTAGGACACGCCAGGAGTTGGTGTGGGAATGCAGAGAGTAAAGGAGTGGACAGATGTGAGACCAGCAAGACTAAGAGTCCCGGGCTGTGAAGAGCTGGGGGTGGGGGTTCCTCCCACCCCAGAAGACTTGTTTGCCACTTTTAGAAAGCTCACGCCAGCCCCATGGCTGGATGATGTTTAGACTTGTTCACCTGGTGCTGCTCTCAGTACTTCAGGGCTAAACTTGAGGATGAAAATGGCCTGGCATGCAAAAACAAGGGCTTTATTTTCACTGAGTCTGAAGGGTTTTGCCTAATTCTGAGGGTGGGGATTCCAGAAACCCTGGAGCAGCTTCTTAATTCCACAAGCTGTGCAGTACTTACCTCATCTCGCAGACAGTGACTGAGGAAGAGTCTACTCCTTTGGTTTTTCCCTAATTAATTATTGTTCGTATTATGCCGTTTGAATCACAACATAACCCTCTAAACAGGAGGTAAACAGCCCCTTGTTCACAAGATGGCTTTTCAAGAGAGGAAAGTCAATATGCTCCCTCCTCTCACCTTGTGTGCCCCGCACAAAGCATGCATATTAAAAAAGGAACCAGGCGTCTGGCATGGTGGAGCCCATCTGGAACCCCAGTATTCCAGAGGTGGAGGCAGGAGGATCTTGAGTTTGAGGCTAGCCTGAGTACGTAGGAAGACCTCATCTCTAAAAAACACACAGGGGCTGGTGGGATGGCCCAGTGGGTAAGGACTCTTGCTCTGCCAGCCTGATGGTCTTTGGAACCTACTTAAAAGTGCAATGATCGCAAAATGCTCCTCTGACCTCAGTGTGTACACTCAGTGTGGCCCACGTGTGCTCCATCACATGCTTCACATGTATGCACTCACACACACGCATACACACACACCACACACACACACACGTGGGGGGGGGGCTCAAAAGTGATAATGGTAGAATACACCTTTAGTCCCAGCACTGAGGAGGTAGAGGCAGACATATCTGGTCTAGTCTATGTATTGAGCTTCAGACCAGCCAGGGCACATAGTATAAATCTGTCTCAAGATATAAATTTAAAATGAAGTAAACAAAACAAACAGAAACTCCCCTTGGAAAGGCAATCCCACAGGCCTCTGCTGAGGGGCTGCATGGAGGGCTTGCGCAGACCTCGCTGAGGTTGGGGTGAGTGGTGTCCTGATGGACGTCTCTGCAGGAGTCAGACGTGAATCCCTCTCCAGTGCACACTTGCTCTTTTCACTTTGTCCCCGCTCTTGCCGCCTTTGTTTGCAGCTTCCCTCCCAGTCTCCTGAGTCTGAGGCGCAGAGCAGGCTGGCTCGACATGCTTGGTTAATTGGTGTGTCATCCAGTCCTGCGAGGCCCCTCTCCAGCACGAGCGCTGCTTTATTGAAGTGCTCTGAATGATGTGTTAAATGATGAAAGTAAGGAGCAAGGCTTAGAAAAATGTCTCCAGATAGGTGGAGAACATACTCAGAGAGCCACACAAGGTCATTGTCATCAAAGTAACACCGCTGTCTAAGGATTTCTATGGGCTCCATTGTTTTGACAGAGTTTTTCTTAAGGCTTTTTTTCCCTTTGTAATACTACGGATGGCATTCCACGGGGTATGTGTTCTACCTGAACTGTACCCCTAGCCCTTTCTCAAAGTTTAGAATTACCTTTACCAAAATAAATCCATGTACTGTGACACTCTCCTGTCACGTGAATGCTATTTTCCTTCGTCTGTCCAAGATATCATTTGAATGTGTGACTTTCACGATGTGACTCCGATTTTGGCAGCTGAGAAGACTGCCATCTCCTCTGGCTTGTCACATAAACATTCCCTGTTTGTAGTTGAGTAATTTATACAAACTTCCAATCTGACTCTCTTTTGGCCTACACTGTCCAGCACCCTGGTGGGCACTCAAGAATCTTTTTGGCTCAGTATCTCCAACTTTTATAGTAGTTTTAAAGTAGTTCCTGAAAACGAAAGCCAGAGTTTGTGTCTGATGATGCCTTTGCTGCCAGTGCTCATTCGTGTTTGTGGAGTATCACTTGTCACCATGCATGAAGAAATGGTTTCTCTTCGCCAAAGCAGCAGACCCAGATTCAAATCCTACCTCAGCCACAGCTTCTAAAATGTTCACATCTAGGTCAAAAAAATCAGCCACTTTGACTAAAGATGAGTTTCCATTCACCTCAAGCTGTACTGAAAATAGCCACAAATGAAATCATGGTGCCACAAAGACACAGGAGGGAAGGCGGTGTCGGTACCACAGCCACAGCTCTCCGATCATCTGAAGGGAATAAACAGTAGTTGATTCTGAACCATTTCACAGGACCATGGTCTGAGAATACAGATCTACGTTGTCCCAAGTTTCTTATTCCAACGTGGAAGCAGTTTTGTGAGGTTTTCTGGTTTTATAGAACAAAGAAAGTCGTGAATCAAGGCAAGTCCACTTACATCAGTGGCGCATCAGAGAGGCAGTTACAGAGGGGAGGGGAAGCTTTCTTATAGGCCAAGGTGCTGTCTGATGGCGTCCTTAGCTTTCAGGTTGGTGGAAGCTAGTGGCCTGCTGAGTTAATGGAGTCTAAAAGCTTCCTATCTGTCTGTCACAGGATGTTCAGACACAGAGGTGGGCAGAGAACAGCTGTTAGAGAGAATGAGAACTAGGCCTCTGGATGGGCAGCCTTCCGATCTCTCTCCACAGTGCTGCCTTTCCAGTCAGTCTCTGCAGACACAGCCTCATTTGCAACAGCCACCATCAGATTTTGGATGTGAGGGAGCAGGGGTCTGGTGAAAAACAACACATAGCAGATCAAAGGCCTCCATCAGCAGCCTTGCTGGAGTAGAGCACCTCAAAGCTCCACACTTGGGTTCCCAGTATCTGGAGCTGGGAGTAAAGATGGGGCCTAGAGAACTGTCTCATCGGTTTGTTTTTCCCTCTCTTTTGTGGGTTAAACCAAGACCTTGCATGTATTAGGCAAGTGCAAAGCCCCAGCCCTCAGAGTCTGCTTGAGAGGCAGTAAAGCTGATAACCACAGACCACAGACATCCCAACTCGGCATATGGTCCTCCCCAGGCCCAACGTGAGACCGAGAGGTTCTAGGAAAATAGATGGCATCTGGGACCACAGAAACCTGGTCCTGTAACCAAGAAGATATTCTGAATACTGCATAACCCCGCATTGTTCCTAGGTCAGCAGTGGCTAAGACCACAGGCAGGAGATTGGCAGGGACTTTCTCCAGGGAACTCTGGCCCTGCCGTCTAATGGATCCACAGGTTGAGTGTTTCCCAAGAGCCACCCAAGCAGATGAAGCTCACAGGAAGCTGTCAGCCAGTTGACATTCTTCATACAGGAACAGTTTCACTCCGTAGCCCAAGTTGACCTGGTACTCGCTGTGTAGACCAGACTGGCCTTGAACTTGTGGCTAGCCTCCTCTTCTGCATCTTGAGTTGCTAGGATTACAGTTGTGGCTTACACTTAATGAGATATCTGAGAAAGACTTTCAGAGTGAGAACAGAGATCTAAAATAACTGAGAACAAGCAATGTGAGGGCTTAAAACCTATGCTGTGAAAAAGAATTTGAATAAACAATGAAACATGCCCTCAGGAACGAGACACAATACTATGCTCCAGAGGCAACAGGCGCAGAGAAAAGCAAAACAAACAGGGAGGAAGGAAAATGAGAAAACCAGGTGAGCAAGCGCAATGTGAGAAACAAAAGAGGAATTCATCAGAGAACATGTCCAGAGAGAGCTGTGTGTTTGGGAGTGCCTTTCCTCCTGGCAGTTCAAATAGGAAAAAACAAAATGCTAATCTCATTTCTAAGTGGCATGTGGCAACATTTTTTGTCCTTATAATGTGAATGTTTATAATACATATAACTGTTTTTTGCAAGCAGTCAGACATAGTGGTGCATGCCATTAATCCCAGCACTTAGGAGGCAAAAACAGACAGATCTCTGTGAGTTCAAGGCCAGCATGGTTTACATAGTAAGTGTCAGGACAGCCAGAGCTACAAAAAGAAAAGTTAAAAGGAGAAAGAGAGGGAGGAGAGAGAGAGAGAGAGAGAGAGAGAGAGAGAGAGAGAGAGAGATCGGAAGAGAGGAAGAGAGAGAGGAGAGAGAGAACTATCCTGGTGCTGGGAATACAGCCCCTTTCCATGTTACACTTACAAGGTAACAAGTAGACAGGTTCTTGGAAGCAAGATTAGTCTGGACGATTTTGTGAATATTTAACATTAACAACCCCATAAAGTCACTTTAAGAAGTATGCCACAGCTGAGTGTAGTGGTGCACACCTTTAGTCCCAGCACTCAGGAGGCAGATGCAGGTGCATCTCTGTGAGTTTGAGGCCAGCCTGATCTACAAAGGAGTTCCAGGACAGCCAGGGCTACACAGAGAAACTATGTCTCAAAAAAAAAAAAAAGTTTAAAAAGAAAGCTGTTTGGCCTATCATTCCAGCATGAAGGAGCAGGAGGAAGAGGTATCACCTGCTTGGGCCACCTCAAGGTCCTGCCTTCAAGACAGGTGAAGGAAAAGGAGACGGGAACGGGGAGATAAACTCTTTGGACTAGCTTCCTGTGTGTGCCTTGTTCTACAGGTAACACAAACTACAGAGCTAGAGTTATCTAGACTTAAGCCTCCTACCTCCTGCCAAAACCACAAAACAAACCCCACACAGGGACTGCCTACTGTCCCAGCTGGGCATACAGCTGAGGCTTTGTCTCCTGGCTTAGCCCCTTGTAATTTGTAAACCTGGTCTGAGGGGCAACAGAAGGCTCCAGCGCCCTGTGGAAGCTGCTGTCAGCTAATCTAGATCGTAAGAAAACCTGGCATTCGGGATGATTTGCTCAGCTACAGATGTTCCTCCGTTTTAAATTTACTATTGTTTTGCTTTTTGAGACAGGATCTTACTCTATATACCTGGCTAGCCCGGGACTTGCTATGCAAGCCATGCTGACTTCAAACTTGCCACAGTCCCCCTGCCTCTGTGTTCCCCCACAACCATCCTCACACACACACACACACACACACACACACTAGTGCTAGGATAGTAGGCCTGTGCTACTACTGTGCCTGGCTTGCTTTCTCCTTTTTAAAAATGTGAGCAGAAGTTGGACTTTCTTCTGCAGTGAGTTTTGTTTGCCCTTGCAGCTGTGAGGTGGCAACCCCATTTATGAGAATACACACATCTTGAAACATTTTTTAGGAAGCTTGCATGGGCAAGTTGGAAGGGTATGGCTCTGGAGCCCTCGTCTGGGCCTCCTGCCTTCCGCTGGCCCTCGTGGAGGAAAAGAGCACTTAACTGTTTCTGCCAGCCATCCTCCACTCTTGCTCATCTTTCTGTAGTGATGTCTTAATTTGATGTTTTTAGACTTTGGGACTTTTTGATCTGCTCTTTCGTGTAACTTGCTGGAGGGGGGAAAGCTGTTGAAGTGACTTAAGCGAGCGATGGAGCGACCTGTCCCGCAAGGTTTTTTGCAAGGAATCCAGCTGTTTCAGATTGCCATGCCTAAATGTGCATTTTCCAGGGTCATCAGTGACTAATGTAAAACTGGCAGACAGAGCTAGTGGCTCCCCAGATGCAGCACTGGTGAGCTGGCTTTGTGCTCGGTGCATTCAGCAGCCATAAGCTATCAAAGCAGTGTGGGGCAGGCACATGCAGTCCCAGGTAAGCGTTTTATCATCCTGATATAGTTCAGGCTGATTGGAAGACTTTTTTTTCCAGCAGTACACTCCTATGTCACCTCAAGTACAAACACAGACACACCAGATTTGGAGTTTAAAGAAACAAACAATAAGGAAGTAAGACAGTACTGACATCTGACAGCTCACTGCAAGCATTGTTGGTAGAGAAGAAGCAAGTGTTGATTTGTATCCATTGAGGCAAAACTTCCCAAGCAAAAACAAAACAAAACAAAATCCAAAAAAAAAATTCCACAGTATTCTTTTCAATGTACTTTATTTTGTTTGTTTTTTGTTTTGGGTTTGGGTTTGGTTTTTCAAGAAAAGGTTTTCCCGTGTATCCCTGACTGTCCTGAAAACTCACTTTGAAGACCAGGCTGGTCACAAGCTCTTCAGACTGCCTCTGCCTCCTGAGTGCTGGGATTAAAGGTGTGTGTCACCCATGCCCGGCTCAGTGTACCTTCCTAATAGGTGGATCCCAATAATCTTTTCACTCAATGATGGACTTAACCCTAATGAGGTTTAAGTAGGAGTTGAACAGCCACTTGTCCCAGAAGAAGCCTTCACAGAAGGGGGACAGTATGAGTGCAGATCAAATGTAGTCATTTTTGTGCATTTCATCGCTCTGCTACCATGTGGCCGGCCCAGTGACCATCACTGGTCCCTACTGTGAGCAAAACTACAAAATGCCTGCTTCCATGGAGCCCACAGTTGAAAGAGGGGTGCCTGACAACAGACATCCTGGGGTGATATGAGGACCTAGAGGCATGAGATTACTTCCTGTGTAGGGATCTGAATGGATCTGAGGAAACCAGTCTCCTGTGGCTTGTGTCCCACGATACTGACAATTCGGGACACTGCTGCAGCTCAACTTAGAGATACCCCATGCCAAAACCCACTGCTCTAGTACTCTCCCTCAAGCCAGTGACCAAGGGATAACTTTAAAAAGCCTGTTTTCATCCTGCAGCCCATCTTACATACTTCAGCTCTGAACTTGATGGTAACGTTCACGTGTCTACCACATCTATTTAGGAAATTCTTTCAGGGCCCTTATCTTTTACTTAGAAATTAGAGTACTGTTGCTTTTTAACTAAGGAAAGACTATAGAACTCAGTGACTCGTGCCCCCTAGGCCAAGGAAGCCACTCCAGAGGTGGCATGTGCCCACCCCCACCACACACCACGTATATCGTGCCCCTCCTTGGGACTGAGGCTGTCAGGTATGAAGCCTGCTGCTCTTACCTCTCTAGAGTCTTTGGCATCCCTTGGCTCAGTGACATTCTAATTGGAAGGGTGACAGCATAGCTCTTTACTTGTTCAGATAACGTAACTAAGCATTTGATATTTGTCACCCTACGTAAGCTTCTGCCTGGAGTAATGGAAAATGGCAGAAATTAGTGATTTGTGCTTTCAAAAGTGGTTCTACTTTCTGTGTCAGACCTCCATTTTGTAAGTGAAGAAGCTGAGATCCAGAAAAATGGAAGGACTTTTCCAGAAGGTTAAATGGGTGTACCTGGCTGCATGGAGCAGCCAGTCCCCACCTCACAGATGAGATTTGCTCCTTTTGTCCAGGTACAGTCAGTGAGCAGGACATTTATGTAAAGGCCATGGCAGGCTGGCTGTGCTTCCTATCAGGACTGTTCCCCAGGATCACTATACAATGCCTTCATAGCAGGTCTGCCTCACAGAACTTTGCAAGGTGCCTGTTCTCGCCCAGATACCAAGGCCTAGTTCATTTTATTAATGGGTTAACCTGATCTCCAATATGTCTGAGGTAATAGGCAGTGGGTGGGTAAAAGTTCAGTGTGCTGCCCTGTGTTGGCGCTGAGAGTCCAGACTCTGCCCCTGGGAGCTCCTGACTAGACAGCTGCCCTGATGAGAGGGAAGGGTGCTGCCAAAGTCTGGGAGAGCCTTGCATTCCCCAATTGCTGCTTAATAAAGCCACTCCAATTTGTCCTTTAAAATAACATTTGTTGCTCAGGATCCCATGAGTCAGGAGTTCTAGCAGGGTTCAGCCATCCCGTTCTTTCAGCAGGAAGGGCTCCGGGAGCTTGCATTCGCTTCACCAACATGTGCAGCACCCGGGTGGAAGGCAGGGCGGCTGGGGGCATAGCTGTTCTGGCGTTGCTTATGTGGGCACTCCTCCTTTGCCACACCATGGCGAGCTTAGACTTCCTGGTACGTCATATTGTAAGCTGGTGGAAGCTGCAGGTCTGTTGAGCTCCATCCTCAGGAATGACAGAAAATGAATTCTTCCATGTGTTGCTGAAACAGCTTAGGTTACTGCTAAGGAAGCACCAAGGTCACACTGTAAAAGTGCCCTGGTTAGTGGGTTGTGTGACATCTGTCTCTGGAAACAGTACACTGCTGGCGACTTTCTGGAAGAAAAGGCGTTGAGCGAAGGTTTTGATGAATGGGGCAGATGACTTCCTGCTTGAGCTAAAGGCAGGTGTCATGGTACCCTCCCATTTCGACTCCCTTGACCTTGACCTAGAACTAGAAGTGTAGATTCCTTTGAGCTCAGTAGGCTAAACCTCAGCCCTGGTGTTTTCTCTAACCTCAACTGCATGACCTCAGGGAGCAATTTAGTGTTGGAGTCCATAGAGGCTGACCTCTTAAGAGATGTGGCATGGTTGAAGCTGCTGTTGTCAGAGGCCAGCATTACACATCACCCGAAAGGAAGTCACTTCTCAGTCCTTGTAAGGCTTCCGGTGGTTAGAATTAAACATGGGACTCTTGGAGGTCGAAGGACCCCATAGACAAAAGGGCGAACTTGGGGGGAGGGGAGGGTTGTGCCGAGCTAAGAGAAGCCCCTGCAGCAGGAGCTGGGACTCTTGAAGCAGAAGGAGGGAGAACATGAGCAAGGAAGTCAGGACTATGAGGGGTGCATCCACCCACTGAGACAGTGGGGCTGATCTAATGGGAACTCACCAAGGCCAGCTG
>LOEQ01000078.1:173499-212750 GCA_001685075.1 Bramus lutescens
GCATGGACTGGCCTTGTGGGAGCCTAGTCTGTTTGGATGCTCACTTTCCTAGACAGGGCAGGAAACCCTGACTGCTATTAGGACTGGAGGGGGAGGGGGAGGGGGAGGGAAATGGGAGGAGGAGAGGAGGTGGAAATTTTAATAAATAAATTTTAAAAATTCATAACTGTGAAAAAAAGAATTAAACACGGGAGGTGGCTTCCCATTTCTAAGTCTTTAATAAGAAATAATCCAGGGTGGGGAGATGGCTCAATGGTTAAGAGAAAAGACTGCTCTTCCAGAGGTCCTGAATTTAATTCCCAGCACCCACATGGTGGCTCACAACCGTCTCATAACTGTCATGAGATCCAATGTCCTCTTTCTGTTATGCAGATGTACATGTAGACAAGAACATATATACATAAAATAAATAAATCTTTAAAAAAAGAAATAATCCATGTGAATTAATTATAATGTTTAAATATGTGCAATTGGTAGTTGCTGATCATTCTAAGTAGTGATGTGTTAGGTAAGAGGGCTCTGTCTATTATGACATCAGATCCTGATGCTGAAGAGCATGTAGTGTGGTCATTTTGGCTTGTTAGCTAGAAGCAACCTAAACATGTCCTTCCAGGCTGACCAGACAAGGTGTCTCCATCCCAGTTTAGCATAAACACCTAGTGCCTGTTCTTGGCCCTAATAGTATTTCTGGTGTCATGGAGAACGTAAAATACTTGTTGCTTAGTGTTTGCCTGTACACAGGGCTAAAATCCACCAGGTATTAAAGACACAGGACAATGATAAATACTGACCATTACCATTATAAAATTCCTGAGGAAAAGGTATGGGCCAAGAATTGTATGGATTTATCTGCACAGGTATGGCCAGAGGCTTCTGAAACAGGTGTCCCACAGAGAAGGAAGAGCAAGAGGATGTGTGGGAGCCATATCCTAAAGAGCAGGCAGGTTCCATTTGTCATCTGTCGCACAGGCTAAGGTGCAGATAGGAACCACCCTTTCTCCTGCAGTTAGGGCTCTGCAGTCTTTTGAATAAAAATGATTTTTCTATTAGAAACATAAACGGTTGCTTTCATCCATCCTAACTCAACTTTACATCTTTCTAATTCAAAATCTCACTCTAATGCAGAGACTGCCATCAAAGAGGACCTTTTTTGCAGTTGTTTTTAAGTGACTTTTAGAGATTTTGTTATATGCCCAGATGTTTTAATTAGCATTTCTGTGAGCAGAGCTACTGATGGAAATCAGCCTAGAACAATTAGGATGTCTACAAGGCCACAAAAGTGGGCTCTTTTAAATAGTGAGACTTTTCTTTCCCCATCTTTTTTTATTCAGTTTAACAATTAGCACCTTCATATTTACTGCGGCCTAGATGAAATTAATATATTACCTTAAAACACAGTATTCAGCCCAAAAGTTGCTCAGCCAGGTCTTGGTTTAATATTGTATAGATAGACAGATAGATAGGCTTGTGCGTACACACACTCATACGTACGTACATATTCACATACAAAAAAATGATTCAAGTAAAATAGCAGAATAGGAGGAGAAGGATTATGCTTCAGGTCAGCAGGGTTAAGAAGCCCAAGCAACCTTTAAAGATTCAAAACAATAGCATTCAGCATGGAATCTACTTCTTATCATCCTTGCTGGCCCTTCAGGATGAAGAAAAAACACTGTCCAGCTCTGGCAGTAGTTCCCTAGCAGGAGAATTAGGAGTAAAGGTACTGACGCCTCAGGGGTGGGTCATGAATTAGTAATTGCTATGTGGCGGATGAGCCCGTCCAAAGAGTTGAAAATGAGGAAGTTGCCTCGCAGAGTGCTATCAATCACTCAGTGACCATAACTTCCAGTAATTAGTGTATTTTATGGGCCTTTGCTTCAGTGGCTCGAAAGCACATATGCTGCAGTCACAGCTAAACTTTGCCGGAGTAATATTCCAGGATGATTTATCCTCCTGCTGCACTGGGATATAACCCTATATTAGGTGAAGATTGTGAACTAAGCTGCAATAAAGTGTAAGTTTAGGTACAGTTTGCCCAGGTTGAGACCTCAATGTATCATGCTTTTGAGTGTTCACGGTCGGGCCACAGCAAGCAATCATTTCTAACAGTGAAACAAATAAAGCAATTACAGGACCAGCATTAGGATATTGTGTTTGTGAATTACTGTTGCCCTCTCCCCACTTAAGCATCCACTGTAATAAGCCCATTTCTAATTAGAAAAACAGCAATGCTGTATTAGAATCATTTATTTGTAATGCTGTCTTTCCTCCATGATTACTGGTAATCTGGGGTAGAATGCAAGACCTTCTGAGTAATAGAGAAGTGCTTGATTTATCCTTTTGTGCTACTGCGTTTGGGCTCCTTAAGTTACAATAAATCTACTCGGGGTCTGCGGAGTCTGGTGAAGATGGGGATTTCCTTTAGAAATGCGGGCGCGTGCTAAGGAGTGAGCCTGGTGGGAACCTCCCAGTTAGGCTCTTTCTACACAAAGAGGGAAAAAATGTCATTTACCAGCTCTCAGGGGCACTTGGCTCTCTTCGTGCAGGCATAATGAGTTATTTGCTGAGGTTCACCCAGTGCACCGGAAGTCTCCAGGGCCTTTACAGACAGGGTTCCCTGCCATTGCCAAAACATCTGTAGAGCCCAGCGTTCTAATAATTTAACAAGCTTTGCCACCAACCTACAGTATGACCTTGGGCAAATTAATTAAGCTTCTGGTGCCTCCATTGGGCCATAATTCTGTTTGTGTTAAAGAAATCCTTGGAGTTTGTAGGAAAGCATTATGTCAAGATAAGTATAAATTGAGTAAGGAAAGAGACAGCCTCAGTTCTACCGTATTCTCTGCAGACGAGATACCTCTGTGTGGCTTCCATTGATCTGTTCTTGAGCTTTCCTGAGGTAGATGCCAGTGAGAAGCTAATAGCACCAAGCATAGATGGGAAGGTAGTGTCACCTTCATTACATTTATTATCCCATCTTTAATTTCCAATGCATTACCGCATCATATGAGTTAAACAATAATAGTAAAGCAAACTAATTGTCTTTAATTAAAGTGAATTAGGTTTTGATTTCAATATATTTGATGTAGTGGGAACTGAGGCTACAGAGGGTCCCAAAGGTTATTAGGGCAGATTTCTGTGGGGCCTGATGGTATTAGTAATAACCCTCTTCCTTGTGGTTCTAGACACGAACAGATATGTCATTTCATCAGTCTCTGTTACTCGCGCTTATGCCCCTCCACGGGGGTCGCAGATTCCACAAGTTAGCAGCTAATGGCGTTATACATTAAAAATTGAAGCTTCCCTCACTCCAAGGCCTTGCAAGGCTTTGTTCTTAAGCCCTAGACACTTTGGAGTGCAGCTGCAAACTATAGGCAGAAGATTAAATTAATTTGTAACTCTTTTTTTTTTTGTCCTGCATTGCTAAATCCTCCCCATTTAATTGAAACCCTACTTCACGATGCTTTGTGTTTCTGCGTTCTTTGTTGTCAGTTTAACCTCCGAAGCTCTTTAACACTGGCAAATTGCTGTTATATCCTTTGGATTGTCTTGAAACCATGCCCTAAGTGGACAGTGAAATTGATACATGGGAAGAAAAGTCAAATCATAGGGTAGATTTTAAAGTGTTTAATATTTATCGTGGGTCTTCCCCAAATAGTTTGAGGTGATTTAAGCTCTTTCTTCAGGCCTGATCAAACTGGTCTGGGGATGAAACCTCACCTGGGGAATTTAATGTCATTCAGTAGTTAAGTCCTTTTTTTTTTTTTCTCAAGTTTCCCTGTGTCTGAATGCACCAAGTGGCTATCGTGTTTCTATGAAATGGAGGCTTAACTGCATCATACAATCTAAATGCAAAATCCTTAGATGGAAGTTTAATTGTGTAAAATGCACACAAAGTAATTAAGAACAAATTTTAAAACATTTTGGACTATAAAGTCTCCCTTCAGCTATATTGGAAACACTTATTTTCAATTTTCAGTTATGCTGAGAAATATAGGATATGTCTAAATTGAGAATTTAAAAAAAAAAACAAAACCGAGTGCTTTTTAGTGCAAGTGTAGACATAAACCTTGTCCTATTGCATTGCTGATGGCCTAAGTAGGCGACCTGTTCTGGGTCTGCCCTCCACTTCTGGCTGCAATGCATTTTCTTTCTTCCTAGTTATGTGGTGGTTGTTAGTTTCCTGTTGTGTTGTTACTTCGTAAATGTTTTCTACCATAACTTTTTGTTAAAATACAAAAGGGTTCTCCTCACTTCCCTTTCTCTCTGTGTCACACACACACACACACACACACACACACACAAAGAGGCCCAAATATATTTATTGTTTACGCTTTAAAACCCAGTCTACTTCAGTGCCGCCACTTCAAGAACAGTTGGTAGGTTATGGTTGGTCAAATCAAAGATCAATAGATCACTCTGAGGACCGTTTCGAGTTTCAGGGTTAAATGTTAGCGGTTCCTGTTACTTCAGTGTATTCCCCACTTGCGACCCTGGCCACAGCCTCCTTTTCCTGCCCTTTAGGCAAGAAGCATCCTGTAACCCCTGTTGAGCAGTTTGTTGGCTCTCAAAGTTTGGAATTAAAATGCACTTGTTTATTTAACATTAAAAAGAATCCTTTCCCCGCCTCCTGCCCGCCTCCTCCCCAGCCACCACACAGTAAACCTGTGTCAGGTCCTGTGCAAAGTTGGCCATTCTCCTCTTGGGAATAAAAGGACGAGAAAGTCTGCCGATGGATTGCTTGCATGTCTTCATTTTTCAGTACACTTTAAAAAAAAAAAAAAGCAAACACTGGACTTAAGCTGCCTATATTTAAATGCTTCCCTTGTAAAGATGACAGCAAGTGGCAATTCCTATTGGCTAAGCCCTAATCTGTTTGCTTTGTTGCAATCTTTCTTTTCCTCCCCCTTTACTTTAACTGTTAACCTATTTATAAATCTAAATCTACACACAGAGGTCATTGGTTGGCTGAACTTAAACCATTTTACTCAGTAAATTTAATTAAGAAAATACAGTGCAACTCATAAGCAAATGAGTTTTTTCCTAGTTTTAAACCAAACCACCCTCTTGAGTGCTGATTGCCTTGCCCGACCCCTGGTGATACAGAAACAGGCAAAATTAAAAAGGACATTAAAGCTTCATTAAATCTGAAACACATTTAGTACAGTGACATATCTGCAGGCCATTTCAGAGAAGATTACATACTCTCTTTTGTAAGTTTCCTAATTTATAATACCTTGACAATAAAAACTGGGGAAATACAAGTTGATTAATAGGCCAATAGGCTAAGAGACACCGGCCAGCCAGGCCCAGCCATCTGAATGTTCACGACGTATGTGCTCCCTCCCCATAGGGTTCAGTATGTGTTCTGACTTTCATGGAGAAGTTCTTTGTGCAGCCATGTCTGCTCAGAGTGTGCTTTCTGCTTCCACCTGATAGCTTGGCAAAGAGGTTCTGGGCCTACCTTGTGTTTCCTTCCACGTTTGTCATAAGTCCGGTGGTGGAGAGTGAACAGCTCTAGGGCTACATTAGACTGAAGGATGAGGACATGCATGGAAGGCAGAGTCCTCTGAAGGGATCTTCAAACAGCTGCCTTCAATGTAGCCCAGTCACACTCTGCCTGAGCTCACTAGTGTACAGCTGGGACTTAAGCCTGCTGCTATAGCAGCCCAGGAAGTGGCCATCCTGTACCAAGGGACCCTTCTGTGTCATGTAAATCTAAAAAATTCACACCTGTAAGATGTCAGGTAGAACCAAGGTCCCAATGGATAAAAGTCAGAGAAACACAAAACAAAGTCAAACCCAAGAATGCTGCTTGCCCCAGGTCAGCCAGTGCTGTCTGTTCTTAAGCAGACTGAGCAACGGGGCCACCACCAACCCACTACACCAAGTCCTCTCTGATCTCCTGTATAGCATTGTCTTCAATGAATGACACCAGCCATCTTTGCTTCCCTATTCTAGGTATGACAGAGGGGTCAGGTGCATGCACATGGTTCTGTCTGCTAGATCCCAGCTGTAGGCCGATGGTGACTGGCAAGTCAGAGGCCTTGTGTAAGATGAGAGAGATTCAGTTCTCACATTATCCTGCTCTTGTTTCTTAAGTCTTCCTATGTGATTTGTCTGTGCTTGTTTTGGGGGCAGACCTCACTATGTGGCCCAGGCTGATACTGAGGTCAGGATCCTACTGCCATAGCTGTCTAAAGTGCTGAGATAACAGACAAACACCATCACACCTGTCTCATTTCTTGATTCTTTAAACTGCAAGAACCAAGAACATTGGCACTGTGGTCTGTTAGTTCTAGCTCTTGATAGTATGTGTGGTAGGCACGTTGCTTCTGCCAGTCAGTCGTGGGTAGACATCTTCCATCGTCACCAATGATGTGTCAACATGTACCCACATGGATAGTGACATATCTCTGGAAGATGTATTATAACAGTTATCAGGCTCTTGGCCATTTTAGATGAGAGATCCTTATTCTGTTGTTTCTTTACCCCAGATGAAATGCATACTTCACAGATCAGTGTGACAAAGGTGACAGCTTTTGGTCACTCCTCACTGCCTATTGAGTCATTACAGAGTGGTACACCCACCGCAGCAGGTCACAGTGCCTCCAGAGTGTGTACACTCTCATTGACAGCCACATGCTAAATTTTTTCAGAGCTAAGACAAACCTCCAGCTGTGTTAGGCAAGAGAAGAGTGGGGCAGTTTAACAGCATTTAGACAGCAGCCCGAATCACACAAAACCCTTGACCAATTAAAGTGAACATCCATCCTCTTTCCTGTGCCTTCATTTTATATGTTTTCTCATTTGCATGTGAAAAGATTAAGGAAATCCATCAAAGGAAATAATGATACCTTAGATTTATATCTTGAAAATTTATATACTTCCTGATATATATAAGCTATGAGTAGAAGGTGGCACTTAATTAGATATTCCAACATACAGCACACACATGTGCACACAGAAATATCCAGATGAATGCTGGCCTTTTCAGAGGAATCCACCATCCAGTCACATGGCTCCTCCCTGTTACATTGCTGTTCAAACTGCCTTTAGACTTTAGAAAACCTCAACACCCCAGTCTGTCCTTAGTAAGTGATCTTTGTAGGTATTTAGGGTTTGCATCTACATGGGTCATTCAGGCACCCCAGGCTACATTGAAGTCACATGATCACCAAGCTAGGGGCCATCTTTCTAAATCCAAGCTTTAATTAGTTCTCATAAAGTGAGGAAAGTATGCTTTTGTTTCATGAAATGTTTTTAAACACCATTGTAAAAGAGTAGTTTCAGAAGTGTTTGAGCATCATCAGTGTCTTTGAAACAAGTGTGCAGCTATCCAGGTCTTGGAAGACAGCGCAACGTACTGGGAGAAACACTGGATTAAAAGCAGGCTTGGGGGACAGCCCCTAGATTTCTCTTGACTAACTGTGTGAAAAGCCCTTGAGGGACTCTAGAGTTCGTATCTGCTCTGTATGTCGTGTGTTCAGATGCCTTCTTACTTCCTTGATGTTACACTTCTGCTTTGCGGAAAGTTACAGATGTGTGTGGAGAATGGAGAGTGGGCTACACTGGGAAGCTGTACGTTCCCACCATTGTTTCCTTTTTAAATAGGTTATGGTAAGCTGGGTGGTAGCGCACACCTTGAATCCCAGCACTTGGGAGGTAGAGGCCAGTGGATCTGTGAGTTTGAGGTCAGCCTGGTATACAGAACAAGACTATGGACAAAGACCCTGTCATTCATAGACAGACAGACAGACAGACAGACAGACAGACAGACAGACAGATAGATAGATAGATAGACAGACAGACAGATGTAAACAGGTTGTGGTTTGTTTGTTCAGTCTGATCTTATTACATTATGTCAAGCCTATACTTGTCTGAGTCACTTAGTTTTTACATGTGAGTTAATGAAAGTGACTAGCCCAGAAACAAAGAGCAGTATACAAATCTAAATAGGCCTGGGGTGGGGGAATCATTCTCCCAGGTTCAGATTGAGGCCTCCTCCTTCATAGCCTTCCATGGCCAGTTCCATACCAGTAGGGCCTCTAACTGGTAGGAAAGTGTGAAACAGTAAGTGGGTGAGAAAAACAACCCAGGTTTCAATTTCATGCGACAGCCCACACACTTCTTACAACCCTTCCTCCAGACATATAGCCTAAAACCTCAGAGCTATGCTCTGGAACCAGCTAGATCCCATCTTACAGGAGAACAGACTTGTACATCTCTGTCTCAAGGAAACTGCCACACACATGCATGTGAATAATGCCCCAGAGTTGAAAATGCACCTAAGAGAAAGTATGTGGGAGAATGTTCAGTTATTAAAATTAGGATTTTTTATCAGAGGTAAAATATTGTCCATTAAAGAGGTCCATTCTAAATACAGCTTATAATGTAATTACAGCAATGATTTAGTTCATGCATTAGTGGTGTAGATTTTTTTTTAATTTGGTAAATGCAATCTGAAATGTAGTCCTTGTCTGTCTTAAGGAGATCTGCCCTGCATGCAAATCTATAACTAGACAAATATTATTTCCTTTCCCAGCTTGCTCTTGGGAGGTTTCCATATCCTCAGGTAAGATTGTTCATTACTGCCATTTGCCACTGTGACATCCATTCCTATGTATGAAGGTACAGGAAGCGATTGTGAACATTTGAGCCACATACAAATAAATCTATCCTGTAAAAATGAAAAGTAGTATCTTAAAGGAATCATTAGAAGTCTCTGATGATTTTTTTATTAAAAAACAAAGACAAAACTCTAGACTTTTTTCCCTTGTTAGAGGTTGACTGAGACCACCATGCTCCTCTTTGTATGACATTTGAGGTGTCCCCTCCACCCAGCTCCATGTGCTCATGTCGAAGTTGGAGGAAGGGCCCACCCTTTTTTCATACCTTTTATGAGCATTTTGGATTCAATTAAAATTATTTGAGTTAAAAGATGAGAACAAAAGGTGAAAATCTCTACTGTGGGTCATTGTTTTTAGCAGGCGCACAGCCCCCAGTTTCTTGTGCATGTAACTTTGACCACGTTACACCCTTTCGATTCTGCTCCTTCCTATTCACAAATATTTCATTATCAGTTATTGAAAATCCCAAATTTTTATATTTCTTCGCAGTTTTTACTAGAGAGGGATGCTAAGCAGTTAAGACACAAAGCTATTTTGTGGCTGGAAAATGACTCCCTGCTGTTGGGGGGCAGTAAGCGAAACGTCCAGAGGGATGAAGAATGAGCGGCTGACGGGTCTCTTCTGGTTGATGTGTACTGTTTTTCTGGCATCTTGGTCTGAACAGGCCAAAGTGCCTGGAGGCATGTCTGATTTAAAGGTGGTGTTGGTCTCTGCTCTTTAAGCATCTATTAACTTGCCATTATTATGCAAATAAGTGTTGTATTACACATACTAATTTATGCATGGTTAGATTATGCAGATGCATCACAAACATGGTTATTGAATAATAGGAGGGGGCACCTTCTCCCTAACCATTTTTAGAAGCAATTCTCAGCATATTCTCCTAGTACCCATGTGGACTTAAAGAGCCTTCACTCACTGAAATGTCTCTTTTGAAGCCCTTTCCCTTCACAGTTAGAAGTCGTCAGATAAGGAGAAGAGAAATCATCCACGATGTTAGGTCCAGAAGTGTTAGTCTCACTTTTCAAATTGGAAAGTCTCTTTGCTTAAGCATAATCTTTTCCCTTTAAAGAGAAAACCCAGAATGCAGCCCCTTGGCACACACTAGCATGGAGTGAGATTTTGACATGTACAGCCATGCCGCTCAGCCCTATAGGTAGTCCATCAGATTAAAACCAATTGTCAAGATTTATAGTCATTTGAACATTTATCTTGTTAAGCCTCTTAAGTCTGTTGGTAATTTTTAAACTATTCAGTGTTTGACTAATGCATGTAATCCTGTAAAACTGTGAAAATGAATGTGAGACCCTTCATGACCTAACTCTTAAACTAGTCCTGATAGAACTCTTACAAGCCATCTGATAAAGACTGAGGACTAGCAAGATGGCTTGCCATGCAGACCTGATGACCTGAGTCTGATCCCTGGGACCCCCAAGTGAGTGGTAAAGAAAACTGACTCCTACAAGTGACCTCTGACCTCCATACATGTGTCTCCCCATAATAAATAATTTTTTAAATTTTTTTCAAAAATTGAAAGTGTAGACAGATCCTTAAGGTTCCTAATATGTAGAGAAAGTAAGCAGTGCCATTGAGTGAGTGAGAAGTCTATGGTGTGGTTGTCATTGTGTGTGACCTTGAGCCCTTGAAAGTCACAGTCAGATAAGGAACAGGCTTCAGTGAGTGACACTATACTTGATCAGCTGTACTTGATCAGCTGAGTGGAAGTTGGGAAATTCTAATAAGCTGATCTCCCTAATTAGCAATAACCTTTATGCCAAGGAATGCATAGGAAGGGGGTTCTTCCTTGAAATGTGGTAGAATGCTGTCACCAAAATGATGCTTTTATTTCAAATAAAAGCAGCCTTGATGCCACCAGGTCCTTCCCCAGATCTTTCATCAGAAGTTCAGGTGATCCACTACTTTTGAAAAGCAATAATGATTTACAGCAAGATTCACATTTATCTTGCAGGCTTTGTGTTCTTGATGAAAGGTTGGGGAATATCCTTTACAAGTGCCTTCTAGGGGCTGGGGAGATAGATGCTCAGCATTCAAGAGCACTCGCTACTCTTCTAGAGGACCAGGGTTTGGGTCCTAGCACCTATGCTGGGCAGCTCAGAACTACCTGTAACTCCAGCTGCAGGGGGTCCTGCCGTTTCTGGCCTCTGCAGGCACCTTCTTGCACGTGATGCACATAAACTCACACAGACACACCCATGCATCTAAAAGCCAATCAGTCAATCAATCAGTTTCTCCCCTCCTCCTTTCTTCTTCCCTCAAGTGGAACAGGTAAAGGAAAATGTGTGTTTATGAGGCACTGCAAAGGCTGGATCATGAGAGCACACCTTCACTCTGTCCCACACTGCCACACCTGAACTCTTGTATGCTGTGAGACAGGCTTCCTGGGTAACCTAAGCAGTCGCCATTACTGACTGCTGAACTGTGACTGATTTGGCAACATTAACTCTCAGGTGAAGTGGGTAGAAGTGAGTCAGATGCTGGAGTTGAAAATGATTGTGAGTGTCATAAAATTAAACCACACCATGGTATCTGAAAAACAGATGGTCCTGCCTTTGACTGTCTGGAAGCTTAACACTTTACCCAGCAGTCCTCTGTCCAGCACACTGAAGACTATGGTATCCTGAGTATGGCCCTTGAACACTCAGGTTGTGTCCTTTTGAATCCCTCCATATCTGGGCTGGGGTTAGTTCCAGATAATTTCTTTTCTGAACCTGAAGTCTAATCAAGGCACCAGATTGGTACTCCCTTCCTTAGAGGCCAGTTGAGAACCCAGAGGTGAGTCAGAACTTGCATCGAAAGAATCAGCTCTATCACAAAGTCACCCATCCTTTGCTCTTGCTTTCTAAGTTCTTGAGACCACGTCTTCCTCATCTTTGGTATTTGCCTTCTCTTTCTGATGCTCCTCAAATGAAATGATGTCTATAAAGCCACTTTCAAAAGCATAAAGAGGCCCTGGTGCCACCATTTGCTTCTTAGCAGCCCTCAACCCCTCTGGAGTAGAGGGCAAAGCTGGAAGGAGCAGCAAGCTTCCAGACTTCCTTCTTCCGGCCCAGTGCCATTGCTGCTGATGACATCTTCAGCAGTCCTCTTCCACCTGGTGACAGGGACTATCAGGTGGGGGTGCAGATGAGGGAGGAGGGCTTGGACCTGATGGAGGCCGTGTCCGTGTCAGTGAATAGGCTGGATTTCTTCGAGATCATTTTTCTGTGTGACTGTCATTGTTTTGTGTAGTTGGGTATTTGGTGTTTGGAAACTCTTGCATGGTTTCCTTAGACCCTGGAGTAGCACAGGCTCGGGGGTGGGGTGGGGTGCGGTCTGGATTCTAAGAGAGGCTAGAGGCCTCTATTACAGTAGCTTTCGTTACTGCTGCAGTTATCAGGAAAACAGTAGTAGGTTGGAGATGTGATCCAGTTGTGGAATGCTGGCTTAACCTGCCCTAGCGTCTGGCAGGGGGAGACAGGAGGCTGAGACATTCAAGAGCATCATTGGCTATGTAGAAAGTTTGAGGCCAGCCTGGGATACATGAAACTGTCTCATACAAAAAACAGTGGAATGGTGACGTGAAGTCATCCAGCACCTTCCCTACCCAGATGTCTTGAGCACTTTCTGTGGTCCCAGGCCCTACATCCCACCGCAGGGAACTTACTATTTCTAGCCATCCAGTGAACAGACCACACACCCCATCTTAAGAAGGAGTGGGGGTAGTAAGGTCTCGGACTTGAAGGCATTTAAATTCAGTGACTGGCTGTTTCATGTCACCGCAGCTTGGTGACTGTTCTTAACTCTTACCCCGCCTCCCTGGTCCCAGACAGTTCACCAAGCCCTCCTCTCGTCCAGCTTCCCTGCCAGAGGGTACAGGGAGAATGAGCATCATGAGCTGTGCTGATACAGATGACAAGGCTGATCCCTAGAGCCCTTTTGCTTTTCTTGTTATATGTTTAGTAGAGTGACAGGGGCATGCAGATGGCCCCAGAGCCCTCACCAAACCCAGTGCCCTGAAATTCTAGGTGCCTGTGGAGCATGTTCCGTAATGAGATAGTGAGTATTTGCTTTCTGCAGCCTCTTAACAAAGCTAACTCCATTGAGGAATTCAGCTTTGGTGATCTAGACAACAAGGGCTAGAGCACTTCTAGTCAGTTGGTCATGTAGATCCGAAGTCAGTTGGCTTAAAAAACATGGCAATGGGCAATGGTTTGTTTAATGACTTCATAATTTGGGAGAAATGGAAATGATTGCCCATCAAACATTGTCATCCTTCATTCAAACTTTCCAGCATGGCCCTGCATTTGGACAGTGGTAAATCCATTAGGGAGATTTCTCAGGGGCCAGCTCCACTAGAGCACCAGGGGACTTGGTAGGCAGGATGCCTCAGGAAAGTGAAGCTAACACAGATACAAATGTGTTTAAAGCACTTTTGCATATATAAAAATATTGTTCTTGTTTGGGCTACAATTCTTGATCTTGGTTAATAAATTACATCAAAATGACCCCGAGTTAAAAAGGGGGGGGTGGGGAGGATCTGAGCAAATAGTGCCCCTGGTATGTAAAGCTTTGAATGTTTTCACACCCCATTAATTTATTACTTCTCTTTCTTCATCTTTAAATTTCATTTTTTTTTCAAAAATTCCGACTCCCCGCTGCTGCAGTGATTTCCATCTTGTTGTTAATTTCCCCTGCTCCATATGGAGCTCCAGACATTTCACCTGGAGGCTGTACTAGATTTTGCTGTAGTGATCCTACTTCCGGAGGCCAAAACTGTCATTTAGGGTTCCTGGTGCATCTGTCGGCGCCAGGCTTTTCACTGGCATGGGAGAGTGTGAATAACAAATTGGATGCACCTGAGATTCGGATGATTAGTGTGCGCTGCGAATCTCTGAGACTTGTAAGCTGCTCACGCTGGGGGAGGGGCGCAGGGCCTGAGCTGAGGGTGGGTGGGTCTGTGCCCACACCTTGCATTTGGAGCTTGGCAAGCGGCCTGCAGACTTTGTCGGCAGCCCTGGTGCAGAGATAGTAACATATATTTCATCGTGCCTTGTCATTGATTAGAAAAGAGCCTTTAATTTCATTTCACCCCATGTTGTGATTAATTTGCATTCTTTGTCAGAAGTTAATGGAGTTTTTTATGGTTCACTCTGAAATCCTTGAAGACATCAGACTTGATCTGATGTTTATACAACCGCCAGCGGAATTTTTTCCCGTGATTGATGGCAAGCTTGATGTTATTCCAAACGGCTTTTTAAGCTGTTTTTAAGAATTATTTGAATAAAATGCAAGCAAGATATTGTTGTAATGATCAAGATTATCTGTTAAAAATCTGTTTCAAATAAAGGAGATGATAAGTAGAAAAAGGGATCAAAAAGAGGAAAGGATGGTGAATTGAGGCATTATTTATAAGAAATATGTAAGAATGGCATCAGACAAATTATTGCAATGAAGAGATCACTTTTACTGAAAAATTTTTATTGTCATCTGACCAAATAGAATAAGTAAGTCTAAGTTTAGAAAGAACATCTAATCTTAGGGGTTATGAGCCTCATTATCAACTGGCCAGTTCTCGTGTATTCTGCCAGCTTTGGCCACCAGTACGCTTACAGAGATCCACTGCTCTGAACTGGAGAAGGGCTGTCACAGCTGTTAGCCGGCCAACATAATGACGTATTTCTAGTCCCCATCCAAGAGGAATTCTTCAGCCTCAGTATGAGTTGCACATTAAGTAGATTATAGGCAGTCTTTAGTGAAAGAAGGCGTTCCTAAGCGTATCACCACTGGCCTTTCTACAGACAGTAGAGAAATGGAAATACCCCATGTTACAGCCAAGATTTCCCAGCTTCTCATGGGTAGCAGCCATGTCTGTTCATGCCATACACAACATGTCAAGGTACAAGAGGAGCTGTTGATGGCTTTTGGGTCCAAGTCCCTTGCTGCTAACCTAGGAAATGTTCTGCACATGCTTTTAGACTAATAGGGTCGTTTGATTTGGGAACCTCGCCTTGCTTCAGCAGATTCTGGCTTCTCTGTGAATTCTGCTCTTGAGACCCACTCATAGGTCAAAAGGCTGCTTATAGGGGTGCTTACATTTCAAGCGGATTAATTTATTTGCCATACCTGAAGTTTGCTAAATAATTGGGTGGTTTTAATTGAAGTTACTGCCTTCTGATCCTTGTATTAATATGATCTAAGGTCTTTTTTATTATATGTAATCCATATTATTGACTAATTTGCCCAGTTTTCACATCAATGGAAGCAGCTTGCCAAGGAGAAAATATTTTAACTTGTTTTAGAATTCTGCTGTTTGAATGTTTGGGGTTTTTCCCTTTCTTCTCCCTGTCAACTGACAGACCGGCTTTTTAATATTTCACTTGTTTTATATTAGTAAATGTCTCCTTGGGCAGGGTTTTGCTTTAGAATAGAGCAAAGAGCCATTGTTCTTAGCTGTTTAAAACTCTTCAAATGCTAATGTCAAAATACTAGAGGAGTTTTCTTGTGGGTTTTTGAGGCTGGGTCTTCTGTGTAGCCCTGGTAGATCTAAGACCCACCATGTAGCAGAGCGGCCTCAAGCCCCTGGCAGTCTTTTTGCTTCGGCCTCCTAAGTGCTGGGATTAAGGCCTGCATCACCATGCCCAGCTAAAATACCAGAGTTTATTTTCACGTTTGTGTGTGTGTGTGTGTGTGTGTGTGTGCGTGTGTGGGTGTGTGTGCGTGGGTGTGTGTGTGTGTTTTAAAAGCCTTTCACTGGTATATTGTTACTAGTGGCAACATTGATCATTTAATATTGTTTTAATTAAATTTAAACCATAGATATTATTATCTTATTTATGCACCCTGCCTCTTAACTGTGATCATACCTAGAACTGCAAATACCTAAAAATTTTGTCTTCTTTAAACAAATGTTTTTGGAATCATCCTTAATCAGACAAACTTTTTGAAGTTCATAGCATCGAGGATTTAAGTAAAGTGTAAGTATCTGTTGTTTTGAATTAAGTCTCTTACAAAAAAAAAGCATTGGGTAGTCCCCAAAATTATCAGTGTTCCCCTTTAACTGATAAAAGCTAGCTATGTGCAATTTATTATGTAAACAGATTTCTGCCAGCATTTATTTTTATTTATTATCCTCACTAATTAAGATATAGTTACTTAAAATCTATGAATATTCCCAGCCATAGAGTCAGACAGATGCTCCTAAAATGCAGAGGTAAACCTGAAGTGACGGGGAGATATTCATTTGTACACTTAGCTTCTTCCTGGGATTTTTTAAATTGCCAAAGCCAAGTTCTCCTCAAAGTTTTCACCTCAGACATACCCAGAAATATCACTTTATCTCCTTCTCCCCTAAAGATAGGAGGTAAGTTCCTAGTCTGCCTTTAAAACAGAGACATGGGGCTAACCCACTCTTCTCATTGCGTAAAGTGCTTACTGGGCAGACATGAGGACCTGAATCCAGTCCCCAAAACCCAGATCAAAGAACAAAGTATGGTGGTGTGCACTTAAAATCCTAGCACTGGGGAAGCAGAGGCAGGCAGATCCCTGAGGTTCACTGATCAGCTAGCATGGCCTACCTGGCAGGCTCCAGGCCAGCGAGGCAGGGAAGATGGGGCTGATGAAGTGGCTGTTCTTACAAAGGACTGAGTCCAATTCCCAACACCTTCATGGTGACTCACACCCATCTATAACTCCAGTTTTGAGGAATCTAATGCCCTCTTCTGACCTCCATGGGCACCAGACATGCATGTGACATGTGTGTGTGTGTGTGTGTGTGTGTACAGGCAAAACTCATACACACAAAATAAAAATAAAATAAATATTTTTAAAAATGTATTTAAGACAGAGAGAGAGAGAAGAAGAAAGGAGAAAGGAAAGTAACAAAGTGTTTGGATCCTAAGTAATGACTCTTGAGATTGCCCATTCGCTTACACACACATACACATGAACCTTCACAATGAACATACACACACACACACATACACATAGCACAGATGGAAGAGAAATTGTCTCCAGAGTCTAGGAAATCTAGAAAGGTGGTGTTTTCCCATCACAGTTACTGCTGTAGTTAGGGTAGGTTGCTTGGCCAGCCAGATACAGATGACTATTTAAAAAATAATAAATGAATGAATGGGTGGATGGATGTGCCAGCTCCAGATTGGTCCAGTTCTATAGCACCATCTAAACTATCTATGATGTTCATCTTAGTTCAGTCAGATAGTTATCCATCACTGAACACCTATCCAGGGCCTGACACTTTGCAAAACTGCAGCAAAGAAAGTCCAGTTCCAACAGGAAGAAAAATATTGAGCAAATGATGGCTTCTATAGAAGGAGCCTCCAGGGGCAGAGGCACTGGTCTCAGAAAAGGGCGGGGTGAGCTTACTTTAAGAAGCCAAGACAGGGCTAGAAAGATGGCTCAATTAAGAGCTCATCCTTTTCCTGCAAAGGACCAGAGTTCAGTTCCCAACACCCACATTAGATAGTTCACGATTGCCTGTGTTTGCTCACATTCTGGCTCCAAGGGATCCAAAGCCTCTGGCCTCTGCAGTAGGTAAAAAGTAAGTAAATAATTTAGTCTGGAAAGATGGCTCTGCTGTTAAGCGTGTGCACTATACTTGCAGAGGACCTAAATTCGGATCCCAGAATCCACGTCAGACACCTCCCACCCACCTGTAATTCCAGCTCTACTGAGACCCCATGCAGCTAGTCTCCTCAGGCACATGCACATCATTTTTATTTTTTTATTATTTATTTGTTTATTTTTTTAGACAAAAGTCTCTCTGTGTGGCCCTGGCTGGCCTGGAAATCACAATATTGTCTGGACTGGGTTTGAACACAGAGATCTGTCTAACTGCCTCCCAAGTGCAAGGATTAAAGGCATGCTCCACCACACTGGGCCTGAATACACATAATTTTTTAAAATAAATGAAAGTAACATTTATTTAAAAGAAGCCAAGAATGCTTCTTAGAGTAGAAGATGCTTGAGCTAGGGTAAGGAGGCTAGAAGGATGGCAAAGGACCACTCCAAGCATTTAAATCAAAAAGAGGTATGTTCACCAAGAGCCGCGGGTCTAAACATGGGTTGTGCATAGCCTCCTCCCAGGAGTCTGAAGGGTGTTACTGTGTTTGCCTTCCTTTCCCCTGTTGAGCAAATCTCCTGGGTGAATTGTAATGTAAGCTTAGGGGAGAAAAAAGGGGAGAGAGGTGCAGGAGAAGGAAGGGAGTCTAAGATGTTGCTAACCCTGTAACAGACAGGATACAGAAGCTGGGCTCCAGGATGTCATGAGTCCCTTTGAGCTTGTCTGAGGTTGGAGGATTTGCATTTCCAGATCTCTGCCCTGAGGGTAGTTGCCACAATCTGACCACTTCTCCCCAACTTGTGTGAATTTAACCTGACACATTCCAGGACAGTTTCCAGGCTACTGGGAAGGAATTATCATGACCAGATGAGTCAAGGCCTAAGAAGGCACTTTGAAAAGTATAAGGTGGTTAACACTACCATGGCAATGGTGATATTATTTATATTTCCAGAAAGTACTTCAGGGATTTGCCTGTGTAGCTCTGAAAATATATGACTGTGTCTCCTGCCAGTTTGGACTGAAATGAATTATTTCTCTGATCCCACCAGAGCCTTCCTGTCCAGTCCTTCTCTTTTGAGTTACAATTTGTCATTCACAGTCATCATACACAGAAGTCTATATAGGATCTACTCATTTTTAGTCCAGTATCTGGGACCATGATTCTTTCACAGTTTTTTAAATAATCAGCCTAGAAATAAGATTGAAATGTAAAACAATGACCTTGATGTCCCACTCTGGCTTCCAGTCAATGACTTTGCCATCTTGTCTCCCTCTTAGACTCCAGAGATTTCTGTTCTTACACTTTGTTATTGGTAGTTGCTACCTTAAGAAATCCTAGCGTTTCAGACCCAAGAAGACCTTATCTAGCTTTTATTTTGCAGAGGAGGGAAGGGAAACCATGGCCACTTAGTGACACCTTGCAGGGCTTCTATCTCCCACTCCAAAGTCAATGGCTTTTTCTGTCTCAAGAAGGGTGGGGATGGGAGGTTGATGAGGCACCCAGAGGTTTTGATCCAAATAGCCATTCTTATTTTACACACTCAAGTACTGCCTCCAACTGGTGTATCTACAGAGGTGGAAATTACTATCCCAGGATGCTCCCTGCCTACCAGGTAATTGCTGACTGGATGCAGATCCCTGGGAGGAAAGTAGTCTCAGCAGCAGCAGTGACAAAAACATCAACTTTTATTGTTCTCAGTTGTTCTGCTCATCACATGGAGAACTTGGGGTAGAATTGAAGCTAGGAGCTCATTGGCATCCCAGTTAAAAGAGGTTTTGGAGAATCTTCTTCAACTAAAATGTTAATGATCCTAAGAACCCAACCCTCTCTAGTGCCAATAAAATAGACAAGTTCATTGAAAAACTACAAGTCCCTAAAGGAGCAAAGAATTGATGCAGGTTAGGGCTGGGGACTGCTGAAACACAGCCAGGAGCAGAGAGGTCTTGGGCACAAGACAGGAAGCTCAAGACAGCTCTTAAGGATTGTGGGAAGCCAGGGAAACCTATCAGAATCAAGTGTGGACTTGGTTATATCTGCACATAGTGACATCGGGCAATAGAATGGCCTGAAGAGGGAAGTTGTGGGTCTCCAGGCACAGGGAGAAAAGACAGAAGTAAGTGCTAGAACTTGTTTCAATTCTGTGCAGAAATGGGTTGCCGCAGTGCCCTGTGGGCCTGAGGCCACCTTCTCCATAGGATTAGTCCAGTTTGGTGAAATGCCATAAGCAAAACCAAGTTTCTGGCAAGAGGTCTTGATTCATCCCCTGCTCTGGGCAGCTCTGTGCTCCTCATTAACTAGAGACTCCTGGGCAAAGAGAGTGGGAAGCAGCAAATGATACCCACCACCCCAGGTGACAATGTATGTCACCACTGACATGTGACTTCTCAACCCTAACACAGACAAGGTTGTCCTGATTTTTGGGCCTAGCATTTATTAGCTCTTTGACCTTCCTTCTCAGGCCTTAGTTGCCTCTCTGGAAGGTGCTGATAGTCTCCTGGAGAGACAGTGTACAGAGCAGGTGGAGTGCCACCCAGACCTAGACAGGAGTGCTTTCAAGGATGCTGGGGCATTTCTTCTGGATATGATCATTTTCAAATGCATGCCAGTTCTCTAAAGGAACTGGACAAACTGGGCATGCTTTCTGCCTTTCTTTTCACTGTCCCCCTTGGAATTGATTGAAAAGAATGAACAGGAACAGTGAAGCAAAAGTCAAGCATAGTTCAAGTTCATCTAGATCTGTGACTTCTGTGCTCCACATGTACTTTGAATTTCATTTGCCAAAGCAACAAGGAACTTGAAAGATGTGTGTGAGGCGTGTCCAGATTCCTTCTGTCTCCATCCCACATGAACCTGGTAGGGCTATAGTTGACGCTATTTCAGCATCCCAGTAAGCCAAACACGACGTCAAGTATTTGAGGGTTTTTAAATACAATGATGTGTAGTGCCTAGACCCTAGGTTGAGGAAACAGGCTTTCCTGAGATGAGATGCCTGAAAACATAAGAAGAAAAGAGCTCAGAAATATATAGAACCTTGGGGAAAAGCAGCAAAACACAGGAAGCTGTGCCCCCCCCCCAAGATAGGATTTCTCTGTGTAACAGTCTTAGCGGTCCTGGAACTCTCTTTGTAGACCAGGCTGGCGTCAAACTCATAGAGATCCACCTGCCTCTGCCTCACAAGTGCTGGGATTAAAGGTGTATATCACCAACTTCCAGCTGCTGTGAGCTTTTTTTTAAGACTTGTTTATTTTATGTGTATGAATGTTTTGCCAGCCTGTGTGTCTATGCACCATATGCATGCTTGGTACCTGAGGAGGTCAGAAGCAGGCATCAGATCCATGGGACTGGAGTTACAGACAGTGGTGAGTGCTGAGAACCAAACCTGGGTCTTCTGCAAGAGCGACGAGTCCTCTTAACTACTGGGCCAGCTCTTCAGCCCTATGTAGCCGTGTTTTGTCCCAATGTTGAGTGACATTTAAAGGAAAGACAAGCTCTGTGATTAAGTCTTAGCTCTGGCTAGTTTCAGGAAACTTTAATAAGCCATTCACCTTTGGGGACCAGCAATTGTGTCTCGCCTGCCTTTTTGGATCTAGAGTCACATATAGCATCAGGCATAGAGAACTGCTTGATAAATATAGATGAAATCAGTAAAGTGATTATTTACCTCAATTTTACCAACTAACATCTTGACAAAACCCATTCTGCATTTGGAAAGCGCTCAAGGCTCCCCATTCCTCATTTTATCTTCTCTGTAAGAAAAGTCCTTCTAAGAGATCATTTTCTCTAGAGTGCTGGTCCTTCAGGAGAGTCCAGATGGGATAAAGGATGGAGAGGATGGATGGAAAGCAGTAAACTCCCTTTGCCAGATGAATCCAGACAGCAGAGAAATTCAAAGATCAGAAACGGGGGATGGTGGGAGCTAAGCAGTATTCCAAAACCTTTGATTATCTTTCAGATCCCAGAAGTCTGTGTCCCTGCATGGCTGGCCAGCCTCTTCTCAACCCAACAAAAGACTCGTGGAGTCTGTTTGTCTGTCCCAAGAAAGAAACACAAGAAGCAGCTGCTTTAGACCTGTCTGGGGTCTCTAACCAGTTAAGCCTTCCTTCATGGTGTGTCTGTATGAGACTTGTTCAGGGTCCCTAACGAGCTAAGCCTTCCTTCATACCTTGTCTGTATGAGACACTGCAGAGAGAATGGTGTTTCTTTTCATCTCTTTTCTCCTGTTTGAGCCGACTGTATGATACGGCTGCCAAAAACCCAATGCGCTTTATCCTCCATGAGTTTCTGCTACAGGATCCAGAACACAATGAGCTAAGCCAATCAAGGCAAAGTAAGTATGTGTTCAGGGGCAGTACCCTGTAGTAGGGGGACCTGTTGATAGTCTTCCCTTTACCCAGAACTTAAGTCTCTGCCTTCAGTCAACTGCAGTCTAAAATATGAAGCAAAAAATTGCAGAGATGATTCTAAGTTTCCAACAGCATGCAACTGTGAGTGGCCTGGTGAAACCTCATGCCACCCCATTTTGCAACATTCTGGGTATTAATAACCCCATCGTGCAGTACCTCCATGTTGTATGTACTACTCACCTGCCAATCACCTAGCAGGTGTCTCAGTCATCAGATCAACTGTCAGGTGCCACAGTGCTGCATTAGATAACACTTCTTCTTAGTAAGAGTCCCAACGCACAAGAGGAGTGACAGTAGGGATTCTGTGCCTAAAACAAGCCCTTTATAGGAAAGATGGAAGCTTATTGGGGGTGTAGGTACTCGGGTAAAGACAAGGAATGGGTAAGGATGGGTAGAGTGCCATGCTTCCCCTAAGGGTCCTGAAGCATAGCCAGATGGATGAGTGGAGCTGTCATACATATGCACACAGCTGGAGGAAGCTGACCACAGTGACAGGATGTAAAATCGTGGCTGGTCCTTCAGTTCCTTAAAATACCAACTCAAAGTCATCTTAGTCACAGAGAAGTTCCCTGAGTGAAAAACCTGGGCTTCCTGACCTAGGGAGAGGCAGATCTGGCCAGTGACTTTTGCCTCACTTTTCCTTTGTTTGAGACAAGGTTTCCATATTAGTTTTGGCTTGCCTGGAACTCACTGTGTGGACCAGGCTGGCCTCTGAGATTAAAGGTGTGCACCACCACACCTAGCTCTTAGATCGATTCCTAGACCAACAGTGACTGCTGGGGCTCTCAGAGTAACCTGCTTCTGCTGGGGCAGGCAAGCATTTCCCCATCAGCACCTGGAGACTGTTTAACTCCCTGAGCCCAAGGGATGTACATGTCTTAATAATTCAGGCCTGAGCTCCATGCTCCGTCTGCTGTCTCACACAGAGTCGTCTTGACGTATGTAGAGGGCTGTGAGGGTGGAGCATGTGGCCAGAGTGCCTTTACTGTGGAAGGGGGACGGGCATCGAGAGCTGCAGCTGATCCTGGGGAGGAAAGTCTTTGTGTTTCTTTTAGCACAGAAGACTTTGAAAACATGGCGCCTGTCTCCAAATATGGAAGGAATTGAAGTCACTTCTGTTCACCATAGCTCAAGGGTCCTGGGCTTATCTTTAAGATTTATTTGGGCTTGAAAATGAACTTTCTAACAGCCTTCTGTGACGATAGGCTCCCTAAAACATAGCGAATGTTCTAAAATTCATCAGACTTTCTGCAGGGACAGCGGCAAGTGCCAGGCCCACAGTGACACAGTACAAGAAGAGTAGGGATTCTCTGTGTGTCCATGGAAAGCAGCATTGTGACAGGAGCAGTGTGGCTACGGTGGCAGACGAAGCCTACCTTCTGGGTAAAGGTTAACACTGCAGAGATTTGCTGCGGTTGAGTGTGGTGAGCCTAAATGTAGATGTAAGAGGGTGCTGCCCGGTAGGAGATGCAAGCAGTTCAAAGCTGCTGTTGTTATGAAGAACATACAATTGTAAGTTCCATTTATGAAGGAAACTTCCCAACAGTTCCTGCTACCCAAGATAGAGTCCATTGGAATTCCAGCCCTAGAAGATACCTCTGTCTGGAATAATACAAAGCAAGATCCCACGTGGACAAAGATATGTACCAGGTGAACCCAGCATAGCTTTGGGTTCCATAGCATGGGGGGGGGCGGTTAAGCTGACTGAGAACCCAATTAAAGGCTAGATCCAGAAAACCCCCTTCTAGCATCTTCGCTGGACCAGGTTTATTTGGTCATGAAGGTTGATATCATCCATAGGCTTTGCTCAGAGAACTGCATCTCCTACCCCACACCCCCCTTCCCCCACACTCACACCTCCACCACACACACACCTCTGATGATCTTAAGCTAGATTCGCACAAGCTCATCCCCTCACAGAACAAAGAAAAGTGGGAACCAAAGTTAGAGACAGGAAAATGTCTAAAATCTTCTCAAAGCAAGATACTTAATGAACACCTTGGCTAGGCCCGTACTATCAGGAAACAGACTGATCATGCAATTCACATCTGTTTATTTCAAATTGCAGTTCTATGTCCAAACATGCAATTGAGTGTTCCCCCAAAAGAGAATTTGCTTGTACATGGAGTGGGACATGAGCTATGTCAGTTTTAAATACACAAAGGGTAGAGATGAGACCACAGAGCAGGTCTGGGTTTTTTTTTTTTTCTCACTGCCTGGCTGAGCCAGCGGATGAGTGATGTTGTCCTGCACCTCAGTGCTCCAGCTGCTGGATTCTGCGTAGAAATGCATTGTCCTTGATCCTTGGGAAACAGCAAGAGCCAAGTGGTCTAATTTATGGCCTTAGTGATTTTTCTATCTGGCCGCGTCTGAGCTGTGCCCTCCTCTAGGCATCTTGGAACCTTTCTGTCACACCCGCTCTTGGCTAGTTAGTTTTCTCTTTTCAAAACTGGTGGCTCCCAAGCGCAACCCTGGATGAGCTGTGGGCCAGAAAGAAGGGGACAGAGAAAGGATCTTAAACTGAATTTAAAAACTTGTTTTAAACTTCTGTTTTAATTATTTATTCAAATACTTTTTGCATACATACATACATGCATGCATGCATATATACACACACATACATGGGAGGAGGATTTCTCACTTGTATCCCTGATTGGCCTTGAACTCACAGAAATAAACCTGCCTCTGGCTTGCTGCTATTCAAAGCATGTGCCACTCCATCCAACCCATGAAAGTGGATCTTAGACTGTGGAATTTTAACACATTCTGCCCTGATTGGGAGCTGCCCGATAAATCTTCTTAGGACTTAACATTTGTTTTAGACCCTATACAAGACACAGACTCCTAAGAGTGATAAGAACTCAAACAAGGATAAAGGCTGGTGACCTGGGAAGACAGGAGGAGCAAGGCTATCGTGTTTATTTATGTTAGCTCATTAGAAACAATGTATATTATCTTTCATTTTGTCTCATATTGTCTGCAGGAAAATTAGCACTTCATGAACATCCCCACTCATAGTTAGGACCAGTAAATTTCATTCTATTCCTTTTTCTAAAACAGTCATTCAGAACCTTTAGTGGTACAAGGCAACAGGCTAAAGCTTATGGAAGTAAATTGTATCCTTATGGGAAGCTTTATAATCTATAATAGTTTGGGGGTGGTGTGTTACCTCTTAGCACCTGGCACACTAAAGCTAGGACCATTTCTCCCTGGCCTAGGCAGAAGGTCCAGCTCCTGAATGGGGAGCACCATCTTCCCAGAGTAAGGAGCCTCTTGTTTTGACCCTAAACTGTGCAGACAATTGCCATAGCCCCAGTGCAGGAAGAAGAATTCTGAGGCAAAGGGTATCTGGCTGGAATTCCATGAATCTTTCAAATTCTCAGGTTCATGCATTTTCCCAGATGGGCAGCCTCCTGAGCAAACTGTCAGGCAGGCTGTGTCTGGGACCTTGAATATTGTTCCTCTCTGAGCCTCAATTTTCATAAGGACAAAGCAGGTAGGTTGAGCTTGAACATCTCTGAGGTCCTTTCCACTTGAAAAATGCTTCAGGTCTTAATTTTCACGTAGAATATAACCACAATCACTGTAGATTTAGCTGAGGCTGCAGCTTAATGCATCAGATTGGAAGAATATCTTTAAAGTGTCTACAGATCCTTGCAGTTGGGTTAAAAAATTTTTTTTAAAAATCAGTTTAACACTGAAGACTGGACTATGGCTCAAGTCCCACGAAGGGAAGCTGCTATTTTTTTTTTAATTCCAACCATACCTTGTAATTTCAGGCTTCTTTTTTCTATCTGAGAGAAAATAACACAAGCTTGAAAAGCAGTAAATATGTAAAGAGAAAATTTGTCAACTGATATTGGAAGATGTGACCTAGGTCACACATAAATCTCTCCGACAAGAGCTTCAGGGCAAGTCATCATTTCAGAGGGGAAATGAAGGCCTGGCTGGTGTCTTCCCTCAGCTCCACAGTGAATCCACTCTGGTTTTCTGATTATGCCTCTGAATATGATGTGAAAGACCTGCTAGCGAGGTCTGTTTTGCCATTGTGTGCAGAGAGGGGAGCAGAAAAAGAAACTCCCCAAATTGTTTCTTAGCACCAGCACCATTGACAAGTAGTGAGGCCCCACCAGTGAGCCTGTGCATCAACAATTACATTCCCCGGGTCCTGAGTCCTGTTATGGGGCTTTCTAATTGCCACCTGTGTGGTTCTTGCAAAGAAAGATACAGTAAATGGTAATGCAGTCCGTAAAGCCTGGCTGGTACTTGCGGCTGCTTCCAAATAAGTCGTCCATCCTGTTTAAACGTATGAGGATCTGCTTTCCATCAGAAGGAGGCCTACCTCTCCTACTAGTGGGGCTTTAAAACTTGGATCTGACGATTGACAAAAGAAAAAAAAATCCCAGGAGAGGAAGGAAGTTCATCTCATAAATGTATCAAAACACTACTAATTCCTGAGCATGATGAGCGAGGTGTTTGTCTGGAGCAGTTACAAACCATTGGACACCAGCAAAATGTACACGCAGGAGTGTGGGCTCAGGCAAGCTGATTGTAAAGAGCGTCAGAAATGTTGTTGGGCGCAAGCTGTACATCAGCGCTAACGGGACGGTGCTCCTCTGAGCTCTGCTCCTCTGAGCTCTGCTCTCACAGTCAGGTCTTTGGAAAGGCAGACCCGGAATAAAGATCGTCCGTGCGGCTGGCGTTTTACACTGAGTCGATGACACTTTTAATGTGCTATAAAACAAGGGGGTGCTATTTTACATGAACTGTGCACAAAAGCAGAGGCGGTGGCTGGAGGTTGACTTGGTTCAGATCTGTTTTATAGTCACTGTGCCAGACAGTAATGTGATCTTGAAAAAGGTAAACAACAAAGAGTTTAGTGGTGAAAAATATGCCTAATATAAGTACAGTCATGCGCGTGGCAGCTTAGAACTTGAAAAATATGACCGTGGTATTAAATTTTTCTAGTGGAATTAACAGAGGAACAGAACATAGCCTTTAAGGCAATATATCTGAGACAAGGCAAGGAGATAATACATCTAACTCCATGGTCTTTGTGGCACTCCCATAAAGAAAGGCACAGTAGCTTTATTTAATTGAGAAAATGAATCAATTATGATGATGTTGCATCATCACATCAGACCCTTGTGAAATGGAAGGCATAAGTCACTGCATTGTATAACAATGTTCAGAAGTAATTGAGTACCATAAGCATTTTGAATCAATTTCAGATTCTGGCTCTGCTACCTTAATACAAAATGCATGAAGTTGACATCCTGTAGTATGCTGCTATCAAGACTGTAATAAAACCCTAGCTTAGCAACTCTGAGATCCTGGGAAAAACTGGATTGTCATATCATAAAAACAGAGGGATGACACTGGTGGTCATCCCTCTCTCGTAGCAGCCTTAATATAGGACGGTTTTAATTACATTTATTTATTTGTGTATGGGCACATGTGTGCCGCAGTGAGCTTATGAAGGTCAGAAGAAAAGTTGCCAGAGGGGTTTTCTCCGTCCACCATGAGGGTTCTGAGACTTCAACTCAGGTCATCAGGCTTGTTGACAAGCGCCTCATTGGCCTAGTCATTGTAGTGCAATCTTAAATTGTCTTTAAGGTATTCTTACCTGCAAGACAGGGCAAGATAAAACCATGGAGCCCTGTAAGATTCAGGGTCATGAGGAAATCCTCCCCCTCTGTCCGTCTGGTTCACACTCATGTTCCTGAAGGCAATGCCACAAACCAACTCTAACCTCACTTCAAGGCATCTCATAGAATTTTTGCCACATTTTCCTCAGAGAATCTTGTAATCTCACGACTCTTGGAAACCTATGAGAAAATATGCTCTTTGATGTCAAAAATAGATTTTGAATGCTTTGTGAGCTGCCTGTAGAAGTGTATATATATCTTTTTTTAACACTGGGCACAGGGCTACCTGTGTGTGCTTAGAAGAAATAAAAGGAAAGCAAACACAATAGGAGGAGGGACCTGATCAAAGAGAGTTTACTACATCTCTCAGCTGTCTAAGGGGTGAACAGCTCAACCTCCCCATATAGACTGAATCTCTGCCTGCCGTCCTTGGCTGGAGTCCAAGATGGGACAGTACTTTGGGCAATGTCAGGCAGGCACTGGGAGGGAACACTGAGAACCAAGCAGTCTGGCACTGCTTCTCAGTGTGGTGGCTGGAAGGTAGCAACCTGAACAGGAAGCTTGGCCAGTTGAGATAGAACATGGGAAATGCTTTCTAAGATGCCTGTGACTGCAGTAGGAGGTGAGCAGGAGGATAGTGAGTTCTAGGCCAGCCTGGGCTCCATAGGCCAGGACTTGGGGTGGGGGAGGAGGGACTGCTGATCAGCCACACTGCTGCAAACAGAAATCATACACCTAGCACCCTCGAAAACCCAATCATTAGGCTACTGACATTAATTTAAGTTTCCATACCATGCAAGTAAAAGCATGAAGTCCAATTATTTTGGGTTTTTTTTGTTTGTTTGTTTGTTGTTGTTATTGTTTTTGTAATGCTGTGATCATAGGCAGGTATTCTACAGGTGAGGGAACATTGGAAAGGCTTGGCACTGCCAGACCTGGGCTTGGGACCTGAGCCTGCCCTGTTTCTGGGAGGCCTGGTTTCACCAGCATAGAATAGAGATTGTCTTCCCTGCATTCTGTAGAGTTAGTTGTGCTGGTCAAATAAGTATGTGCAGGAATGACTTCTCAGGTATCAAAAAGGGACTGAAGAGATAGCGGTAAAGTGGGTAAAGTGCTTGCTGCACAAGCATGAGGGTCTGAGTTCAAATCCCCAGAACCCATGTAAAAGCCATGTGCTGTGGCCTGCACCTATAATCTTAGTGCTGGTAAGACAGAGACTATGCCTCCCAGGGTCTTGCTGGGCAACCAGTTTAACAGACATGGGGAGCTCCAGGTTCCATGAGAGATCCTGTCTCAGAAAACAGGGTGGAGAGCAGTAGGGGAATGCACCCAACATCAGCTCTGGCCTCCACAGCATGTACACACATGTGTACATGTGTATGCGTACAGCATACACACAGTCTCACTAAAAACCCATAAAGGGTCCTGGAATGCAGCTCAGTGGCAGAATATCTGCCCACTGTGTCTGAGGCCTTCAGTTTGATTCCCAGCACGACAGGAAAGCATGGGATATTATTCTTTCCCATCTAACCAAGCTGGTTGGAGCTCATGTATCCCAGAAAACAACTGACCTGTTCTGGTAGTATTTAGTTCCTAAAATTTTTCTATTTACAAAATGCAGGACCTAGGACTCAGTTTCCATTGGGTTTGGGCATATTACTGTAGGTATCTAGGGGGACAGTGATGTGTTTAATGTTTTGTGTAGTAAGTTAAAGTTGATTGATCTTGTCACGTTAACTGTCTGTGTTAGATGTGAACAGCCTGCCCGCAGAACACGGAGTGGGAACAGGCACCCTACCAAAGCATTGTAAAACTTCATGCATTTGGTTTTTCCCAGAGAGCCTTGCTGCTCGAGAAGCAGTTCAAAAGAACTTTGGAAAGGGTAGGGTTTTCACCCTACTCCTTAGTTCCAGGCAAACACTTCAACCACATAATTAAAGTTTTCTTCACAAAATAGGGGATTGTGAGCAGACACTGGCAGGAATCCAAAATTCTAATTTCTGACTATGATTTAATTTCAATTTTAAATAAATCGGTTTTTAATTTAAAAAGAGTGAGCTTCATAACATTAGCAATGATTGCAACATTAAGCCCAGTGTTCACAATCTAGCAATATAAAACATTATTTATATCTGAATCGTAAACAGCCTTTTGAAATGGATTATGGTTTTTCCTCCCTATTCTAATACAACCTGGAGGGTACTAAAAAGTGTTGTGTGAAATTAACATTCTGCTGACTTTCGCCTATAAATGAGAAGCGAGCTATTAACATTTGTGTATTTTCATTATGTAAATTGTGTTAACACATGCCCACAAATTGCCACCAGCAATGCAATAATTTTCTCTCAGTGATCATAATGTGTCCAAGTGAGTCATTTTGATTATGACATGCTAATTACATATTGCCTTTTTTCAGATTCAGAAAAACCAGGGATCTTTAATGGTAAGCTTTATGAGTTCAGAAAAAAAATTCACTTTTCTTTTTCCTGATGGCTGCTTCCTTTGCATGCTTGAATGCCTTGTTTTAAACTTAGCAAATTGCATTTTGAAGAAAATGCAAACCTTTAACTGCCTGTATTAGATTAGGTACCGTTAGAAATAATAGGACGGACTCAGCATCCATGTTTTTATAAGAGTTTGCTGTTGTTGATTAATCTTGCTATATTTTATTGCATTAATGATTTTTTTCTTTCCACTCCACTGTAAAGATATTGCACACAGGCTAATACTTTTTCCTCTCTTCTTCCCATTGCAGCCTCTCCAGCTTCTGCAGTGCATTGTTGATGAGGTGAGGCATCGTCTTATGTGCTTTCCACTCCTAAAGTCATCCCTAATGGTGTGGAAAGCTTATATTTTGTTTCCTAATGAAGCACAATGCCCAACATCCTCAAAGCAAGTTATGTGGTATGCTCTGAGCTGGGTGACACGATTGCCTTGTCCTGAATCCTGCTCTCTCCCCGCCCGGGCTGGCCCACAGGCTGGCCCTTGGGGATGTCAGGCCCTGAAGACAAAACATGATAATATTAATTGATCCTCTTCCTGGCCAGATGGGGATGGAGCTGGAAATTAAAGTGGTATCACTTCTTCCATAAGAGACATTGAAAGGCATTCCATAGAGAGAAGGTCAGAGTTGAGTGAGTAGTGACACAGGCTGGATAAAATACACCTCTCTTCTTTGATCCATCAAACCAGACCTGGTTAAAATGGGGGGAGGGATTTGTTCAAATTCTGGTCAATAGTTGAGCTTTAATTACCTCATGAGGCATTTTCTGGAGTACCTGCCCCTAACTTTTTGAGTCTTCTAGTATTTCAGTAAGGAGCCTTCTCTCTTCCTAAGTTCTCTTGTTTGAGCATCCTTCCCCTGGACATCCTCGGTCCCTCTTCCTCCATGGAGCTCATCCGTCACACTCAGCTGACTGGTTCTACTCCTCAGCTCCTCTTGATGTCAGCCTTCATATTGCACAGAAGGCTCTCAGTTGAGACACAGTGACCTTCTAAAACCCTAGCCTCCTAGAAAAGTTTAGTGTTTAAAACTTTAATTTTATAATGTTTAGAGCATTTGTCAATAGAGAAGAGAGACAATAAGTGGTCCAGATAGGAAAGTTTGAAAGGAAAAAAAAACAAACAAACAGTAATTTCATAGCTATTCTTCTCAATTAAACATCTGCATAACCAGTTATGAGATTTGGGAGAAAAAATAAAGATCCTCCTAGGAAAAGAATAAACACACACACATCACAGCAGCAGTGAGAGGGAGGCTCTCAGATCCTTGATGTCTGCATCCGCCAGTCCACATATCCCCTGCAAGCCATAAACCATGTTGGTGTGAAAATGAAGGCATCATCCTGAAACAAATGGAGACTCCATTATCTCAAATATCAGACAGGCCTCCTGGACCTAATAGCTCATCAATATCTCTGTCATCTTAGTTTCCAAAAGCATCCTGTCCCATCAGAATCCTCCTAATTAAGCCATTTTCCTGAGATCCCCCTCCAGTTTTGCTTGGGGAGGTACCCAGGGAAAGTTGGCCTAGCCAGTCAAATGCACAGCCTGAACCATTTCCTGGGCTCCACTGCTCTTGGTTTTCCTGGCTCCTGGCATCAAAAGTACGTCGGCATTCAGGTACATGTCTTCCTCACCAATGATACATGTGTTGCCAGGGAGCTAATTTGAAGATCTTATGGATCAAATAGATGTTTCTATTCCTTATTTAAAGACATGATGGTTGTTATACATTTAAAATATTTTACTTGTTTAATTTGGTAAAATAATGAAACTTGAAAAGATAGCGTAACACTTGTTTCAATTTCATGCTCTTCTTTATAGCCTGTTTCCCTCAGACAAAAGAAAAACAGAACTTAGTATTCCCACTTACCCCAAAACCCTGTTAAAATACCTTCTTTCTAGAAACTTGGGAAGCTGACACTGTCTTCACTAAACCAGGTTGATCTTAAAACTGAGGTGACATCCTATACCAGCAGCAGCAAGAGTGAGGCTCTCAGATCTCAAATCAGATAAGGTCATTAGGAAGGGACCAGCTGGATGAGCTGCCTTATGCAAGGTGCATCAAGGTGTCAGAGAAAGCATGGGTCGTGCTTTGTGTTCACTATCCCTTTGTGTCAGTTGTCGCTGTGTGCTGGGTTTTCCTCAGATAGTGAGCCAAAGACTAACTGCATCAGAATAGCTAAGAAAAGTGCGAATCCAAGCGCATGCCCACATCCCGGTACTCAGGAAGCTGAGATAGGAGGACTGTGAGCTTGAGACCAATCTGGGCTATTATTGTAGTGAGACCCAGTCTCAAACACAGAAACAAAGCAGAGTCCTGGGCACAGGTCGTTGGACTTCTTAATGCTCATGCTTCCGATGCACTAGCTCTTGGCTACTGTGCACCCATGGCCATTGTAGACAGATTCTGTTCATTTCTGTCCCACAAGGCTGTTAACTCTCTTCCAAATTCATTTGCTTATGACTTTAACTTCTGTGAGTGAATATAACCAGTCAGGAATTGATACTTTTACTCCTTGGGCTTGAGGACTTGATGCTAGTGTGTGCTATTTCCTGTTACAGAAAAGTCAGGTCAGAAAACACTACCAGGGACTGGAGAGACGGTTTGCTGACTAAAATTATGTATTAGTCTTGGAGAGGACTCACATTCAGTTCCCAGCTTCCACTTTGGGTGGCTAATAACTGCCTGTAACTTCAGCTTCAGGGGAGCCCATGCCCCTGGCCTTGGGAAACAGCATTCATATGCACATACCCTCACACAGACTCACAGGAATACACATCATTTATACTACCTGCTAAGGGATCGTAATTCAGGCCCATTTAGAGTCATATCCAACATACCAATAGCAAATTCTAGAGTGGCATATTATGTTACTGACTTCAGCTTGACCTTGACAATAGCATAGCAGAGATTGGACAGTGATTAATCAATACCTAGGTGGACAGAAGCCAATTAGTCCCAAAGTGACCAGAAGTGAATGTTAGAGCCAGTCTGAGAGTCAAGGATGAAACTGTAGGCCGAGCCAATGTTAGCCATCAGATGTCCAAGCAAAAAACACCAACTAAACAGGAGCATAACTATCACAAAGGTAAAACCTGGACCACAGACCAGCAACTGGAAGGGTGGCCAAGGCAGACTGAGTACTGAGCTTCCATCAGAAATCTGGACAATCCAGTCTGCTTTGGATGGCTTGGGCCCAACTAGCTGAGGCTGTAAGTCTCAAGAGAACCTCTTAATACTCCAGGTACCTGATGGCCTCTCATCAGAAATGATGTCTGATGATCTGTACCTGGTGCCCTGAGCTCCTGGTACCCTCGGTAATAAAAGGCTCCATTGTCTGGATAATAGAAATGTTAACTGCCGCCTCTGCTATCTGTGGGAAATTTGTATTTTTAAAAGAAATGTGTGTTCTTGACAGCCTGCTGACAGTGTAGTGAGTGTCCCTTACCATTTTCCCCAAGATTCCAGCCTGTGTTTGGAATGTGATGCTGAACTGAACGTGGGTATATCAATGTCCTCTAGGGCTGGGACAGTCCCGGAGCTGACTGTGTGCTAGCAAAGAATGTGATAGGTGTTTAGCCTCGACCTTCAATGATGCTTCTTGAAATCATAGTGCCATGAGCCTCCAGGCTCCACTGTGCTCCTCAATGACTGCTCCTCCTGTATTCCCCCGGGATATTGCCTCTCTTCTCATGGTGACTATTCTTGTCAGGGACCTCACTCAGGTGCTGTCCAAACAGTTCTACCATCTGTCTTTAGTATTGGCACTACCAGTGGTGACCCTAGCAAAATTAAAATGTATCAAATGAAGTCAGATCCCCAGGCAATACTTGTAAGATCCAGCAGCCTTGTCTGAAGAGGAAGGCAGAAGCTAAGGCCCCTCTGATAGAGTGAAATGGATAGGCCTGCATCCAGTTAGCACACAGTTATCAGTTGCCAGGTACTACTAGCCTGGGTCATGAACACTCTGGACAGCCTCAGTTCAGAAGGAATGGGCTTCTAGGCAAGGCCACAAGCCTTGACTTCTACCCAAGTCAGTGAGCCAGGGTAGGTCTCCTGGCCAGGGCCAACACTCACACTGTAACACTAGATGCTCTCCCACCCCCAGTTCCTGGGCTCCCAGCATGGCTGGGACCAAAGGGCTGGCCAGATAGGAGTTGATGTCTGCATCATCATAACCTAAGCTCTCTCAGGCCAGCTAGTGGAGCGGCCAGTGGATGGAGGGGCTGAGAACTGGGAAGTCTGAAGGGAACCCTGCCCGGAAGTCTGTTGAGCCCACACAGGCCATAGCCTTGAGCAAGACATGTGCACAGAGCAAATAAGAACGGTTCCATGTAGGATGCCTGCTACAGAGTCCTGGCTGGGGTGGGTAAGGAAGCACTGCATTTAAACTCAGGCTTAAAGATAAATGGAGTTGCTGAGATTAAAAATAGAAGGAAATGTAAATGTTGGACAGAAAGACCTGAAACTACCTTATAAATTATTTTTTGAAATCACAGATGTATTCCAGAATGTTCATGTTGTCTAAAATATGACAACCAGAAAAATGGGATAGTATTCTAAGCATATACATACATTTCAGGTATATTATAACTAAAAATAAATTCTTGCCTAGCATCTGTGGGTGCTCAAAAGAGCCATTAAACAAATCCCTGATTTATACTTCTGTTTATTCATTTTATGCATAAAAAGTGAATTCATTGAAGTGACATTTTATACCTGCTTGGAAGTAATGGCCGTGTGTTGGTCTCTTAGAACTACGAGTTTGTAAATGAGCAAACTCTCAGTACTTCCTCACAGTCTAGGACTGGGAGTGTGGGTAGACAGGTGATCTGAGTTAGGTGCTGAGTGGTTCTGAGAATGCTGACTCTTCTCCCCATTTACATATAAAGGAGAAGGTTCTTGTCTTAGGAGTCTTCTCTATTAAGGCTGCTAAGGAAGGTGATCATGGGAGCAGGGCTTTGCTAAAGGACATTGACTATGTTCCAGAAACCATACAACTGACCAGGGAGCCAAAGAGCCCAGGATGGGTAGGAAGCAGAAGTACTCACAGAAGGGAACCTGAAAAATCACAAATATGTGAAAATAATCCATTCAGTGCAAAAACCAAAGGAGCCACTGGAAAACTTCTAGGACAGCGGCAAAACCTCACAGAAGGCAGTGAGCAGTGCAAAGAGGGCAATCTCAGATCAGTAGGCTCAGGTTCCACCCTAAGAAAGAGAGAGTGAACAGACTGAACCCAAGTTAGTAGGAAGGAGAAATAACAAAGATTATAGCAGAAGTAAATGATACTGAGAAGAAAAACCAACAAAGCCATTGGTTCTTTGAAAAGGCCAACAAAATGTCAGGTTTCTGCTAGACTGATAGAGACAGAAGAACTCCCAACTGCTAAAATCAGGAATGCATACCTGGATGTAAGGCTAGCTAAGAGAGTGCTCCATGTGTGTCTCTCCTGAAGCTGCATGCATGGTTTTCAGTCAAGGGTATACAAGCCCTGAGTTAGCACCTCCTGCTAGGCTATCAGGAGTGTAAGCCTGGGATACCAGGGTTTAGAAGCTTAGGCAGGAAGAGTGCCACAAGTTTGAGGCATACAAGCTGGAATACACCAACGAGCATACCTCAAAAATGAATGAATGAATAGAACAAATACCCTGAATAACTGTGTACTACCAAACTGAAACACCTGTATGAAATAACACAAATTCCTTGAAGCCCAAATTGCAGTACAGAGTAGGCCTATAACAAAAAATTTAAATAAATAAAAACTTGCCATAAAAGTCAGCTTAGCATCATTGCTTTAATAGTGAATTTTACCAAGTATGTAAAGAAGAATTAACAACTCTCCTTCTTAGACTCTTCCAAAATGGGAGTGAGAGAACCACTCTTCTCATTATTCCTGTGAAGTCAGTGCTACTCTGATACCTGAGCCCAAAGACTTGGAAAGAAAAAAAGCTAGGGCCATCAGGCTGGCTTGGTGGGTAACGATGCTTGCTGCTAAGGCTGATAGTGGAGTTTGACCCTTTGGACCCACACATTGAAAAGAGGGTGGACTCTTAAGTTGTCCTGTGACCTTACTATGTGTGTGCTGTGGCACATTTGTATCCATACATATACACAAATAAATAAATAGAAACACTGCAGACCAATATCCCTTATTTATACCAAAACTTTCACGAAAGCACCAGCAGGATTTTTACACCCTGAACTCAGCAGTAGTTAGAGGGAATCATATATCGGTCCTAGTTAATTTTGTTGCCAACTAACTTAACAGCATAAAGAGATCCTCTCTCAAAAATAAATAAGCAAATAAATACTCTGAAAACCTTTATTCTACCAAACCGTATGAAAGTTTGAGATGGAGAAGGAACCTCAGTTGAAGAGTTGCCTCCATCACGTAGTCTGTAAGTATACCTCTCTGTGGAGCGTTTGCTAATTGCTAATTGATGTGGGGGTAGCACTCATTATTCCTAGGATGGTAAGCTATGTAGGATGTGTAGCTGAATGTGAGCCCAGAGCAAGCCAGTAAGCAGCCTCCTCCATAGTTTCTGCTTCAAGCTTCGGCCTTGAGTTCCTACCTTGGCTTCACTGGATGATGACTGAAAAATGTAAGCTGAAATAAACCCTTCCTTCCCCAAGTTGCTTTTGGTCAGTGTTTTATCACAGCTGTAAAAATCAAAATGGAAAAATATCATAACTAAGTGAGGTTTATCCTAAGGATGCAAGGTTGCTCTGATATGAAAATCAATTATGTACCATTTTCATTCAGCAAGGGAAAAAACACATAATTACCTCAATAGACAGAGATGAGGGACACTTCAGAAAATCTGACACACCCTTTTACAATAAAGCATTCAGTAAACCTAGAAAAGCCACAGAAGAATCCCAGGTAACAGGGGTTCAGCAAGGCGGCAGGACACAGTGGGAGTGCACAGGCCTTGTTTGTGTTTCTGCAGTCTCCGTACACAGAATGACGAATACAAAGTAGTTCATGTGTAATTGCAGAAAACAAATAAGTTAACAAAAGAAACTATAGAATATTAGAAGAAACTGAAACCATAACTAATGGAAAATATATTCTATGTAGTAAAACTCAGTTTTGTTAAGAAGGTGACATTGGGCTGGGGAGATGGCACAGCAGGTTAACACATTTATCACCAAGCCTGACAACCTGAGTTTGATCCCTGGGACCCCCATGGTGGAAGAAGAAAACTGAGTCCCCCACAAGTTATCCCCTGACTTCAACATCCAAACCCTGGCAAGAGTACACATATATACATACACTAAATAAACAGATTAACTAATTAACTTCAAAACACAAGGTGATACTATCCCAGTTGGTCTGCAAAATCAGTGTAATTCCTGTCAAAATGCCAGTGGCACATTTTTATGCAGAAATAAATAAGCCAATTCCTAAATTCATATGCCATATACTAAGACTTAAGAGTAGCCAAAATATGGGACTGGAGAGATAGGTCTGCAGTTAAGGGTGTTTGCTTCTCATAGAGGACCAGAGTTCAGTTTCCAGAACCCACAGCAAGTGATTCACAATCGTGTACAGTCCCAGCTTGAGGTGATAAATGCTCTTGCCTACGTGGGCAGTGCCCCATCACAGATGTACACATATATAATTCAAAATTTAAAAGTCTTCAGAGCAGCCAAAATAGTCAGGGAGAAAAACAAAGTTGGTGTATCTCAAAATTTGCAGCAAAATTACACCAACCAAGGTAGAGGGTCAGTGTCACAAGGCAGGACCTAGAGTAGAGCCAGCAGGCCAGAGACAAAAATTTCAAGACCAACCCATGTCAAAAGCAAAGTGTTTCTGCTACAAGGACCGCTGGTTCTCAATATGCAAGAGAAAGAATTTCTGCCCTCAAGAGGATCATAAATTTATGATCTTGGGAGGTTGGGGGAACAGAATTTTTAAATATGTGTATTTGATAAAGGTCAAGTATCCAGAATATGTAAGATTCCTATAACTCATTAGCAGAGAAAAGACAAATGAACAAGGGATTTGAACAGCATTATAACAAAGACCTGCAAATGGCCAGTATGGAGACTCATGCACCCAGTTTCCAGCAAGTCAGAATTCACTTTGCTCCCAGAATGCCCGTAATTGCTGTGACACCAGTAAGAGCCGGTGTTGGCCAGGCTGGAAAGAGGGAGAAACCCTCATAAGGAGCTTGTAGGCCTTGAAAGGGACACAGTTGCTATGAAATGTTTGTCAGAAGCTTGGACATAGAGTTAATGTGTAACCCAACAATTCACTCCTTAGGTACGACCACAGAGAAGTATATACATGTGCCACATAAGAATACATATATGCATATGCATAAGTTTATTCTCAACAGCCAAAAAGCAGAAACTGCACAAAAGTCTATCAGCCGGAAAGGGAAAAATACCGGCATACAAGCATTGGGATAGTGTTCAGCCTCAAATGGGAATGCAGAACTGAGAAAGCTGTAGTGTAGATGTGTCTAAAATGAAAGAGACTGCACTTGAGAAGCCGCGTGTCGTGTGGAATCTCAGTACATGCACGATCTACAGCAGAGGAACCCATGGAGGATCGAGTAGTGGGGGTGGGGGCTGTTACAACTACTTCTTAGGGTGAAGGAAGTGTTTGGGACATTAGTTGCATACTTTAAAACTGAACTTTATTTTTGTGAGTTGTATTTCAGTGTTCTAAGGCCAAAGGGAAAAGAGAAGCAAGTTTCTCTGTAAAGATGTCTGTGGTCAGCGCCCCACCCCACCCCACCCCCACTTGCAGGCTGAGGCCTTTCATATGCAGATGGAATGGGCCTTAGTAGAAGAAAAGAGAAGACAACTCACATTCTATTTTGTATAAGCATTGCTAGAAAAATCATTTATGTATCTTCGAAATGACATCTTGCACTTGTCCCCAAGCTGGTCTCGAACTCATGGGTTCAAGTGAGTCCTGCCTTAGCCTCTCAGGTGCCAGGATTGCAGGTGCATGCCACTGTGCCCAGCTGTATATTTTAATTTATGTCAAGGGACATTTTTGAAGCTGTACTCTGGGTTTGCGAGTGGGTGGTGCTTACATTGCTTTCTCACTACAAAGAAAAGGAAGCTACAGAAGGTGAGGTGCCCATGGTTTTGAATACGGTTCTGTCTTGTGTAATGTCAAAGTTGTGGATTTTCAGCCTTGTTGGGATATTACTTTAAATAGAAATTAAGTGCATTTAAGGGATACAGCGTGACCCCTGATATAGACAGACACTGAAGCAGTTGGCCCAACCAAGCTACTGTACATATCATCTCCCATAGCTACTCACGTATGCGTGTGGGGAGGGGCTGTCCCTGTCTCTGTAAGACCCCTTGAGATCTCCTCTTAGCAATATGAAGTATAGAATTCTTTAATAATAATAATAGCTTTGTAGCCATGCTATGTAATAGGTCTTCAGAATTTATTTAATTCACAACTGTAAATGTGTGCCCATTAATCCATGTCTCCTCTCCTTCCCCCACTG
>LOEQ01000078.1:221558-234074 GCA_001685075.1 Bramus lutescens
AGAGAGAGAGAGAGAGAGAGAGAGAGAGAGAGAAAGAGAATGCTTTTCTTGCTTTTCTGCTGCTTGCCTTTTTTTATGCCTGAGTACCTTGCTGACAAGTGCTAATAACAGAATACCCAGAGAGAGAGTCCAGTTGAAGTTGGCACACATTAAACATTCCTGACTTGTCCCTTTGCTCAGAGATTGTGCATAATTAATAATTAAACAGTTTCAGTTGTAATGGGTTGACCTCGCTGAACTGTTCATTACTCACAAGGCAAAGGCATCATTCAAACTTTTTTCCCAGTGTCCTTCGCTGTTCTCTGGTGTGTGGCCTGCCTGTGTTCAGTTGGTTGGCAGAAGGAACTTACCAGATAGTCATGAAACCTCTGAAACTGCAGACTGTCCCCCTGCATGCCCAGAGCTGCTTACCGAAGTGCTTCATGGTGGCTGCTGTCATATAGCAATTGCCTGCTTGGCAGCAGGATCCAGCTTGTGTTTCTTAGCAGAATTCTAAAGTTGTGTGGGGATTCAAATCTCTGGTTAAAGCTTTTGGCTAAGGTTGTACCTGCTCATGTGGTCTAGACCTTCGTGCTTAGATGCTTACAGAAAGCTTCTAAACAGGAAAGCCCTGTAGGTGACATCCAGTCCCTGGGACCTAAAGGCTTGATTACCCATTCCTCCCAGCTTCCACCAGCAGCGCAGCTGAGGTGGTAGTTACCCGCTTCTTCAGTCGACATGCATGTGTTCCAATCCTTTCTCCCTCTTGCCTGAACCCGGTTCACAGGAGGATGTTTTTGATACGTGGCATCTCCTTTACTGGAGTCACTGAATCCCTCAGGATGGGTCTCAGTCCCTCCAATCCTCCCNATGGGACGCTTCCTCTTCTGGTACACCCTAGGGAAGCCAGAACCCAAATTTAGTGTGTGCCTGACCTCCCTCCTTCCCTAAAATTTGAACAGAATAACAAAATAGGCAGATTCTTGGAGGTCTTTCTCATCATGAGCTACACTAACTTCTAATTTTATTTTCTTTAAAAAAGAAAAAGAATAGCCAAGCAGTGGTGGTGCACACCTTTAATCTCAGCACTCAGGAGGCAGAGGCAGGCAATCTCCTGAAGTTTGATCACTATGTAGCCTGGTCTACATAGTGAGTTCCAGGATGGCCAGAACTGCACAAAGAAACTGTCTCAAAAAAAAAGGAAGGAAGGAAAGAAAGAAAGAAAATGTGCTTGAAAGCATCTCTGCAGCAGTACGAATATTCTCGGGCTGTCTGCTCTCTTGGGGTGTCAGCAGCCTGCTTTTGTGGACTACAAAGCTCTCTCAGGGCCCCCTTTGCCTCGGTTTGCCTGTGCGGTTTCCTCCACCCACCTTTTAGCCAGCCCTCTGCTTCTCAGAACAGCCTTCCTTAGGCAGCCAAGAGACGAGGATTTTAAAACGAAAGAGAAATATCCGGCAGCATGCACATGAGATGAGACTGGCCCCCACACATCTCCAATGAGTGATTTCTCCCAGGCCCCACTGAGATGAGAATCTGCTCTCTGTGGCTCTCCAAATTCTACGTGGACTGCTATTTCTGAAGTAAAATAAATTATTCACGGCTACCGCCCAGTGTTCCATAGTTTTATTTTTATAATATGAGGATGTAACAGGATATAATATTAGGTCTTAAATAAAATCAAGCATCCATTCAAGGTGCTGCATGTCTCATTTCCCTTCTGCTGGGCTAAAAAGACCTCTTCATCTTAACAAAGCTGCCCAGCCTCCGATTCATCAATGATTTTCTCCATCCCACCTTGAAGCGAAGACTGCATTGGCATCATATCTTATACAGGAGCTTTGCAGAAATCCAGACCAGTTTAACCATCTTGGTAAATATTCAGTCACATTAAGACATTAAGCTTTTCTTTCCTAAATACTGCATTCAAAAGCAACTATGGACAGTGTTTGGTGGTGTACACCTTTAGTGCCAGCACTCAGGAGGCAGAGGCAGGTGGAGGGAGCTCTGTGAGTGCAGGGCCAGCCAGGGATGTAGAATATAACTCTGTCTCGAAAAATAATAAGTGAATAAATTAATAAAGCAACTGTCACTCAGATAGTTGGAGTACCACACACACCCAGGAAAGAAAAGGTTCATGCAGGGACAATTAGAGGCGTTTCTTTGTGGATCAGAGTCCATATTTTTTTTTTTGCATTTTTGACTTTTAACCACCTTCTCAGTCATGGTTGTTGAAGACACTAAAGTGTCTAAGATTTCTGGGTGTTCTTTGTCTTTTTTCTGAGACAGGGTCTCATTATGTAGCCTTGGCTGTCTGGGAAATCACTATGTAGACCAACTTGGTCTTAAATGCAAGAGGTCCATCTGCCTGCTGAGCACTGGGACTGAAAATGTGTACCAACCACCATGTCTAGCTAAAACGTCATTTCTTGACCCAGGGGCAGTCACACACACACACACACACACACACACACGATGACTTTCCTAAAAACAAGTCAGAAATGGTGCCTCGTTTTGTTTTTTGCTTTTCCAATCAATGGGAGTCTGGCCATTTTGCAGTATGTTGCTGAGGCTGGTCTGCTCTTGTGGGTCTTGCGCTTTTGAGCAGCCACTTCACCCTGCTCTGTGTACTGCCCTTGAGTACTGTAAGTGTCGCTTTGAACCTGAGCTTTTATTCACACCCCCTTTCCTTTGTTTTCTCTCTTCCTGGAAGGCTTTCTCTACTGAGGACAATTTCAAGTTTGGAATTGCAGCCATCCTCTCCCTCTCTGGCTTCCACTGGATGAATCAATTCAGAGGGTGCACTCACAAAAGCCAAAATATATCTTGTTCATCTTTGCACACACACCCCTTTTTTTCGGGGGGAGGGCTGCCTTGGCCCCCTCAGTTCCTTTTGATTTAATTGTATTTTCCAGCAGTTTCCAAATTGTTTGAATCGGAAACAAAGCCTTAATAAGAGTTCTAGTTAATTTTCTGTCTTGTAATTACCGATCTCATTTTTCTGATAATTGGCCACAGCAATTATATGTATATTTACTAATCACATAGGAGACTGTGCGGTTGTGTCTATCTGCCACCATTGATAATGACACTCATAGTGCAGAGGTGCTTTTATCTTCTTCTCCTTTCCACTACATCAAAGCTATTTCCTCTCGTTCTCCATAATGAATACATGCATGCATTTGACACAGTTGTGTGCTAGAGAAATTGTTTGGCTCCCACCAAATGCTGCATGCTCTGAGTTCCTAGCCTGCAGCGCTGGAAGGTTGTATGTAATGATATATTGCTCATCCAAATGGCCAAAGCACTCCAAAGCACAGTGAGATTAAAATAAGTCATTCCTTTGTTAATTTAAATAGGTGCATGTATCATACTTTGCAGGGCACTTTGTGTAGGGATGTCAGGGAGGGGGAAAAGGCGCCGAAAGGTATTTTTAATAGCAAATGAGAATAGATGAGAATGGAGTCATTTGCAGCTGCCTACTTTATGTGGCTCTCTTGTTCCAACTGTAGGCCTAATGAGATGACTGGTGAAGTACTCTGCAGTGTAATTTCATTACATCCTGAGCTGCCACGCTATAAACACAGCGGCGCTCTCTGTCACTCGTGGAAAAACTCCTAAATTCTTAAAGCCTTCCTCTGTGAATGGCAATGGGGTTCTCTCCCTGGGTCACGAAGCCCAGTCATGTAGTTTTCTGCTCTTTCTGAGTTGCTGCCACCACCACTCCTGGTTTTGGGGTTTTGGTTTTCTTTTTTTTTTTTGGTCTGGTTACAGAGGTGGGAGTTTCCCATTATGTCCCTAATTCCTGGGCTTCCTAATACAACAGTCTGCCCAGACTGGCAGAAAAGCTGAAATCCCTTCTAGGGGAAACATCTCACCTTCCAAAGTGTCTTACTTTTAAATTAAAAAACACAAAAGCCAGATGCAAATATGCAGCAATGGGCAAGCAGTTAAGAGCAGTCAGATATACAAATAAAATGTAAATAACAGGAAGTGTAAATAAATAGCAAATCCAGGAAAAGAAACAAAGGTCAAAACAAGAATAATTTTCCCAGCTCTTTGTTAATTACAAGACCATTTGTGTGTTACTTAAATAATCATTAATTTCTCATTTACACTTTCCCTACCTTCCTACCCCGTGGCTATCATTGTCCTTTTTTCACCTCCCCTCCCTTTCTGCTCTCGTGTTTCTCACCATGGCAAAATGTGTGTGGCTTGAAATTTGGCATCTTTACTTCACTGTGTGGAGGAGGGTTCGGCCAGTCCTTTTAATTGGATGAGGCCTTCCGCCATTGCAGCTCCTCTGTGAGGTGCGGGTGGAGCGTGGAAAAGGAAGAAAGAAGAAAACAATGTTGACTTTGGGTGACTTGTGTCCTCCTCCCTCCCAGGATTCACCAGTCCTTCCGCTTGGAGAGTTCTCGGAGCCTTTCGTACATTTCATCACTCAGTGGTGAGTCCCTGTTTGCAAGCCCGTCATGCCCTCAATGTAAATGATACATGCCATTAACTCCGAGGCTCTCTGAGACCTTGTGACTCTCCCCGCTTCCTTTTGGAGATGGGAGGGACTTCTGGGCCTTGGGTAGCTGGGGCAACAAAGCCAAGAAATTGTTTAAATTATGTAAATGTTATTTACACAAGGGTTGAATTTCCAAGCCTCCCCCCCCACTTAATAAACTGTTAGGAAGAGGATCCCTCCCACACGTGCACTGTTGCCATCCTCATTGATTTTTTTACCAAAATATACATAATTTTCTCGCCCCTGTTGATTGACCGATGAAGCTTTCTTTTAATGTAACCTCATTACCCCTAAAACTGCCTGTTACTTAGCAAAAGCACCATTTACTAATTCATCTGATTCTCAGTAAATAACTTGTCCTTGGGTATTTTTAAACACCTAGGGTCATGTCTCAACTGAAGTTTGATATTAAAGAGACCACAGAGACCTTTGTTGAGCCCACTCCCACCCTCAAGGGCCTGAGAGGAAATCCAGGGTTTTGCACAAGGGGTCATTGGAGCCTCCTAGCAAGGCCTTATCATTTTACCCTGAAGAAACAGTTTTCAACCCAGGGTTCTTTTCCAGCCTTCGGCCTTTTTCCTCCTGACAGGACACATCTTTCTTTTATTAGCCCTTTCGCCATTGCCCCAGTCCTGCTGGACTTCTGTGGTGTGGCCTCAGGAGGCCAGTAGCTCCACTGCCCTCAGGCTCACCCCAGCATGGGGAATTACCCCAGAGACAGGAGACCATTCAGGGCACTGGAATGGTGACCTCCAGGGCAGGAGGCAGAACAGACCAAACATTCTGAAACTTCTTCATAACTCCCTGGCTCCTCTCCCTCCTTCACCCTTCCTGCAAGGTGCACAGGCAGCCCCTGCCAGGAGAAGCAATTCTCTGGGGCACTACAAGGTGGCGTGGGCAGCTGTGCAGAGTTCTTGCTGAACTAGAATGGCCGTGTGCTGTCCCCTCCCCCCTCTCATGATCCATCTGATGGTTACACAAAAGTGAAACCAAGAAATATTCCTTAATATAAATGTCAAGCTTTATCACCTTTTTGACTGAGTGTAATATGTTACCTCTTAATGAAAATGTCTCAGACGGTTTATATTCCCCCAGAAAAAAAAGGGAGAAAATCTCCCCCAGATCTGAAAAGTGTAATTGCTTCTATTTACTTAAAATGCTTACATCATATTCCATAGCTTTTAGAAACTATTTTTACTCCAGAAATCTTTTGTTTCCGAAGTGTGCCATACTCGGGGAAAATGCTTCTTAATTAACCACCAGGCTCCTGAACTCTTGGAGCTTATTGAAATTGTTCGTCAGAGCCCTTGTCCAGAAACAGATCAGGCTCTTCGTTTCCTGTCCGTGCAATTCCTGAAAACACTCAAAAGTGCATCATGCCCCACTTTATGTAGAAATTAGGAAACACATTGCGGTTCCGGGCTGCCTGGAGCTCTGGCTTTGGGCATCACAGAGAGAGGTTGGATACCCGATATCTGTGCTGTCTCTGTGTGGTCTGAGACCAGCCTGGAAGTGGAGTGCGCTGGGCAACCAGGGAGAACCACGTGAAGCTTTACCTCCCTCCCATCTGAAACATTAATTGGCTGCTATATAAAAGTTTTACGGAGACGGGGGGTGGGTAACCTGTGTTGAAATTTCCACAGATGTCAGCCGAAACAGAAGTGATCGTGGGTAATAGCCTTATTTTCCCAAGAGATACAGCTACTTTGGAATGTCAGATTAGGACTGTTACCAACTCCACTAGCAAGACAGCTTGAATCACTTGCTAATGGATGCTGCATTTGAGAGGTGCATATGGTTATTTATAGGGAAGGCAAATGTCCTCCATGTCATTAATGGTTCATAGCTATGGTTCTTGCTTACCAAATGATCATTAAATCTCTCTATTTAAGAAAAAAAGTATTGTCAGCAATACAGCAGTCTCTCTTCATGACTTCATCTCACAAATGCTCTGAGTTCAGAACAGGCATGGCCACAGGTAGGCAGCTGCCCGTGGTCACTTCTGTACCATTTGGTCCTTTCTCACATTGCAACTGCTACTGATTACAGCTACCAGACAGAAGACGAGGAAGGGTTTGCGTGAAGAATGTGTTTCGTTAGGAGCTTAACTAACCTTCACTGTCTTACAACTGTGAAATGAATTATCACCTTGCATTTTAGCTAAAATAAATGCGAATCATGAATATGTGTAAGGAGCCGTCTGTGGTCTTGCAGCATCATCTGACCTTTTATTTACAGCTCACCACTGAGCACCAGAACTTGATTGTCACCTTTCTTTTATCCCTCTGATCCCAGTGACCAAAATAGAACTATATTTCCTGAATTTAAGATTGAAATAAGGTGGCAGCTGAGTCAGAAAGAGAATATCGCTGTTCTTTCCACAGTGATTTCAAAACTATAACTACGGAACTAGAGGGAGGGCCCAGTGATTGAGAGCACTGTTGCTCTTTCAGAGGACCTGAGTTGGGTTCCCAGCACTCACATGGTTCCCAACCACCTGTAACTCCAATTCCAGGGGATCTCATACCTTTCCTGACCTCTGTGGACTCTGTGCATGCACGAGCCACATACATACATGCAGGTAAATACACACATAAAATTAATAAATCTTTTAAAAATAGAATTACAATAACTTATCTTTATTTCAACAATAACTTTAATAAAAGAATTCCGATTCCCAGTGTCTCCAGAAGTCTGATTCAAGGCCTGCATAAGATCGGGAATGTGTGTTAGTACTTTGGACAAGCGTTGAGCTGGTGGATTTTGCTGTTGGCTTTCTGCCAGCTTAGTGGCCACACCGGAATCTACTGATGGCTTGGCTCTGCCATGGCCACCAAATGTAGGTTTTAACTAAGTCTCTATTGTTCTATTTACCAGTAAAGACTCGGGAGTCAGAAGTTGGGGTGAAAACCTTCTAGATCAGAGAAGCTGAGACACAATCAGCTGACTGTCCTTTTCGGCCAGAGATCAAGCAAGAGAAGCATCTCTCCACTCTCCCAAACCAAAAAGACCACTGAATCTTGAAGTTCCTCCTTACTCCTTCCTGTGCATCTCTCTATCTGTATCCCTGGCTCCTCCAACCTCACTATGGCTAATTCCTGTCAACTAGTCGCTGGCTCCAACCCCTGATCCAAGGTTAATTTTATTAACACAGTCTTGGAGTTTCATAGTGTGATCAAATAGCCTGCAACATTTTGCAAACATCCCAGTTCCAGCAGAAACAGAGTGAAAATTAACAGCAAAAAAAATTACAAATATGAATGAGAGTCTTTTGTCTTCCTACTGCAGCATGAGGAAACAGCCCAAAGAAAGACCAGCACCCGAGGAACTGATGGTGAGTGAAATCTTCTTCACTGTGTTACAACAGAGCCTGGCATGAGGGGATGGGGTGTGTTTTGATTGGTAGAGAGCTTTCCCAGCATGCTCAGAGCCCTGGAATCCATCGGCAGCACCTAATAACCTAGCATGGTGGCCGCACCTGTGATTGCGGCCTTTGAGAGGTTGAAGAGGATCAGAAACTGAAGGACTATCCTTGAGGCTAGCCTGTAATACCTAAATCTGCCCTCAGCCCCAGCCTCCCTAAAACCAGAACATTAAAAAAAAAAAATCCACAGGCTAGAAAGCCAACTTGACTTACTTTATTGGGCAGAGTTTTTCTTATTTTCTTTCCATGCTGGAGACTGAACCTAGGCTCTCACACATGCCAATCAAGCACTGTCCTGCTGACCCATATCCCCAGCCCTGTGCAGGTACTTCTGAAGTCAGACCCTTGGGCTTAAGTTTCTTTTTGGAAAGCCCCCTCCATTCTGAAGCTTCACAAAAAACTCTCTTCATCTGCTTCATTCAGGGGTCACAGCTTCATGCATTCGCTCTTACTCCCTTCCAGAAGTCCCGGGGCTGGTGACCGAAGACAGCAAGAGAAGTGTGTAATGTGTAGTTTGGTCCTCCAGGGAATCATGACTGTATTGTGTGATCCTCTTGACTCACGTAGAATGAAATGAGATCAGTTTGCTGTGAATCTTTCGTCTTTCCTCAGAAACAGATACTGGGAGGTGGCCGAAGCTATGTTCCCAGCTCCAAGGCAATCTTGCTTTGATTGCAAATGACAGTCCTTACTCAAGCAGGGAAAGGCACAGAGGTGGTCCCTTCTCAGTTCCCAAGTGGTCATTATTTACTCCAGATTGTTGATTGGAGGGTGCAAGCTGTTAGAAGGGTGCTGTGTGGAGCTTTAGTAGCAGTGAGTAGGTCAGCTGTGTGCCAAACTTGGTGTCGCTCCCCGTCCTCAGAAGACTGCAGTCGGCCAACCGTGGCCTTTTTAAGCAAGGTGCCTTTCACTCTTCTTGGTTCAGAGGGTTTTGTTCTTTGGATTTTGTTCTAAGCCCCCAACTTCTGTGTACAGCAGAGTCCATCGTCACATAATGCATGTCCCTTTGTTGTCACCTGCAGGTACATTTCTCTTTCATGTCACACTGGACTAGGTCTCACTTTTCTTAAAAGCGTTAAATTAAAAGTTCATCCCAAACCTTTGCAGTTTGTAACTGTGGGTCTCGTGTCCAGACTTAAGGTGGGATTAGGGGTTTGGTTTGATTTGCTAAGTAGTTGGGGGTTTTATTGTTTGTTTGCTGTTGGGCTTTGTTTGGTCTCTGGTGGTTTGGAAGATCTTACAGTTAGTCACATTCAAGAAAGCTTGGAGCAGGTTCAAGAAATGGAGACTCATTTACCTGGTCATTATTGTGCTATGGCTGGATAGCTCAGCTGTTAGAACCAAGAAAAGTGGTTTCAGAAAACAGATACCTGTGTGCAAGTGTATGTTCGATGCTGCAGTGAGCTGGCCACTTATAACTAAAACATCTGGAGATCATGTGTGCACCCATACATGCATGTGAATGTATGTATGAGTAAGGAACATCCCCTGAGGAAGGGGGTACAGGTCATAAAAATAAGGCTGAAGGGTGGGCACTTAGCTTTTTGATCCTTTATGTGTGCTGTTCCATCTTTTTATTAACAAATATATATTTTAAAAAAATAAAGAAAAACATAATCATGGGAAACACCGCCCTACACTTAATTTTTTCTTTAACAGGACTCAGTGTTAAGATTTTGGCGAATTTAACCCCAGAGGTCTAGCGGAAATGAGGCCAGTCCTTGTTTGGTGAAACTTAGTGAAGAGGGAACAAACAGTGGGGGTCTAGAGGCTGCAGTGGTCCAGGTGATGAAGACCTGCCTGGCTGCTTTTGGTCAAATACTCAACACAGGGGAGTTGGAAAGATAGTGGTTTTCCCTTTTCTTGAGCCTGAGTCACATCCTGAGACCCAATCTTAAGAAACAATTTCTTTACTCTTTGTAACATATTAATGGCTTTAGTTTCCTCTTGACCCTCACTGCCTGCAACCTCATTAATGGTGCTTCCATCTGAAGACAAGAGCCTCCTCGGAAATACAAGGGCTGTAGAGCCCATTTGTCACTGTGGGTGGGGCCTGTGCCTTTTGGGGAAAAAAAAAAAAAGAGCAATTTATCTCCCAAGTACAGTAACCCCAGCCAGCAGAGTGTCAGCTTCAGGGCCCACACGAGTGTCAAATTTCCCAGTGGGTCAGCATCTTCCAAGTCATGGTAAGAAAATCAAAGATGACATGCTTGGAAAGATGACAGTTATCGATTCACCATTTGGAAACGCGCACATGTACTCCAAGTGTGGCTCTGACTGGGAGGGAACACAGCATGGTACTGCCTAGATAGATACGAATGCAAGATGGATGGGTGGTCCAAATCACCCCGTACCCAAGGGCCTGGCCAAATGCATAGCAGCATTCAGACTTTGTATTTAGTTGAATAACCTTACAGACCCAAGTACCCAATATTAAGCTTTAAAAATCATTGTCCATGTCATTCGAAGACTAAATGTGAAACTCAAGATTAAACTCTTTTTTTTTTTAGACCAAGCTGACTTCAAACTCAGAGAGATCTGCCTGCCTCTGCCTCCCAAGTGCTTGGATTAAAGGTGTGTGCCGACACCACCCAGCACAAGGTTAAATTCTTAAACTTTTAAAATCTCAGGTTCAGAATACATTTCCATGTAGAACTACCAAATTCTGTTCTCTGCTATTCTTCAGATAGCTGTATTGCCCTAAATGGAAGTCTTGTGAAACTGGGCCAAGGAATCTTTATAATGCTCGCATGTTAAGGACCAAAGTCCATATTCAACTTCATGCAGAAGGTTCTCAGACTAGTCATGTTGCTGCGTAGCTGTAACCAGTACTCAGGAGGTGGCTCAGTAGTTGAGAGTGTGTACTGCTCTTGCAGAGGACCCAGGTCAGTTCCCAGCCTAATATCGGGCAGGTCACAACTGCCTATAACTTCAACTGTAGAGGGCATCCGCTGTTGACCTCTGCCTCCACAGGATAAGCACACTCACACACGTGTGCATGCAACACACAAATAGCAACGCACTCCAAGTTTTCATCATTAATATCTATATCCTTTTCTGCGGTCACAGAGCCTGGCAAATAATCTGACTCAGACATTTAAAAACCACTAAAGGCCAGCGCTTGTCCCAGTGGCACGTGTGGTTTAAAGGACAGTAAACCACATAGGTAGAGTCTCGCAAGGGAGAGGTTGGGTGCCCGGCTAGCCAGGATGGAGTAGCAGTTTTAGAGGAGCAGCAAGAGCTATGTGGGACCCACCAGGGCGGTTAGGGGAGATGCTGTGTGGAGCGCCCCTGAAGGATGGACTGAACTATGCTCATTTCAAGGGACCGTTCCAGGCTAACGAGGCAGAACAGGCAAAGCACCCATGTGTGTGCACCCCATACCTTTTCAGAGCCATGGAAGCCTCTAGTGCCTGCTGGAACAGAAACCCCTTTGACTTTGGTCTGATAGAGTTCCAAAGCCGCAAAGGTGGAGTTTTTTGGGGCCATGTATCCCCAGCTGGGCAGTTACTAGAGAAACTCCTCTAGTGACGCCAGTGTAGACGCAGTAGGCTCTAACACTTTGACTCCACACAAAAGCAGCACAGAACCCTGTCTGTGTAGACCCTTCTGCCTGAGTAAGTGCTCTTGAATTGCACATCCTGTTAACTGTAGGGAAGTCGCTTGTGCAAAGGACAAGGAGGTGTCTTCAGCCATCAAGAGCCTAATCTGTTAATCAGGAATCAGCTTTAAGGCCCAGGAAGTAAAGGAAGCCATGAGCTGTCAGCCTGCCCTCAGCTCTCTCTGCTCCTGTAATCTTGATTCCACATGTGAAGAACTAAATGATGCTGCTGGGCTCTGTAACCTTGTACCAGGAATCCTTGGCAAAGAGTTTCCTGGCAGTAGAGACTAAGGAGGTGTAAAACATCATCAGGCTTCAGACAGCCACGGTCAGCTTCTGCCAGTCAAAAAGATGGGTGTAACTTGAGAGGAAAGGGCCAAAACACTACAAAGGTGGTGACGATATTTCCCCATCATGCCTAAGGTCCGATTAGAAGAGACAAGATATTACTTTAGATCCTTAAACTGGAGAACAGAAGGAACACTTGAGATGGGAGGCCTAGTCTTATTTTGTTATTCAAATTGTGTGTTTAAATGTTTAAGATGCTAGGATGCAGAACGTTGCTATGTATACAGTTTGGTTCTGCAAACCATAAAGGATTGCATCTGAGGCAATGTCTCCCTTTAGGTTCTATGGTAATGAAGGTCAGGCTGTTACTTGGCAAGGGTATGAGCCACAGTCCTTCCCCGGATCACCCCAAAGCAATGACCTTCCCCTTCCATGCCAGCATGTTCATCTCCAGAGCTGTGCTGGGTCAGAGAGCCTGGACCAGGGAAGTCAGTGAGGAGCCAGAGATTCCAGGGAGAATCCTGTGTTCATGTGCGGATTTGCATCTTTTTTTTTTCCTGCAAAGAGAAATTCATAGTTGTCACCAGTTTTTCAAAGGGACTGTGACCCTCTGTGATTGTTCAGCTCCCAGGCTACCTTCCTATTTTGCTCTTTCCAGTTTCCTGTCAAGGCCAGACAAGCAGCTCAGAAAGAGGCAGCCACTCACAGGGA
>LOEQ01000078.1:244473-262785 GCA_001685075.1 Bramus lutescens
AGCCAGCAAGAGGGACATAGGGCAGGGTTTTGCTGGCTGGAGTGGAGGAGCCCAAAACTGATCATCGAGCAAAATCTGTCCTAACCTTCTACCTCTTTCCAAATCCCTTGAAAGTCTCTAACCAAGAGGACCAGAAATGCAGCTCCAAGCCTGTAGCCTTTTGGCGGCATGCCATTTGTCTCTGCTTTTCTCAGTGTCCTTTCCTTCTGTCAGGGAACATCATTACTATGCTAATCTTGCTGGCCATCATTTTAACACTGACCCCTGCTAACCTGCCTTTGCAATTGCAGGGGCTGTGTTTGACTTCTCTAAAAGTAACCTTAAATTGTAGTCTTGTAAGAATTCCAAAGCTGTACCCTTCACTCCTTCATCTAATGAGGTTATGACCAAATGCTCATTATAATTGCTTTAGACTCCTTTTAATTTTCAAGCTTATTAATCATAAGAAGAGTTATTTAAAATTGCATAAATTAATCTTAGATTAAAAGCCCATCAAAGCCTGGAAACAATTAAGAATAAGTAGGATTTCCCTGGGGCAGCAAGTTTTATTTTAATATTGTAGTCAGGTGGATATCAGAACCTTGAAGTGTGGTAGTGATTAATGTATGCAAAATTTAAATGAGATTTTTTTAAATGGCAAGTCTAAATCACTTATTGACCTAACTGTAGGCTTTAGCCGCATTGTCTGTCATATGTTGAAACTGTTTACTAATCAACATTTTAATTACCGTGTGTGCTGGCAGACCCTAGGACAAACAAAATCCAGCATTTCAGCTTGCTGCCGCCGAGTCTCTCACCCAGATATATCAAGAAGATGGAAAGATGGAGAAATGAGGAGACCACTTAGCTCTCAACACATCAGGGGCTGCCAGACTTTCCTGCCTAACACTGTGCTGTCCTGAACACTGTTTATACAAACTGTGTGTAGTCTTTGGTCCTTAGGTCCTCTCCTTGTTTATGTTAAGGAGACAGATGTTTCTGGAAAGAAATCTGATTGCACTTCAGCCAGTCAGAGTCCTAGCCTTGCCCAGCTTCCATGTCCTCCATCCGCTGTCCCTGCCAGGTGATTCTGAAAGTGCCTGGGAAGCCGCTGTGAGTCAGGAAGAATCCTTTTAGGTTATAAATGATGGGTCTCTGTTGAAGGGAGGTCAGTGGAAGGACCACCTAGAAGGAGGTATAATGTCCTGTGGAGACTGAGTTTCCACCTTGCTGGAAAGGATCCTTGTGACCAACTTACTGCTGACGTTTGGTAAAAAGACAATCAAGGAGCAGCAGAAAGAGAATGTGCACAGGAGATGGAAGGGCTGGGTTCCCAAGTAAGACTCCAGAACAAGATTGTAAATCGTTAATCCCTCACCCTGTACAATAAGAAGCCAGGCTCCGCCGTCCTTCTGGGGCCCAGCCCGTCCCCAAAGCTGACCACCAGCATCTGTCCTTGGCCTCGGGTTCTTTTCCTTCCTCCCTTTGCTTTTTGGTAGTTCATGGCTTCTGGATCCTCCTACACCATGTAGAAGTTCTCACTCTTTGTTTTTCTTCAATGTCCTTACTCATAGTGAATACTTGGCTTTCCATAATGTGGTTGTGCTGTGTTTATTTAACCAAAACTCTGTCCTAGAACATGTTAACTCTTACTGTATTTTTACTACTAAGACCATGACTCTCAGACTGGCAAGATGACTTCAGTGGGTAAAGATGATTGTTGCCAAACCAGACTACCTGGGACCCACATGGGGTAAGGAGAAAACCAACTCCAGCAGGCTTTCCTCTGATTTCCTCACCCATGCTACATCATATGCCCATATACATATATACATACATACATATATACATACATTTAATTTTAAGACAATTACTTTATATACATTTTAAAGTTGGATATGTAAAGTCAGTTTCCTTACCTCATCTGATATAAATTATAGCCACCTGATCAGTGGCAAAATGTCTATTTGTTGTTTGATTGGCATTTCTTTTATTAAGTTTGAGAATGAGAAGTTGTTTTCTCATGTTTGTTGGCCAGTTATTTTGTTGTTTGTTTGTTTGTTTTGTTTTTACATCATTTGCTGTTTCTCTACTTGGCTTGCTACCATTTTTCACACTTCTGAGCCTGATTTCCCGGACTGGAAAATAAGAGAATGGACCCATGGCTGCCAAGGTCCCTTCCCACCCTGTAAGGTCTGTGTCCCCTCTTCAGGCAGTTTTCACACTAGCAGAGGTGTTCTCTCTCTCTAGCCCTTGCTGAGCCAGCACTGAGGCCGTGTAGCCACTAGCTGGGGTACACTACTAGCTGGGGTACACAGCAACACAGTCATTTTCTTTGTTCGGTGTCTAACTTCCTTTTTTCAAAAAGCAGGCTTTGAAATTGCAAGGCAGAGCTGGGACTGAACTTGCTTTAAAGCTGCCTGTAGACATCAGGAATATTTATTTTCTCTATTTGTTTTAAGCCTGGGAAGACTGTGTGGTTTTCTCAACACTGTCCTGATGGAGCCCTGACCAGCAAGCGTGCAATGCCCCTAGCCCTAATGTGCCATTAATGATAGGTTAATGTACAGTATAATGTTTTTGGGACTATGGGTTCATTACACTTCTGAGTGTGAGGTCTTTCCACAGAGCGCCCAAGGTCCCATTGCATTATATCATGCAATAAAAATACCCTTTTCATATCACACACTAATAAACTGTATTTGAAATGCTGTCTAAGGGCGCTGCTGTCTTGTCTGTAGGCTGTTGGTGAGTGCAACAGTTGGATTCCTTGTTTCTATTTTGTGCCTTTCTCACATGGGTGGCTGAGCCCAGGAGAAGTCAACTTGGCCTTGTTTCACACGGAGAACAAGTTGGTTCTTTGGGGCTGTTCCAGGGATAAGGCTGCACCTCCAAGTGATGAGGGCTTTCATACCTAGAAAGCAGAGTTCCAGACCCCCTTACCTGTGTGCCTCTGTAAGGTCAGCAAGTCATGTCAAAAACTGGCCTAGTGTCTACTACACTTTGCATGGGTGTTGGGTGTAGTAAGTTTCCTTGAAGAAGACTGTGATAGGCGCTTCAGAACTGAGGCCTCTTGATGTTGTGACCACAGGCTTGGCCTGGGACAGCTTGCACTGACTTTCCCACCATCTCCTTGTAACATGGGTGTGGGGCTGTTCCTATATTTTATAGGAGACAGTGTTCACAGGACAAAACAGGCCTGGGACCCACAGCTGGCTTGTTCCCTGCTTCCTCACACAGCCTGGAGATAGCTTTAGACAGTGGGAGGCCGGGGCAGCACCCCTTTAATGGGTACATACTCTGGAGCCCTCTCCAGATCATTAGCTGCCATCAGAAATGATTTGAAAGTGTGGGCTCTTTAGAGGAGGAGCTCTCCCCCCAGTGACCAGAACAGTCTCAGAATCAAGGATGAGGCAGAGGCAGGGGGACCAGATCGCTTCATGGCACCTACATTAACATTGTCTCTAGGGCAGACAAGGCATCTGCGACTTTGGTGTGTGGGGGAGTTCTTTCTACAGGTTGTAGGATGTCGAGCAAGAGAGGTAGGGAACCAAGAAACTGAGGATCGGCACCAGCCAATGAGATTTGAGCCTGAAGCATCACCACCTCAAAGAGTAGGAGCTCTGCCTGTAAAAGAAGTTAGCATTCATTCATTCCCATCATTCATTCATTTTGTCTTTGTCCGGCTTTAGCTATGTAACTCAGGAGCTCCTTATGTATCCCAGACTGACCTGAAACTCATTCTTCCTCTGCCTTTCAAGTGTTGAGCCAGCCCTTGTTGATACAACTTCCTGATGGCGCCTTGGCCTGTGTTGAGCCATGTGCTGCTACATTCACTGTGTTAGAACAAAAGGCACGTGTTTGGAGCCCCTCCACTTCCAATCCCATGTGCACCTTGGCCAAACCAATTAACTTGCCTGAGCCTAGTTTTCTTACAAACAAATGGAGCAGAGGAGCAGTGGTGCCATTAGTGACTTCCTGGGTAGCTGTGAGAATGGACTCCGTGACATTCTGTGGAAGGATCACCTGCCCAGATGCCACTGCCCGTAAACAGTCTCTGCAGAGTATGCTTAGGCCATGTCATGAAAGAGCTGCCTCTAGAGCATAGGGAATGTAGGCAGAAAGGGCCACTAATCTGGGACTGGCAAAATAACTCGGTGAGTAAAAGCATTTAACAGCAAGCCTGGTGATCTAAGTTCAGTCTCTGGGACACACATGGTAGACAGAGAAAACTGATACCCACAGACATGATGTAGCATGGGTACACACATGCTCACACACACAGAAAGTGAACAAATAAGTAAATAACTGTAATAAAAACTTGTTGTAGTCAGGTGGTGGTGGTGTATGCCTTTAATCCCAGCACTCAGGAGGCAGGGGCAGAGAAACCATGAGACAGTGTCTGTGCTCCCGTGTGGGGAGAGGAGGTGGGGACCTGTGCACACGTCTGTGTTCTAGAACCCTGGGAAAGGAGGGTAAGAGCAGAGGGATTATGCTGAAGAGCAAAGAGGACAAGTACAGGAAGAGGAAGGGGAGCTAAGGCCCTCCCACACCTTCCCACAACCCTTCTATACCCTCCCACACCTGCTGGTAGAGTCTCCTTAGTGTTGTGAGAAGGGTATCTAGATTTCAAGGAGAATTTGGTTTTCTTTTAAGGGGTATGAAGTTGGACTGAAGCCTTTGTTTTCAGATGTGAGGCCTTTCAAACACTTTGGTAACCCTCTCAGGGGTTAAATCTGTCTTTGAGGCTACAAGGACTTGAAAAATGCTACCGTGTATCAAGAAAACCAGAAGTGACAAGTTCATTTAAAAAGCCTGGTTTGTCATTGTTTATCTAATTTTCAGAGTTGACACAGAAAATTAAACCAGCTGACATTCACTCTCTGAAGCTCCCTGGCTCCTTTCCCTGGCCCACTCTACCTGACCCTGCCACCACAAAATGCTCCAAAGCCAAAATATAAAACTTCCCACTGAGTTTCTGAGCTCCTCTGCAATTGTTCCAGGATTATGTCATAGGGTGCCATCCCTAATGTTATTAAAAAACAAGGTGAGGTTATAGATCTACTCCAGAAGATGTTTCTTTCTCTTCCCCTCCACCATGAACATAAATCTTAGAGGTAACCATACTACAGAGGAAGCGAAGAGCAACTTGCCCCATATGTCTTTACTGAATTTATAGGATGTCAGGTCTCTCTGCCCCTGTGACATCACACATTGCTTCCTAGAGAGCGTTCCAGAAAGGCCATGGGCAGAGTGTTATCTTTTACTGTGTTTAATATTGGTGTTCCAGCACTCAGTTGGCAGGGTGTCTTTACTTCAGTGTCACTGGTGAATGAGCTATTCCACCCCAGGAAGCTACTCAGCTAACTAAAGTAAATCCTGCATAAACTCAGGACTTAACAAAAATAAGAAGAAAAAGGAAAAGAAAAAAAAAGAAAAGTTACATTTTTAAGATTTTAAATGTAGGGATCAGAGAGATGACTTAGCAGTTAAAAGCACTGACTGCTCTTCCAGAGAACCCAGGTTCAGCTCCCAGCACCCACACAGCAGCTCACAACTGTCTGCATAACTCCAGTTCCAGGGGGTCCTGCACCCTCACACAGAAATGCATGCAGGTGAGACACCAGTGCACGTAAAATAGAAGTAAAATCTTTTTTAAAAGATTTTTAAATGTATCACACACTCCTTTGTTTTTAAAAATTCCACATTCCACATATCCGCATTTCTAGACTTATGTTTTTTATTCTTTCATTCCTTTGCATAGGTCCTTGGCAGTGAGCCTTGCGGGGTTCTCTGTTAACAGTGTGCAGGGCCGTGTGTCCATGGGTGGTTGACTCAAGACCTGAGTTTCAGTTTCATCCTCATTGTGCAGTTTTGCTAATAGGTGCTGCCTCTTGGTTCTGGCCCTGCACTTCCTTCTGAACTACCCTTCCTTCAGCCTTTTGTACTTGGCCATTTCTGCTGTGTTTGCGATTGAAGCAGAAGAGGCTGCACTGGTTACAGTGAAGCCTTCAGGGTCTGTAGAGAAAGTGCTGTGGTACGAGCTCGAAGACCTGGGTTCAGATTCCAGTGCCCACACAAAAGCTGTCTCAACACTTGGGAGGCAGAGGCGGGAGGATCAGCCTGGGCTACAGAGTGAGTTCCAGGACGGCCAGGGCTACACAGAGAAACCCTGTATTGAACCCCATCCCACCCCTACCAAACAAAAGCTGGGCATCATGGCCTGTGCATCAGTAATCCCAACACCAGGGAAGCAGAGGTAACCGGATCCCTGGGGCTCACTGTCAGCTTTCTGGCCTAATACATGAGCTCCACTGCAGTGAGAGACCCTGTCCCAAAAATAAGATGAGCTGTAGAACTCTACTTCTGGCCTCTGCACGTGCATGCATGCACACACTCATACACGCGCACACACACCCCAAAAATAAAACCAAGTCTTCAAGCCAGGACAATTGGCTTGAGTGAAGCCTTGAGGGACTAGATCAAAATCAAGTGTTCAAATTTTAGTTTAACTTCCAGATTCACAGTCTAAGGTGGGATGTTAAATTATAGTGGCCATAGACTGCACAGCAGCTGCAGATCTGGAAGCAAGCTGACTTACTAAATAAAAAGCAAAATATTTTACATAGATTGTGAGAAGCAATCTGACCCTTTGCTCTTGGGTAATGAGTGTGGGTGTCAAGTTGCTGAGGCTTTGTTATTTTCTAAGGCACTAAATAGCCATGTGCTAAAGAGGGTGGGCTGTAGCTCAGTTTGCAGAATGACTGCCCAGCGTGCGTGAGCCCTGAAGGCCATCCCCAGCATAAATAAAACTGAGCACAGTGGCATATGTCTGTCATCCCAGCACAAGGGAAAGAGAGACTGGATCAGAAGTCCAGGGGTGTCCTTGGCATGGAGTAAGTATAGAGGCCCCTGGGCTACATGACACCCTCTAAAATGAGAGGGGCAAAGAGAACGAATATGACAGAAAATGTCCCAGGGCTCTGGAACCCAGGCACCTTCCCAGGGAGCTTGACTGAATCCAGGTCCTCCTGGAAGAACAAAGCTCGGTGCTGATAACTAAGTCGCCCCTCTGCCTTCCTTAACAGTGAGGCAGGCACACTGAAAGCAACCCTCGTGGCCTGACAGAGTGTGCCTCCTTAGTCCTTCATCCTGCACATGACCAGCCACACCGCCTCAGAACACACAGGTCACCCACTCACAGCCACAGAGAGCACATGCTGGGCTTCTATACATTTAATTTCCTTCAGCGTTACCTTGCAAAGCACAGTGGATCAATAACAGAATAGCTAAGTACCACAAGTTCCTTGTGTTGTGGTTTAGGAAATACTGCTCAAGGCTAACAGTGGATTCTGTTGATGATTTTTGTTTGCTGCCGGGCCATAAAATGATCTGAATTTTCAACCAGTTTGCCTCTTTCTTCGTAGATTTTTTATATATATACATAGAAAGGGAAGTACAGTTTTAAATGGAAAATAACTGGTCATTATTTTTTTCTTTCTTCAAGATGGGGGTCTTAATATGCAGCTCTGGCTGGCCTGGAAGTCATTCTGTAGTCCAGGCTGGCCTTGAACTCACAGAGATCCGCCTGCCTCTGCCTCCCCAGTTCAGTAATTAAAGGTGTGCGTCACACGCCCAGAAACTGATTGTTCTCAGTCCTTTGTGTTACATGCAAGGTCTGAGTTTGGGCCTTTCTTGTTCTTTGTTAAAGGTTTAGTTTTGCTATTGGTAATTATGTTCATGTCGGAGAGGGGGTATTGACACCTGAGTGCAGGTGACCAGAAAGCCAGAGGAATTGGTGCTGGGGGCATTTGTGAGCCACCTGTCATGGGTTCTGGGATCCAAACTCGGGTCATCTGCAAGAGCGGCCAGTACCCTTAGGTGCACAGATCATTCCCACTGACACAGGTCCTTTCTATCACTTTTGTCCTTATTAACAAGAGAAATAATTGAGAATTCCAAATTTATGTAGCATTTTTGCAAACAAATGTTTAGTAATAGATGGTGCTAACCAAGTCTTAAATGGACATAAGCCTTAACCACTGAACCGACTCTTCAGCCTGTTACTCTCTGCAGTATTCCACAGGGGCTACTCCAGCCTGCTCCCCACACACACAGCCCCTGTGTGAAGCCCCCAAAGCCCTGCAGCAGTGAAAAAGGACAATCGAAAATTGTGCACTTCCATTTCAGTCCTTGTGGTCAGTGTGCAGTTTGCCTCTTCTGTTAAGAAATGAGACAGACCGTTAGCAAGGCGGCTTTTAAGCAGGTAGCAGCCCCATAGTTAGACACTTCTAGATATAAAACAGTGATTTCGAAGTGCTTTGAAAAGTTCAGAGTGTGATTCTGGAACTGGAAACCCACAACCCACTCTAGGAGGTGCACCCATCTATGTGAATGGACACCTTGCCCAGCGCCTCCATCTTCGGCTTACATGCCCTCCTTTGCTTCACAAGCACACTCGTATAATCTCTGTGTGTGTGTGTCTGTCTGTCTGTCTGTCTGTCTCTCTCTCTCTCTCTCTCTCTGTGTGTGTGTGAGTCTGTCTGTCTCTCTCTCCTCTGTGTGTGTGTGTCTGTCTCTCTCTCGGTGTGTCTCTGTCTCTGTCTCTCTTTTGCACACACACACACACACACACACCCTCCTTCTTCTTTCATCTCTTCTTTCTCCCATCATCCTGCATGGCATTAGGCAAAGGGGTACTGAGACAGGGCTTGTCTGTGTAGCCCAGGCTGGTGGCTCTCCCCTTCCTGCCTCTGCCTCCTGTACGCTGAGTTGAGCACCGCCCCCCCAGCCCCACCCTGGCTCATAATGTCCTTTATACATGGTCTGCAGTTGTTATTCTACTTAACCTGGCTTTGTGGTTCTGCTTCCTTTTCCAGCCCTGATAATTATTTGTGTCTCTCTATCAACTTCTCACTTCTTTGCTGGTCTGTAGGGAAGGCTGGTATTTTATCACAGTGCCCCTCTTTCTATCTTCCTTTCTCCTTTTTGCCTTCATCATTATCTCCTTTCCCGGGATTTCCTTTCCAATCTTGCATAAGCTATTGAGCACTCAAGTATTGTTTTAGCTGCATCACACAAGCATGTATGTGAACTACTGTCATTGTCAGTCAGCTGTTGGGGTCTCTTGAGGGTGCTGGGGGTGTCATAATGATAGGGTTATAACCCAGGACCTCAAGCATGCTGGGAATGCCATACCAAGTTCCACCTCTGGCTGCTCACTGTCATCCATGTTAAGTGCAGACTGAACATCATACAGTTGGGCTGGGCCCTGCTTGGTTTGGGTTGGTGGTGCTGGAGGACCTTGCACATACTAGGCAAATGCTCACCCACTGATCCCAACCCACACCATTCAATTTTAAGTATATGTTCCAAAAACCAGAAATACTCCAAAACTCAAAAGTTTTTGAGCACAGGTGTGATGTCACGGTGGGAAACTTCACCTGAACTCACAGACGGGTCACATTTACAAAACATAGGCATACCTGCCTTGCCTGCCGAGTACGTAATGTATCCATTGGTTTAGAAATTACATTCTAGCCTGACAGTAGTGGCACACAACTTTAATTCAAGCACTCGGGAAGCAGAGGCAGGCGGATTTGAGTTGAGGCCAACCTGGTCTACAGAGCTAGTTCCAGGACAGCCAGGACTACAGAGAAAAACTCTTTCTCAAAAAAGGAAGAAGTTACATCCGAATTCTAGTATCTAATTGATCACCTACATTTTTAGCTTAACTTAGCAAAACTTGAAGAATCACTAAATGCGTAACAATACTCAGTGTTTGCACCTGTCTTTAATTTGAATTGTGTTTTTAAGTGTGTGTATCTGAGTGTGTCCATGTTCCAGTGTGTGCAGATGTGGCGTGTAGAGCCCAGGGAACACCTGCAGGTGTCATCCTCAGGAGCCAGAGCCTCTAACTGGCCTGAAGTTCCAGGGATCTACTTGCTTGTCTCTGCCACACCCACCCACACCCACCCTGTCTGCTCTGGTATAAAGCCCCACTATGTCTGGCCTTTTTACATTGTTTCTGGGGAACACATCAGTCCTCATGCTTGTGGGGCAAGAGGTGTTACTGGTGAGACATTTGGCCCTCTTAACCTGAATTTTAGGTAGATAATTTCAGCTGTGCTACAAGAAGAAAGGAGGACGGAGATGGGCTCAAGGAAGGGAGCGAAAACAGGAGAGCATTTCCCACTCATATAAAAGGCAGAGGTGTGTCCGGGCACGTGTGTTGGTGCGGCATGGATGTGTACATGTGTGCTGCTGGTTATTTAACCTAGGGCCTTGTGTTTGCTAGGCAAACACTACCAGTGAGCTGTATCCTCAGCCCTCTTTCTACTTTTTATTTTGAGGCAGAACCTCACTATGTTAACCAGGCCGGCCATGAACTCATTCTGTAACCCAGATAAGCTTTAAACTTGTGATCCTCCTACCTCAACCTCCCAAATAGCTGGGTTGTAGGTCTGTGCTGCCAGACCTGGCCCTAACATAGGCAGCTCATAGCCACCTGTAACTCCACCTCCAGGGCATCAGTTGCCCTCTCCTGGACTGCACAGGCACCTGCACTCATGATGCTCACACATCCACACACAGACATACACATATGCACATAACTAAAATTGATGTTTAATATTTTAAAGGAGTAGCAGGAAAGTTTTATTGCAAGACTTGGCCACCGACAGTAGCGCCGAGGGGGAGCTCTTGTGGTGAGCACAGAGAGCAGATGGAGCTGATGCCATGAGACAGTCAGCACAGCCTTGACCACCCCACCTCACCGTGTCACCTGGCTGGCCACGTGCCTAGGCGCTGGTGATGTGCTCCCATGATTTTATCCTCAGGTACAGTCAGAGTGGGACATCACAGCTCCCGGTGTTTTCGGATAGCCGGTGCTCCACACAGCCCACACAGCTGAAGGCAGCAGCAGGTGCCCAGATTAAACAAGTTGATCGACTTTGCCCCTAAGACCTGCAAAAGAACAACATCATAATGCAGGGTGTTCATTGTAGTACTTTGAATTGAACAAGGCTGAGCACAGGTTGTTTTTATTAGTTGAGTTGTTAAAACAGATTAAAGTATCCCTGAATAGAATCAGAATGAAACTTCTCTAGAAGCCAGCATGCCCCACACCCTGTGGCTGCACAGGCCTGAGGTCATGTAGATCCTAACAGTCTGGCCTCAGCGCTGAGATGGGGAGGCTGGAATCCTCCAGGAAGATGCCCAAAGACTCCCAGTGAGCCTCACAGGCCCAGTGAGAGGAAGTCAAGAGCCCTCTCCAGACACCCCAACTACTGGGCAGTCCTGTCTGGCAGGCTTCCAGCAACTTGTTGGACTCCGCTAGTTTGGAGAATGACCAGGAGGCCTAGGGCCAGCCTTGCCCGTGTTCTTGGGATCCTGGCTGTCCTCTCCCACTTAGTGTCACTGGTGGGCAAGGGTGAGCTCTGCAGGTGAGCTCAAGATTCACCCCAACTGTGCCCGAGCTTCAATGCGAGCCACTTCATTGGAGTGTTCTGTGACTACTGCTGACCTGCCCTAGCTGGTGGCCAGACTGGAGTTAAGACCAGGTGCTCAGGTGACAAGGACACCCATAGCAGAGTGTATGCCACAGGAAGGACAGCAGGAATGTGTTTTGGGGAGAGCAAGACAGACAAGCTCGGAGGAGGAAATGCCAGGGTTTATGGCTGCTGCTAGTCACTGTTTCTGATGGTTCCTCTGCCCTGGCCTCCAGGTTTGGACCCTGTAGCTCTGAGAGCCAGAGATGCTGACATCAGCAGGCAGATAACATCACTCCCCCCTGATCTGAGGCCGGGCTTTCCTGCAGGCAGGTGCCATGCCTTCCACCCCATCTAAGGAGAAAGTGCAGTGTAATCCGAGAGTTGGACTCTGGAGACAGTGGGAAGAAAGGTTCAGCTCTGTGACCTTAGACGCAGGGTGTCCGTGCAGTGATGCCTGCCACAGCCATCAGCCCTTCCTGGGCTGAGGAGGAATGCCTCCACTCCCCTCCTGCAGTTCCACTCTGCCTGTTCTCAGACAGATGATACCCGTGATGGAGCATATGGTCCCAAAGTCACCAGGCATTCTGGGAAAGTGACACTGTGTTACCCTGGGCTTTGGGGGAGGGGCCATCCTCCTGAGCACAGCTTCTGTCTTTGTTCTTCAGAAGGGCACAAGGTCGCCTCTCCCAAGTCCAGAAAAGAGCGTGCACAGGAATTCAGGAAGACCGTTCTCTCTCTAGGCAGCCATCATGAAAGCAGGCAGGGGCTGAGCAAGTGTGAACAGGAAAGCATATGGAAGCCAAAATGGAGTGTCTCTGTCTCACTCTCCCAGGCCGGTGCCACCTACAATCCCCACCAGCCTAACTTCAGTACCCTTTCTTGGGGTCCCACATGCATGTCTGAACCCCCCCCAGTGTGTCATAAGGGATAATATGGCGCCCAGCTAGGCTTTAGGCATAGCCCTGGGTCCTCAATTGGACACAAGCTCCAAAAGAGGCTGGAGAGGTCTGGGTAGTGTGCCTTCCTTCCCATCCTCAAGCTCCACCCGGTCCTCTGTGGATCCTGGTAGATGCTGGGGGTCAGGACACAGCAGAACCACATTCCTCCCAGCCATGGGACAGAAGATGTATTGAGGTTATTGCTGGGCACTGAGATGCTTAGCACGTTCCCAGGGCCACAAGTCACAGCCAGGTAAACTGGAACATAGCTTAAAGTCCTGTAAGACAACAGGGACAGAGTCCGAGAGAGGCTCAGATAAAATGGGGGAGCAGGAAAGAGGCAGCTGGGGGGCAGAGAAGCAGGGGCTTGGGGTGAGCATCAGGGATCCCTCACTGCCCTGCTCACAAACCGTAGCTCTCCAGGGCCTGTTTTCCATGCAGGCTACAAAGTTTGGTCAAGAAAGCTACTTGGTGACTGGAATGACGCTTTCCAATCTCTTGTTCCTATTGTGACTCTGACAGCCCTGTAGCTTGTCCTTGATCGCTTCTGGCCCCCTCCCTGGAAGCCCTCCATGGAAGCCACCAGACAACACCCTGAGATTGGGAATGTTGGTCTTAGTGTATCAGAACAGAGGGGAGGATGCCTGCTAAATATAACCTGGCCTGGCTGTGGGTTTAAGTAGGTTAGACCAAGAGATGGACCACAGGGAAACAAAGCTGCCCCCCTTCCCGAAGTCCAGCCCTCTGCCCTAAACCCCTCAGCACTCCTCCTGCCCACCGCCTCCTCCTGGAGCGAGGTGTGCGTGCTTCATTTGCACACTGTGCTTCACGTGCAGGGGCGCAGGAGACAAAGGAGGAGACTAACAGGGATTGACACCGCCTCTGACAAGATGATCCTTTGCTCTCTGGGCAGCAACTGGACCGGAAAGCTGGCCACCCAGGGGCCAGGCCCTGGCCTAGTAGCTATGTTGTGAAACTGAGCTGAGAAAGGACCAGCCAGAGCGTGGCGTTAAAACAAGCTGCACCTTTGAGCTTCCTAAAGGTCTCATGCTTCCTGGCTTCCTCTGTGTAGATCAGAGGACAGCTTTGCAGGGTCAGTGGTCCCTCCATGTGGGCCCCCGAGATCAAGCTGATCATCCAGGCTGCCTTCCAGCACTGTTACCTGCTGAGACCCTGCACCAATTCTAGCCTGCCTTCCTTACCACGTAGGGTTCCTGAAAAAGAGAAATCAGGTCCAGACTAGAACACACCTTGGAGTGCATACTGAGATGCCTAGCTGTCTTTTTGTTTGATCTGGTTGTCTATCTGTCTTTTTTTAACAAGGTTTTAAGTAGCTCAGACTTGCCATGAATGATCTTGACCACCTGATCCTCCTGCCTCTGCCTCTCAGGTTCTGGGATTACAGCCACACACTAGCACATCTGGCTTCTATGGTGCTGGGGATCCAACCCAGGGCTTTGCATTAAGCTAGGCAAGGACTCTACCAATTGGGCTCCATCCTCAGAACCAGACCCCTAGCTTGGGGACTGCTTTCACACCTCCTGCTCTTCCCCACAGGGTCACCCATTCATCGTGCAGTTCAATGATGGAAACTCCACCGTGGTGTCCATGTGGGTGTGCAGAGCCCTAGAGGAGAGGAGGAGCCAGCAGGGGCCCCCATGAGGCCACAGCAGGACACTGACTACCCAGGACCAGTCACCAAGGACTCAACAAGCCGCGACCCCTCTCCGTCTGCTGCCTGATTGGGAAGAGCTGTACTGGGCCCAGCCTTCTGCTTTCACCTCCTACCCTACCTAGGGAGCCCTCAAGAGAGCCAGCCTCTGCTGAACCCCTCCTCCCTGGGCAGGGGGATAACAGTGAATAAGGCAGGTGGAGATAGTGCAGAGGGTGTGGGGGAGGGTGATGGGTTATAAGAATGGTGCCTCCTCTGACCTCACCCCCTTATGTCTCCCTACTGTTCATTGTAAAGGGTCAGGCCCTACAGCAGCACTGATGGGAATAAAAGCGTTGTTGCTTTGGTTCGGGTCTTTCTTGACAAGTCTGTCATACACATCCCCATTTGACAGGGACACCTGCAAAATCCTGTGCATTTCCTGCAGCTCAGTGTTGAGGCCCATGCCCCAGCTCAGTTGTCACATGAGAAACCAGGACTTGCATGCACCAAGTCCCACAGCAAAGTGCCCTGAGGCCAGGTCCAGACCCCAAGGCTGAGATCGTGGTATAGTCCTCTCCTGGTCTGCAGCTAGCTAGGCCCTGCAGCAAACCAACAGCAACACTGGCGTGGCCAGGAGCAGCCGAGGAGAAAGCTGGACACCCAGAGTGAGGGGCAGGAATTCAGAGGCCTTCTCAACCCTTCCCAAACCAGCCACCAGCCCCTCTGCCACCAGCCTTTCTCACTGCCTGTGACCCAGGCCACTCATGGCCACTTGAGGTAATCCTGCAGCCACCTGGAAGAAGTGTGGTTGTCCACCTTTTGCAGAGGATGAGGCCTGAGAGGCCAGTTGCCACGTGGTCTAAGAGACACCCACACACGCCCAAACACGAACTCCAACCCCCATCCAGGCCCTCTTTGACCTGCTGGGTCATTTCAGTGACAGTGCCTTCCCAATGCACAAACAAGGGTGCAGAGGGAGCAGGCTTGGCTCCCCACTCTGCCTCCCTCCTTTCCTCTCCCCCATCCGTGTTTGAGGGCTTTTTCTCTACTTTTGGTAGTGCTGGGGATGGAGGCCAGGCTCATGGACATACTCAGCATGCCTCTTACCAATCACTACAGTGACATCCCACCAGGCTCCAATGTCACCTCCCATGGAGGCAGCCCCCCCCCCAACACCTAGGGAAACCTGTTAAAACACCATGTGGAATTGTTGATCCTGACTTTCAGAGCTTCCCAAGCCACTCAGAGCAAGCCAAAGAAAGGGCAGGCATATGCCTGCAGCATCCAGGAGATAGAGGCAGGAAGATCAAGAATTCACAGTCATTCTCTGTTAAGAATCAGCCTGGGCTACATAAGACTATAGCTTAAGGGAGGTTGTGCTAAATGGAGAGGCAGCTCAATGAATAAAGCGCTTGCCTCCCAGCATGAGGACCAGACTATGGATCCCCAGGACCAGTCTGCCTGTAATCCCAGCCTCAGGAGACAGGATCCCCTGGGCAAGCTGGCTAGCTAGACTGGCCCAACTGGAGGACTCCAGGTCATCAAGAGATCCTGCCTTGGTAAATAAAGTGACTTGTTACCAGAGAAGACACCTGATGCCAACCTCTGACCTCCAAATGCACACGCAGGCATGCACACTTACATGCACATTTGCCCACATACGTGTAAATGAGCACGTGTGCATGCACACCACAGGTACATACAAAGGATGAAGGAGGTGGGAAGGAGGACAACAGAGATCCACTCATGCCTGTGTAACCCTGTGACATCACTGACTCCAAGTCCTGTTGCTTCCAGTTCTGTTTCTGTTGCAGCCACCTCGGGGCCAAAGCAAGAAAACACCAAGTGTTCACACTCCCTTCATTATATGGAGCTGGAGCTGGAAAGACTACATCTCCCAGAAATGCCCTGTTTAATAGGGAGTCATGTGATTAGGTCTTCTCAATAAAGTAAAGAAGGCCAATAAACTTCAGATTCAGATCACACCCATCTCCATCCTCCTAACAAAGGAAAACAGACAACTGCAAAAGGAGGTGGGAAGTTGAAGAGTGGGGGGGGACCCTAAACCTCAAATTCATTGCACGGGGGCACACCTGCCATGAGCTATTGAATGAGCTGGGGCTAGACACCTGCTTGGGCTTCCATGTTACTAGCAGTGTGATGCCAGCACCTGCTGACCTTCGTTGGGCATGCCTGGCCCTCTCTCTCTCCGACCATCGTCTACATGACCCATTTCGCCTTGCAGATCTTCACTCAGGTGGCCTCCCAGGAAGACCTGCCACCCACACTGCTGAAACACCCACCCACCACTGTTCTCTGCCCAGGACACAGCAGATAGAGTGGGGAGGGACCAAGGAAGGCACCTGGCATCCACTTCTGCCCTCCACATGCCCGTGCAGGCCTAGGGTGTCCCTCGCCTGTACCAGTTACCTTCATCTCATTGGCAACTGTGATAAACCTATTGTTTATTTACACCTTCCTGTCCTCCGTCCATTAGAATGGAGGCTTCACCAGCCAGGGGCTTTTCACAGACCTAGAAAAACAGCCTTGGCTGAGGAGGCTCGTGATAAACATTTATTTGTTGGCCACACCATGGTGGAACTGTCATTCACAGCTTGCGCTCTGTCCAGTGCCCCATGGAATGGACCTCATGGGAGGCTTTGTTGTCCTTCCAGGGAGCGGCTGTCTGGTTTTAGTGACACTTCAGAGTGCCGGCCTGCCGCTGGCCCAGATCTCACTGTTCCTCTCATTGAGCTCCTGTTGTTGCCCAGGGCCTGATGCAGTCAGAATTTCGTGAGACCCAGGCCATAAAGACGGTGCATCCTACACCAGTGCCAAGAGCAAGATCTGTGAATGGTGCATGAGGTAGGCTTTCTTGGAGAAAGGAGCTCCTCTTGGAGAGGAGCAATGTAAGAAGGGCACCTTGATCCTGAACACCCCAAAACCTGAACCAGCTACCTACCAGACTTAAGGTTTAGCCATGTTCTCTGAAAATGTATCAGCAACCATTGTCCCCCAATCCTGGTTCAGTAGAGGTGAGCGGGGGCTGTCACTGATTCTGTTGTTGAGAGCTAGTGGTGGAGACTTGAGATAGGGCTTCATATAGTCCAGATTGGCCTCCAAATCACTAGGTACTAAAATGACCTTGAACTTCTGGCTCTCCTGCCTCCACACTGGGAACACATCCAGAATGTGGAGAATTGAAAGTGTGTACCACCATATCCACTTTTCTGTAGTGCTGAGGATTGAACCCAGGGTCTCAGGGATGTTAGGCAAGCCAACACTACAAAATGAGCTATATGCCAACTCAGAAGACGGAGAGAAAGTAGCTGTTCCAAACCAGGTTGTATGCTTTGAATTTACTATCCACATGCTTAATTTCCTCCACAGTCCCTGCCATAGACAATGGGCTATTTTTTTCACCCATTCATGTGTGAAGAAGCAAAATCATGGAGGCAAAATGACTTGCCCAAGGTCACCAACAAGTAAGTATAAAATTATTACTATCTGGCACTCACTCTTAACTGGTGTTCCATCCAAGCTCCAACACACGCACCCCACACTCACATGCACAAAGGCCCCTAAATTCTGAAGTGCAAAGACAGTGTCCTCTTAGGAGTGGAACTTGGGATCTGCTCACCAAGAATGCTGTGCACTGTGCTTCCCATGGCGTTGTGAAGAGGTGGCACCTCTGAGCCAGACCCGGAGACCAGCCTCACACAGCCCCTCTGGGCCTCAGTTTCCGCTTGTCATGAAGTGGCAGGGCTTTTGAGTCTTGGCAGTCTTCTCAGGCCTCTTGAACAACTTCTTGTGGCCTGAGCCATGATCCCCTGTGGACATCCTCAGCTCAGAATAACAAGCACCCATCCACACTCACACATGCCTGCACTCACCCTTATACACACACACACACACACACACACACACACACACACTTCTGTTCATAATTTGGGGACTCACAGGACCCTGGACCCCAGAGTCCATGACCCTATGCTTTGGTGCAGCCCCTAACATACAAGTGGGAGAGGGGAAGAAAATCAGAGAAGGAGGCTGTGTGGAGAGAGAGCAGAGACCCTGTCCCAAAGTCCTAGTAATAGGAACAAGGGCCCTGTGAACTCACAGCAGCTTAGAGGGGGTCCTGATTTCATTCTTTGGGTCAAGTGGACCCCTGAGACCGGTCCTGGACCAAGTCCACAATGAGGGGATCTAAGGTTTTCAGTTTATGCAACTGGAAAGTTCCATCCAAAGG
>LOEQ01000078.1:311898-328010 GCA_001685075.1 Bramus lutescens
GAGAGAGAGAGAGAGAGAGTACTGGGGAGCGGCAGTTCCATAGGCACAGACCAGGGGGTGGATGGGCTCCAGGAGAGACTCCACAGCTGGTGTGACATGTCATCTGTTACTCATTACACCCTCACAGCTTGACAGCGCCTCAGATTACCAGACAGAGTTGGCTCTGGCAGTGTGTGGAGGGAGGAAGGACTGCCCTTCAAGGCTAGCCTGCACCATCAGTCCCTGGAGGAGGCCATGTTCCTAGGAAATAGAATGAAAGCAGACAGGCAGAGCTGGGGGAATGTAGCCAGGTGGAAAAGCATGCTTGCCTAAAGTGTGCAAGGCCCTGGGTTCAATCTCCAAAGAACACACACAAGCACACACACACACACACACACACACACACACACATAGTATTTCAGTATTTACAAGGTATTTTGGTAATAACCATCATTCCTTAGTAAGAAGTGCTGTGTGAACAGTAATGTCCTTCTCAATTTATTTTTACTTTTATTTTATTTATCTATTTATTTATTTATTTTGAGGCAGAATGTCTCTGTGTATCTCTGGCTGTAGAACTCACAGAGCTTGGCCTGCCTCTACTTCCAAAGTCCTGGGAGGCCCGTGCCACTACACTGGCTTTATTTCCTTTTAATGTTATAAAAATGTATGTATTTTCCATTGTGGTGGTGCATGTCTTTAATGCCAGAACTTGGGAGGCATAAATAGGCAGATCTCCATGAGTTTCAGACTACCCTGCCTTCCATAGAAAGTCCCAGGATTCGGTTCTCTTCTCCTACCATGGGTATAGGGCAGGAGCTTTTTTACCTGCTGAGACACCCACACACTTTTCATATTTTTGAGACATGTTCTCGCTTTATAGATCATGCTGGTTTCAGACTCGCTGTGTAGCGAGGACAGACTCCTACACACACTCTGCCTGCCTCAGCATCCTGAGTGCTGAGATTACAGGCGCGCACCACCACACCCAGCCCGCAATGTCTGGATAAGTACATTTATCTGAAGGAACATTTGAAGGGCCACCGGAAAGCAGCAGTGGGAAGGCAGTCTTTGCAGTTTAAGAGCTGGAAACCCTTCAGCTGACTGCCTGGGTTTACATCAGGATGGCCACTTGGGAGCTGTGCCGGTCCACAAAGGACTTACCTGTCCTTAGCTCCTCTTTCCCCATTTTAAAGCGAAAATAATAATACACATTTTACTACTGGGAGGGGACTGGAACAGCCATTCCGTGATCAGAGCATCTGCGATGTTGGAGGGGTGTGGGCAGCCAGGGAGAATTATCCCACCAATAGTATAATTATCTTATTACGTTAACAGCACCTACTTCAAAGGGGTAGGGAGTGCTGTCAGCATTATTCAGGTCCCTGACTTGCAGATGAAGAATCAAGCCCCTGATGCAGAGCATGCAGCTAGTGGGTGGCAAGGCTGGCCCTGGCGTCCAGGCGGGTCCAGTATCCTCCAGCTGCCCAGCTGGGATGCAGACAACCCTCGCGCCCGCCAGAAGGCACCCTGGGAACGGAAAGCTGGCCGCCCTCCAAGTCCCTGGGAGCCCTGGAGCCGGGTCCTGCTGCCCCTCCCCCACTCGGGAACAAAGTGCACTTCTGCAGTGGGGGGAACATTCCAGCAAAGCGAAAGCACTGAGGTGGTGGCCCAGTGGCTGCTTCCCGCAGAGGGGCGCGCGAACATCGTGGGCCACAGGGACTGTCCGCGCCTACCAGGGTGTGCACACGCAATTGCTCGCGCTGAATCCTCTGTGGGGTCAGCGACGCTCGGCCACGACAGGCGCGACATCAAACGCACAGCTCGCTCCTGCTAGTATTGCTTCCCCTCGCCCATCATGTTCTGGAAATTGAGGACAGAGAGAGCCTGCAGAGCGAGCTCCTGTGATCCCACTGGAGACAACCCACCCACCATACTCCCCCAGTCCCTGCACGCATGGTCACATAGATGCCCAGGGCGTTAATAATGGGGTCCCTCCATTGCGCAGTTGGTCTCTAATCCACTTTCCAGAGCAGTTTTAGGTTAGCAGAAACTTGTAAGATTCCCCCACCGACCTTTTTCCCATCACCTCCAGCTCCCCTGGTTTGGCCTTTCGCGTTTTTAAGCCGTGATCAACAGTATCCCTCCGTTTCCACTCACTGCTCATATTAAAGGCCCTCTGTACTGGAAAGGCATCGGCTTTTGGCAAATGCAACATCACGCAGCCAGCACTGCAGAACCCTCCTCCCTCTTCAGCCTGTGCTGGTCAGTGTTAACTGTCAACTTGATGAGATCTAGAATTACCCGAGGACAGGCCTCTGGGCATGCCTGTGGGGATTATCTTGACTTCTTTAAATGGACAAGGAAGACTCCAGCACTGTGGGCAGGACCTGTCCTCAGCTGGGATCCTGGCCCATGTTAGGGAGAGATGAGTTCCTCTTCCGTATGAGCTGCTACCTCAACCTCCGGGGTCTTGACGACACCTTGAGCTGTGAGCTAAAATAGACCTTTTCCCTCTCAAATCTCTCTTGTCAGGGCAAACAATGACTAAGGCCCAGCCCCAGAGCAGTACTGCGGGGTTTTTGTTTTTCTTATTTATTTTTCAACTCTATGTGGTTTTGCTTTTTCCTATGTGATTTTTCCAGTATGGCTTCCTTCCCTAAGCAATTTGTACGCTGCTCTTAAGTTTCATTCATGCCTTTTCATAGCTAAGAGCTTATTTATTGTTTCTAACTGAATAATATTTTATAGTATCATTGTACCACCGTTTATCCATTCCCTTTTGAATTATCTAGTTTGCAGCAATTATGCTATTTTTCTTTATTTTTATTTTAACTAAATTTATGTGCTATCTAATTTTTATGTCAATTTGACCCAAGCTAGAGTCATTTTAGAAGAGTGAACCTCAGTAGAGAGAATACCCCCACCAGACTTGTAAACTAGCCTGTGGTACACTTTCTTGATTAATGGTTGATATGAACGGACCCAGTGCATTGTGGGTGGTGCCACCCCTGGGCTGATGATCCTGGTCATAGAAAGCAGGATGAGCAAGCCACAAGGGGCAAGACAGTGATCAGTGTTCCTCCATGGCCTCTGTAGCAGCCCTTGCCTCCAGGTTCCTGCCCTGTTTGAGTTCCTGCCCTGACTTCTCCGTAATCAACACTGATGTGGAAGTAAGTGTAAGCTGAAATAAGCCCTTTCCTCCCAAGTTGCTTTTGGTCATGGTGTTTTATCACAGCAATAGAAACCCTAGGAAAATTTATTCATTTGGTTTATGTGATGGGAAGGTATAGACACCCCAGTACTGCATGTGTGGAGGTCAGAGAATGACTTTCAGGAGTCAGTTTTTGCCTTCTGCCACATAGGTCCCAGGTTCAGAACACAGGCTTAGAGGCAACTGCCTTTCCCTATGGAACCATCTTGCTGTCCATTTTTGATAATTGTGAATGAAATTTTTTGTTGTTTTGAGACAGGGTCTCATGAGGCTCAGGCTGGTCTTGAACTCACTATGTAGACAAGGATGATTTTGAACTTCCCATCTCCTGCCTCTATCACCCAAGGGCTAAAGTCTGCCACTATGCCTGGTTTATGTGGTACTGTGGATTGAAACAGGGCTTCATGTATGCTAGTTCCAGCAGAGCCACAACTATGAACAAAATGTCTACAAACATTTGTGTGCAGGTTTGTGTTGATGTTTTCTAGCTTGTTTCTTCCAATTATGCTACAAATGGCTTGCAGTCTCTAGATCCTTGTCATTTTAACCATTTCTTAAGACACTGTCATGGTTTCTTTATTGTCAACACTTAGTGTGACGATTTCAATGAGAATTAACCTCATCAGCTCATCTATTAGAACACTTGGTCCACAGTTGGTGGAACTCTTTGGGAAGGGTTAGGAGGTGTGGCCTTGTTGGAGGAGGTGTGTCACTGGGGGAGGATTCGGAGTTGTAAAAAGCCCGCCTACCCCAGTTATCTGTCTTTCTGCTGCAGGCTTTCAGGTCAGCTGTGAGCTCTCAGCTGCTGCTCAGCACCGTTTCTACCTCCCTGCTTGCTTGTCTCCTGCTATGCTCCCTGCTGATAGCCACAGACTAACTTCTGAAACCATAAGCAAGCACCCAATTAAATGTTTTCTTTTTAAAGTTGCCTTGGTCATGGTGTCTCTTTATAGCAATAGAACCCTGACTGAGACACAGAGATTGCTGTCTTTTTTATTTTGACCTTATAAACCTCCACAAGCTGACTGGTCTACATTTGATGATATCTTATACTTTCTTAGGCCTTTGAGTGCCTACTATGTGTTCTGAAGTGGGCATTGTGGAATTTACCAATGACTAAGCACAAGCAGAATAAAGTCCAAAGGGATTTGTTCTTTGTGTTGTTTCTGGACTTAGGCTGTGTGGGCCTCCAAAGCACCAGGGCTAAAATTCAAACATAGGGTCTGCATCACACTGTCTCTCTGTACAAGTATTTCCAGTTCAAAACACAAAGCCAGGTGAGTCTCAACAAATGAATTAGAAGAGCTTCGAGAAGTCAAGGGACCCAGTGATGGCACACAGCTGGGCAGACCAAGGAGAGCAGTGTTAAAATTCATCCATGGAGCTTTTGTGCATAAGGCACAGCCTTAAGCATTGGACAAATAAAGACACAAACCAAATTAATGAGGATCATACGATCCAGCCAGAGAGACAGGAAACAGACACAGTGAGAAAATGTTTGTGGGAGGCTGTGTCCCAAGCTGCAAAGGAAACACAGGCTTCTGTGACAGGTGACATTCTGGGATGAGGGGCAGGGTGGGGCGCCACCACCAGAGTCAAGACAGCCTTCAAGGAGGTAACTTTGAAGCCTTGTATATTTTGGCATGAGGACCAGCCATGGTAGGAATTATGTAGAATATTCTAATATTCTAGAAGCTAGAACAAACAAAAGCTTGTAAGAGCAGGTTCTTGCTGTATTCCAAATGTTATTGGGAGCCTGTGTGGGAGGCCACAGGAAGCAAGGGGAAAGTAGTTCAAGGGAAGCTGCATGGTGGCTAAGGTATGGTGGCACATGCCTATAGTCAACAGTGCTAGAGGGGCAGAGGCAAGGGGAATGAACACAAGTTCCTAGGCAGGACTATAGTGAGACCCTGTTTCAAAACAACAGCAACAACAACAAAATAATAATAAATAAAATATAAAAGATGAAGTTGAAGATACATCTTGCTTCCATAAACTGTCTGATTTCAAAGAACTTTCTCTGGAAGTAGTGGGAAGGCTGGGTAGGCAGGCCAAGGCTACCTGCTCTGAATGCACCTGTTACCATGCGATGATATGCAGCTCTTCTAAACTTACGTTACAGAAGAGGAGACCATGGCTGGGTTTTATTGATGTGCAAAGGGAAAGCTCCTTTGTTAACTTACCTCAGTCTAGAATCACCTAGGGAGGGATTGTCTAGGTCAGGTTGGGCACACCCATGGGGAGTAGTCTTAACTGTTAGGATTGATGTGGGAAGACCCACCCCAGTGTGGGTGGTACCATTCTTGAATTTGGGTCCTGGACTGTGTCAGGGTGAAGAAAGTGAGCAGAGGGGTAGGCATGTATTCATTTCTCTTTGCTCTTGGTTGGGGTGTGACTAGCTGCCTCAAGCCCCTGCTTTGGCTTCCCCACAATGAAGGTCTGTGATCTTGCACTGTAAGCCGAGGGAACCCATTTCTACCCCACGGTTCTTTTTCCAGGTACTTGTCACAGCCACAGAAATGAACCAAGGACCAAAGTATATGGCTGGAGCAATAATGTAAAAATTATCCAGCTGGGACTGGGGATACTGCTCAATGGCAGGACATGTGATTTTATCACTAATAGATTAGAAGATTGGTGGTCTGATTGGAATGGTGGCAATAAACCCAGGGGTTGCTGGGTAGCTTTGACTTTTGTGTCTGAAAGGATGCTCAGAAGAACCACTTGTAAGCAGAGATTGCTCTTTCATTCCCAGCTGCCCAGACCCAAATAATCACACAGAAACTATATTAATTACAACACTGCTTGACCAATGACAATTTGGTCATTTTTCTAACTTTCATATTTCTAATTAGCTCTTACATCTTGAATTAACCCATTTTTATTAATCTTTGTATTACCACAGGTTGTGGCCTCTCCATAAGTTTCTGGTGTCTCTCTCCATCTGCAGCTATGTGGCATCTTTCTGGCTCTGCCTTCTTTCTTCCAGCATTCAGTTTAGTTTTCCTGCCTAGCTCTATTCTGCCCTGCCACAGGTCAAAGAAGCTTCTTTATTAACCAATGATAATAAAACATATTCACAGCATAGAAAGTGGAATCCCACATCATCTCCCCATTTCTATCAAAATAAAAAGGAAGGTTTTAACTTTAACATAGTAAAATTACATATACAAAACAGTTATCAAGCAAGAATTATAGTTACAATATTTAGTTCATTTACGTTTGACAAATTAAGGAAAATACTCTATCATCTATCCTATCTTTGTGAGTCTAAAGTTTTNAATTTATCTTTTATCATAACTAAGGAAAACTATAACTATCTGTCTTAAACTCTTTAAAGACTCCAGAAGGATATAATATTACTTAAGTAAACAGGAAGTATATTATAAGCAACTTCCAAAACTCAAGAATCGAAAGAGACATCTTTCTTCCCGGACAATCACCCAAAGTTCTTCTGTAACATTGGGGCATTCATCTTCAGCCTACAGGCCCATAGTATCTGGCAGACTTTTCCATGAAGCATGAAATTTGAAGATCTCTTATGCCTTTTAATGGCAAAGTTTATCAATTGCTTTCTTCTGTGTCCTGCAGAATGTCTGGCAGATTCTTTCATGAAGCAAGAACCCTGAAGGACCAATCCCATCTTTTGGAAAGTTTAGCAGTCACTTTTCTGTGAGTCCTGCATGTCCATTTCATACCACATACCATTAAGCAGTCCAAACAAGAGCAGTTTCTTGACCAAATGGTTAGCCTTGCCACATGGAAGGCAAATTCCATAATGAGTTTCTTCAGTGCCTACCAACCTCTTGAAGTATATTGGTGCTGCCTGAAACAGACATGTCTCACTGTTGAGAAAAGTCTAAGTTCTTAAAACCTTTTAAACACCATATTCTATAGGTCTTTGAAGTATTGAAGATTATCTGTCTAACTGAAATATGTCTCTATATATCTAGAAAACCTAACATGACTACAGTTTAACCATTATAGATGACTATATGTTAATCTGTATTTCTTAATTATACATTACATTTTTATGGTTTATTTAACTTTATTTTATGTGCATTGGTGTGAAGGTGTCAGATCCCTGGAACTGGATTTTCAGACAGTTGTGAGCTGCCATGTGGGTGCTGGGAATTGAACCRGGGTCCCCTGGAAGAGCAATCAATGCTCTTAACCACTGAGCCATCTCTCCAGCCCCCTATATTACATTTTTAAATAAACTCCATAAACATAATACCTTAGACAAGAGCAAAAATACATATACACATTGTAACAAATCAATCTTAAATTTGTATCAGTAGACCAAGATCCATATCAATGCAAAGTATTCATCTTTATATTATATTTCCCCCCTTTTTAGAAAGAGATTGACTGTAGCCATTTAACCATATATAATCAACCCCCTTTAAATAAAACAAACATTTATAAACAATCATTTTGGGAATTTGTGCATAGTTTTCTCCAAACTGCTTCCTGCTGTAGTTGGATAAAGTAATTTTAGGCTTCACAGAGACCTTTTGGGTGGTCTTGTTGCATTAAGTCATATTAGTCTGGAAGGAATTCATTGGTTCTCATCTTCTGTGGAAACAAAAGCACAATTTCTTTTCCAAAGTAACATATCCTTAGACTCAAATTTTGAAGTCAAGATACCTTTAAAATATATATGTTGGTTTAGTTTAACAGCTCCTAGAATCAAATGTCTCTCCGCAATCAAAAAATTAAAGGAAAATACAATAATATTCATAATCCAGACTCTCTTTGTATATTCTATTTTTATGTGGCTTATTTTTCTTTACTCCTTTAAACTTTGATTGTCTGTACTTTTTTATTACTTTTACTGTTTCTTTAAAGACCTTTGTATTTTTAAAACTATTTCTTTTTATAACTGTCTATACCCTTTTTCCTCTCTCTCCCAAGCCTACTTACATTTTTAAAACACATTATGTTTTGTTTAGAAGTCTTTTATGTCTGAATCTGTCCTATTTGTGTATCTGAAATCCTTTTCTGACAAGGAGAATTAAAAAAAATGCTAAGAGGGCGTGTCTAGGACCAACTCCATAGCCCTGCTGTTTGTTCTGCCAGTCCAACATGGTGGAGGCATGTTCACCATCTCTGAGAGCCATGTTCACCGCCTCAGCTCCAGGGATGCAGTGGGTCTATGTTGTCATTAATCAATTTGTAACTTGCTGCTCACAGACACCATTGAAGTGGTCTATAACAGGATCAGCATGAACCAGGAAGCCAACTCTTAAAGGAACCATATAGTTTTTGCTGTTAATGCTGAGCCAGGAAACCTTCTTGTAAAGGAATCACAACTCTGCTTGCTGCCTGCAAACAGAGCCTATCTGAAAAGAATGCAACTACAAAGAAGCAGTGCTTGGCTCCCATTTTTGTGGGTCTAGAAGCCCTCTTTTATTCTTGAGCTTTTTAATAAGTCTTATGAGTATCCAGGCCCCAGATGGTGGGTGTTATTTTGTAATAAGAGACTGCTCTTTTACTCCCGGCCACCCAGACCCAAATAATCATACAGAAACTGTATTAATTGCAATACTGCTTGACCATTGACTCAGGCATATTTCTAACTAACTCTCTTACATCTTAGTTAACCCATTTCTATTAATCTGTGTATCACCATGAGGCTGTGACCTACCAGTAAGATTCTGGTGTTTTTCTCCTTCAGCAGCTACATGGTGCATCTCTGGATCCCCCTCATTTCTCACAGCATTCAGTTTAGTTTTCCTGCCTAGCTCTATTCTACTCTGCCACAGGCCAAAGCAGTTTCCTTATTAACCAATGATGATAAGACATACTCATAGCATACAGAGAGGGGAATCCCACATCAACTACTGATGGATGCCAGGGTACAAAGCAGAAGGAAATTGATACATGTCTATTTCATTTATTTTGGGGGAGATATACTAGGGTTCCAAACCAGGGCCTCACATAGGCTAAGCAAGTGACCTGGGGTTTCCATGGGAAACAAAATACAGATTGAACAGCTCTGGAATGGCCAGAGTGAATGATGTCAGAGAGCTGTGGGGCACAGGTTTTTGTTTTTTAATGTGTGTGTGTATGTGTTAGTTACTTTTTGTTTGCTGTGATAAAACCACATGAACAAGAAAGAACTTATTTTGGCTTAGAGTTCCAGTGGGATAAGATTTCATAATGGTGGCAGGCATGTCAGCAGGAGCAGAAGCTAAGAACTCACATCTTGAATGGCAAGCATGAATCAGAGACAGCAAACTAGAAATGGCAACAGACTTTGAATTGCAAAGCCTATTTCTTGTGATATACTTTTTTTCTGAAAGGCTGACCACCTAAACCTCCTCAAACGGTGCCACCTACTGGCAACTCAGTGTTTGAATGCGTAAGACTATGGGGGACATTTCTCATTCACGCCACTTCTGTGTGTGTGTGTGTGTGTGTGTGTGTGTATAATTATGCAGTTGTGGAGTATTTTCCTCCATTGCTCTCTGCCCTATTCTGGTAAGTTAGGGTCTCTTACTGAACCCAAAGATTGCTAGGAGCACACAATGCTGTGAAATAATCCTTTTGTGTGCTGTGAAGATGTGTTGCTCTTATTAATAAAAAACTGGTTGGCAGAATTTTCAGGGCAGAGGAGTCGGAGGAGTCACAAGCAGCATGGGAAGTTCACAGATGAGGTAAACAAGCCACAGGCAGCACATAGATTAATAGAAATGGGTTAATTTAAATTGTAAGAGCTGGCTGAAGATAAGCCTAAGCTATCAGCTGAACATTTGTAATTAATAATAAACCTCTGTCTGGTTATTTGGGGAGTGACTGGCAGGACAGAACTGATTGGTGGTCTACACACAAAGGTCCTTACACCTATGTGTAGGTACTTGTGGAGGCCAGAAGAGGGTATTGGCTCCCTGGAGGTAGAGTTACACAGTTGTGAGCTGTACAACATAGATGCTCAGAACCAAACTATTGTCCTGTGCAAGAGCAACAAATACTCTTAACTGATGGGCCATCTCTATAACCCATTGTTTTAGTATTTTTGAGGCAAAGGCTTACTTACTAAATAGCGCAGGCTAGCCTTGAACTTGAGCTCCTCCTTTCTCAGCCTCCTGAGTGCTAGGGTTCCATGCCCAGCTTTAACAAAGAACTGGAATGAATAATCAAAACATTGATTGTTAAAATCAATGAGCATGCCACCATGTGTGCTGGCTTTCATGCCTTTCTGGTGTCTGCCCACAGTGAACATAGGGAGCACCATGCAAGCATCTCTACTGGACAGACCCTTCTGTTATTTGGTGAATGCAAATAGTAGGAGTTGGAGGAGATAGCATAATGGTTATGCAGTCTTTCCAATGAGGATGAGAATAAACCACTCAACAGAAAGAGTATTGAGGTGAGGGCGACTACTTTCTTCCCTACATCCTCTCAGTTTTTCTCCTTGATGTGGTGAGCCCCAGGGCAGGGATTCCACAAGTTTTGCTTAGATGATGCATAGCTATAATTTTTAGGCGGTTATGTGAGAATTCCCAAGGGTCTGGAGTTACAAACAGTTGTTAGTCCCAGACATGGGTGCTGGGAATTGAACCTGGGTCCTTTTTTTAAGAGCAGAAAGCACTACTAACCACTGAGCCACCCCTTTAGCCTGGATCACAGCAATTGACTGTATTCTACGTTGTCAGGCAGCTCTTGTAGTTGAGCAAGAGACTGATTTGCTGGAAGCATGGGCCCGCTTCTCCTTCTGACTTTGGGTGGGATTTCTCATCAGTGGGTTTGTTTGTGCTTCAGTCAGTCAGTCAGGTACTTTTCATAGCCCGGCCGGATTTTTCTAATTGTCCTCAAAGGAAAGTTTGGTCGGAATCTTCCAATCTACCCTCAACAGAAACATAAACCCCCTTCCTCAAAGATTTGTTTCATGGTGGCTAAATATACATAACATAAAATTTGTCAGCTCAAACCATTTTATAGGGCCGGTGAGATGGGTCAGTGGGAAGGGCTCTTGCTGCCAAGCTTGAGGATCTGAGTTTACACCCCAGGACCCACATGCTAGAGAAAGAGACCCAACCCCGGCAAGTGGTCCTCTGACCTCCACACATGTACGATGTTCCCACACTTACACCCACACAGAGGAAAATAAATAAAAGCAGAAAGAAAGAAAGAAAGAAAACTATAAAGCCATTTCATAGTGTAGCTTTCTGTGCTTGTTTGAAAATCTCCACTAACTAGATCCAGAACATTTCCACCAACCCAAAAGGAAACCTCAGATCCACTAAGCCTTTCCCTGTTCCTCTCCCCTCCACTGTGGTACCCAACAGCTAGTCTGCCCTCCCTAACAAACCAGCCTCTCATGGGGGTGGAATCTGCACTAAGTGGCCTTTTGTATCTGGATTCTTTCACTTAGCATGTTTTCAAGGACATAGTTTGTTTGTTTGTTTGTTTGTTTATTTATTTATTTATATTGTTTGTGGTAGGTGTGTGTGTGTGTGTGTATGTGCGTGCTTATCAGTATGTGTACCATTTTTATGCAATGTCTGCAGAGGCCAGAAGAGGGCAAATGATCCCCTAGATCAGGAGTTATAGAAGGTTTTAAGTCACCTGATACGGGGGTGCCAGGGATTGGAATTAGGTTCTCTGAAAGAGCAGCAAGCCCTCTTATCTACTGAGTCGTCTCTCTAGCCTATCCCCTACATATATAATAGATATGCCTTTCAAAAAGTATATAAATGTAATACACACACACACACAGACACAGCCCACTATTATAATCCCAGGATTTAGGAAGCGGAAAGGCTAGTCTGAAACACACTGTGAAATCTTATCTCAAAAAAGAAAAAAAAAAAACTAAGACAAAAATCCACAATTCGACACACACTCATGTATCTCAGACAGGACGCAAGATTCCAGCAGCTATTGCCTCTCTGCCTTCAGAAACTACTGCCCTATACCAGGCACACAGTAAAGATCACAATAAACAAGATGCTGGCACTTGGCAACCCATTACACTCAGGGCCTCTGCGAGAGCAGGATGTGCTCTTAACTGCTGAGCCATCTCTCCAGCCGCCAGTGTGATAGTTCAGTGCACACATACAATGTGTTCCGATCAAATCAGGATAATTACTGTTTCTCTCTCTCGTCGTTACTTTGTGTTTGGAGCCTTTGAACTCTCTTCTAGTTATTCATAAAATATAGCATAAGTTATTGTGAATTACAGTCACCCCGTGAGCCTGTTACTATTCATAGGCTCTTGTTCACTTTTTGTTTAAATCTGTCTGCAATGTGTTGGCTCCTCCATTAATTTCAACCTCCCTGGCTTCTTTGCTTTGTGCCTCTTGATAATAACATAACTGGTTTTCATTTTCTTTTACAAAGTGTGTTTATGTCAGTCTTACTCATGCTCTGCACAAGTTCTGTGTTGGTCCAGCTTGCTTTCTGTTGCTGTGGTAAACACCAAGGCTGAAAGCAACCTGTGGGAGGAAGGGGCTTGCTTGCCTTAGGCTACATACAGTTCACCACAGACGGAAGCCAAGGCAGAACTGAAGCAGGGACCACTGGGGAATACTGCTCGCTGGCTTCCTTTCCTTGACTCCCTCTGCTATCTTTCTTATACTTATCCCAGGCTCACCTGCCTAGGGATGGCCCTGCTCATAGTGGGCTGGACTCCCTTCCCAATGTCAAACAACAGTTAAAATGTCTCACAGACATGCCCACGAGCCAGTTGATGGAGAGGCCAGTCTTGAACTGAGGGTCCGTCTTCTCAGGTGCATCAAGTTGATAACCAAAGCTACAGGTGACGAGCGTACTTCTGCCTTCTTTGGTGCCTCCCACACTATCTGTGTGTGTGTGTGTGTGTGTGTGTGTGTGTGTGTGTGAGCATGCGTGCAAGTCAGAGGACAACCCGTGGGAGTTGGTTCTCTCTCCTCTTCTGTGTCCGGAAACTGAACTGAAGTTGTCAGGTTTGACTGCAAGTTCCTTTGCTTGAGCCCTCTTGCTGGCCCTCTGTTTTTATGTTCCTGTATTTCTCTTTCTTTCGTGCAATTTGGAAGCTGTTCAGACTGTTTCCAGTTTTACTAGTAGCTATTTTTTTTAATTTAAAGTAATGTATTTAACCAGTATTTCTTTTTTGTTTGTTTTTTTAAGACAGGGTTTTTCTATGTAGCCCTGGCTGTCTTGCTCACTCTGTAAACCAGGCCTCAAACTCAGAGAGATCCTCTTGTCTCTGCCTCCTGAGTGCTGGGATTAAAGGTGTGCAACACCACCACCCAGCTAACCAAATTTTTTCTTGATTTATTATCTTAGAAAATAATGCCATATACTCCTTAGAGAAGAAGGCTGATGGTCCAAGCTGCTCCACAGCCTCTGTGAAAACACAGGCAAGTCCTCAAAAAGTTAGAAATGATGGTCCTGCCATCTAGCAATTTCACCCTGGGAATATAAAATTAAATGGGAGCAGGAGCTTAAACAAATATTTGCACATCTATGTTCATGGTAGCTTTATTAAGAATAGCCCAACAACAAAAGGAGTCCAAGAGTCCAACAGACAGGTCTAGCCATACAATGAAGTATACTCAACTTAGGAAAGGAGGAGATTCCAAACCAGGCTACAACATGGGCGAGCTTTGAGGCTCTCAAGCTGAGACAAGAGGATAAGTGCTGTAAGTGTCCACTATAGGAGGCAGCTAGAGTAGTTAGAAACCTCAGCATACAGAAACCAGGGACATCTCACAGCATCTTCCCACATTCTTTCTGCCCCTTCTGAGATGCTCCCTGAACTTTTTTGGGGGGGAGGCACGGGGGGCTTACATAGCTCTCTGGTGCACTCACAGCCGTAAACATTCGGAGCACTCTGGCCAGTTATGGGTCTCTGCATTACCACTGCCCTCTGGAAAAGAAGCTTCTCTGTCCATGGTTGCAAGCAGTACAGAGCTGTGAGCAGAAACATAAATATTTAAAAGACAGTGTGACAGCATGGCAATTTAGCAAAAATGCTGGACCTATCATCTTCTCAGCCACAGGCTTTTGATCAACCACCTGCTTTTTTTTCTTTTTCTTTTCTNNTTTTTTTTTTTTTCAAGACAGTGTTTCACTGTGTAACAACTCTGGCTGTCCTGGAACTCACTCTGTAGACCAGGCTGGACTCAAACTCACAAAGACCCATGTGCTTCTCTCTGCCTCCCAAGTACTGGGATTGAAGGCATGCACCACCACCGCCTGGCTCAACCACCTGCTTTTTTGAGACAGGTTGTGGTAGTTTGAATGTAATTGATCCCCATAATCTCATAGTGAGTGGCACTATTAGGAGGTGTGGCTTTGTTGGAGTGAGTGTGGCCTTGTTGGAGGAAGTGTGTCACCATGGGGTCGGGCTCAGGATACAGCCCAGAGTCTCTGTTGATTTCCTGTTGCCTGCAAGATGTAGGACTCTCAGCTACTCCAGCACCATGTCTGCCTCCATACCGCTAGGCTCCCTGTCAGTCATGATGATAATGGACTGAACCTCTGAAACTGTAAATGAGCCACCCAACTAAATGTTTGCTTTATGAAAGTGATCATGGTGTCTCTTCACAGCAATAGAAACCCTAAGACATAGGTTCTCTGACTGAACATGGAATTCATCCATCTGGCTGGGCTGGCTGACCGGCAAGCCACCTGTATCTGGCTCTCTGGTATTAGGATTATAGGCATGTGCCAACATATATGGCTTTTTATATGATGTTGGGACTAAGAGCTCGTGTCCTTGTGCTTACATAGCCAGCACTTTCCTGATGGTGCCCCATACCCACTGATCTTTAACTACAGTTGACAAACATCTCCTAGTTTTCTTTTCAATGATAGTCGTAAGCTGCATTGTGTTCTGGTGAATGTAACCACTGTGGCTAACTGTGTGTTGAATGGATCTGGTGCTTGCCCCTAGCCTGGTTACAACTCAGTGTTTTCTAGTTCCCCTTTCTCTTTTTGAGACAATGTCTCGTATATGTTAACTCAGGCTAGCCCTCAACTCACACTCTTCCTAACTCTGCTTCCAAGAGCTTGTTTCTCTTTTTCAATTATTTTAGTTATTTTTTTTAAAGATTTACTTTAGTTTATACATGTGTCAGTGTTACCATGTATGTGTGGGTGCCCACAGAGGCTGGAGGAGGGAACCAGATCCCCTGGAGCCTGGAGTTACAGGTGATGTGAGCTGCCTAACACGAACGCGGGGTCATCTGTGAGAGCAGCATGCCCCTTTAAACACTGAGCCACCGCTCCAGCTCTTGGAGCAGGGTTTCTTGTTCTTTCTTTGGGGCAGGATCCCACTGAGCAGTTCAGAGTAGCCTGGGATTTGTGATCCTCCTGCCTCAGTCTCCTGAGGTATGGGATTACAAGTATGTGTATGAACAAGATGTGTATGTGTGTGTAACAAGTAAGTGTATGTGTACAAGTATGTGTATGTAACAAGTATGTGTATGTAGCAAGTATGTGTTTGTAACAAGTATGTGTATAGTATGTGCATGTAACAAGTATGTGTATGTAGCAAGTGTGCTCTTGGTTTGTGTCAGTCCTTAACTTAGATCTGTTTGTTCAATTTCAGTGTGTCTTCAGACTGATGTATTTCCAGATGATAAAAATCAATAAGAAGCTGGGCATGGTGGCACACGCCTTTAATCCCAGCCACTTGGGAGGCAGAGGCAGGTGGATCTCCGTGAGTTCGAGGCCAGTCAGGACTGTTTCACAGAGAAACCCTGTCTTGAAAAACATACATATGAAGCCAAGCATGGCCAAGTCTTTAATTCCAGCGATCCAGAGAGAGATGCAGGTGGTGAATCTCTGAAATTAAAGCCAGCTCTGGTCTACAGAGCAAGTTCCAGGATAGCCAGGGCTACACAGAGAAACCCTGTCTCAAAAAAAAGAAAAGTAAAGGAAGGAAGGAAGGAAGGAAGGAAGGAAGGAAGGAAGGAAGGAAGGA
>LOEQ01000078.1:376451-387064 GCA_001685075.1 Bramus lutescens
CACACACACACACACACACACACACACACTCATGAATCCCTGAATATCTCTCCACCTCCACACTGCACCTGAGTGGTGATGGATGCTGGGGTTCTAACTCAGGTTGCCATACTCGCACAGAACTTGGACCAAAGGAACCACCCAGCCCCCTATATCCTCCTACTTTAGACATAAGGAAATTATACCTTTTTCAAGGTTAGTGTGTCCAAGGGCATAGAAGGAAAAGGCAAAACTAGGACTCACCCACAGGAGGCTGGGAACGGTGTCTATAGTGCACCACCTTCCACCACCATATACTCAACCGTCCCTAGATGACCCACTAAACACAAATGCCCCGCTGCTTGACACACCTTTCTTCCAGGTGTATCTCCTTGTCACCAGAGCGTCTTCCCTGGAAACTTCCCATTCTTCAACATCTAGAGCAGACTCCAGCCCTTCTTCTCTTTCCAAGAATGCATGATAATTACTTCCTCTGAACACTTCCCATAAAGAATATTCTATTGAGAAATAGCTCACCCTGACTAGATCCTGAGTTCTGCAAGGATTTGGAATTTATTGATATAATCTTTATATCCTGAATCCCAGTACTGTGCAGAGGACACAGTAAATGCTCATTAGATATCTGTTGAATGGACTAGTAATATCTACAAATTTGCTCTTATTCTAGGTACATAATTGTTGTGGAATATTATTTTAACTGGGTAAAGATGTGTTACATTTGTTTATACTACTTTTGTTAATGATGTAAAGATGTGTTGCATCTGTTTCACCTTGCCTGCCTAAGACACCTGATTGGTCTAATAAAAAGCTAAATAGCCAATATCTAGGCAGGAGAGGGATAGGTGGGGCTGTTGTGCAGAGAGAATAAGTAGAAGGAGAACAGACTTGAGAGAGAGAAGACAAAAGAAAGAGGAGAGAATGAGGGAGAAAGAGGAATATGCCCGAGGTCAGTCAGGAAGTCACCAGTCAGCAGAAACAGAGGTAAAAAGCCCTGAGGCAAAATGTAGATGAAGAGAAACAGGTTAATTTAAGTTAAAGAAAAGAAAGCTAGCCAGAAAAAAGCATAAGCTAAGGCCAAGGATTCATAACTAATAATAAGTCTCCATATCATGAGTTGGGAGCTGGTCGCAGGCCTAAAAGAAAAAGCCTGGTACACATAACAACATATTCCTGACCCAGGATAATTTCTCATTTCATTGAAAGTATAAGAAACAACAGGACTGAGGATGTAGCTGTGTGGTAGAGAGCTTGTGCATGGGCTTGATCTCCAGTACTGTTCAGGAGCAAAGATTGGAAGGGAGGGAGAAAGGGAAGGAACGGAAGGAAGAGAAAGGAAGGAAGGGAGGGAGAGAGGGTGGGAAGGGAGGGAGGGAGGAAGGGAGAGAGAGAGAGAGGAAAGAAAAAGATCTATGAAGCAATTAGAAAACAAAATGCATACATCCAGATGCCAAACTTAATCCTCAATGCTGGACCAGAAAGATGGCTCAACAGGTAAAGGAGCTTGCCAGGCAAGCCTGACAACCCAGTTTGCTCCCTGGAACCCATACAAAGGTGGGGAAGTGAACAGACCCAGAGGTGGGATGACAGGTTAGTGGATTCTGCAGGAACCATTGCACAACACCACTAGTGGAGCAAGTTAGGGAAAGGCTGTACCATCCACACAGTCAGCAGGGTGGATTTCCTTCAGGAAATCTTAGTCTCCTACATTTGGTTTTCTTCCATGCTGAGGGTTGAATCCAAGGTCTCACACTTGTTAGGTGAACTATCAGTGAGCCACACTCTTGCCTCCTTAAGAAATCCTTCTTTCTTCTTTCGTTCCTTCATTCCTTCTTTCCTCCTCCCCGCCCCCTCTCTTTTGGCAGAATTTGACTAAACTACCAAGGCTGGGATTATAAGCATACACCATCATGCCCACTGGAATCTTATAGCTTCTTTAAAGTAGTAAGTTGAATAATAAAAATGATTTTTACAGGGAGGCCCAGAGGATGAACTTCCATCTATTCCAACTAATGTTCTTTGTGTAAAATGTAATTTGTTAGAGGTTCATTGCAGTTTGAAATATATAACTTGCAAGTATCTTAATACATGATTCCAATTTTCATTATTAATAACAATGTCTATGATTGACAGTTAAAATTTGATAAGCTGTTTAATTTTTAAACCTGACATCTCTATTTTTTTTCATCAAGGAAAACATGATGGGTGGTTTGCAGGATGGAAGCAACCTCCCAGACTTCTGATTAACAAGGCCATTGACGGTCACCATCACCTCCTCTTTTATGTGCGATGGCCCTGCTGAGACACTGCTTGAATTCTTTCGTCCTAGTCCCGAGTCTGTAGACCTGTCTGCATCAGTCGCTTTCACCCTAACATGGGCTGTCATATGAGAAACATGGAGCCCATCTTCTGAGGAGAAGGGAAAGTACAAAGTGCTCTACCAAGACCTGGAGAGTGAGGACACCCTTAGATTCAGTATTATGCCAAGTGAGAAAATTTACATCAGATGGTTCAAATGAAAAATATCTGAAAAAAAAAGATGTTCCTAGAAATATGAGCAGTGTTGGGAATCAAGAAGGGATGACGGGATACTCAGAGCCTAGCACCAGTGGGAGGGATGGAGGGAAAGACTGAGAGACGTTTAAGTCTCTAAGGTTGATGGGACCCAATATAAGTTAGAGCCAGGAAGAAAGGAGCATCTATCAGGAGCTGTGTAGCAGTGGAGAGAGGTGGCTACTGTCGAAGGCAGCTGTGGCAGCAGGGAGGAGGACAAGAATGTCTGGTCATGCTCTCTTCCTGTCGTGTAGCAATTTCCTCTGAATACAAACAGGGAGGTTCATGAGACTCCCGAGAAAACAACTGGTAAATGTTAGAAAGTTCCTAAAACGAACAAGATTTACAAGGTCCCTCCCTCCCCAAAGTTACGAAAGCAGTAAACCTCTGTCGGGGTTGGGGTGGGGACTCTCCAAACAGCTGACCTGTTGAGCAATCTGCCCTGCCATACATAGAGCTGCAGGGTTGCAACTCTCATGAGTCATCAGCCATGTGAGGTGGGCATGGGTGATGCAGCTGCCTCTGAGTCATCCCTAATCCTATAAGTAACCCCTCATCCATACTCCTGAAATAACACCAGGAAACTCAGCAGTTTGACTTTGGTAGCATTATTACTTTGGTCCCCTGTCTGGGGTGAATAGACATTTGATCTCTCCAGGGAAAGTCTTGCACCCAAGTCAGACTTCAGGGCACGAGATATAACAGGCAGAGAACACCAATCTGGTACCCCTTGGATCCTGGCCCCCAAACATAATGATCCCTTCAAAGGTAACATCCTGAGAGCCATTGCCTCTGGCTCCTCTGAGACAGCCCAGTGAGGTCCCCTTCCATGACAGCAAGCAGTCCAGTAGCAGCAGCCTCACGGGCTCTTCCTCCTGCCCTGCCCCACTGGCCCTGTTCCTCTCTCCTGCATCCTGGGACACCCTGAAAACTCAAGTCCACCTCAGGCTCTGCTTTCAGGAGGAAGAAAATGAAGACACCGGTCAAACTTGTCATCTTCTCTTCCTCTAAAATGATGATTCATAGGTATATGCATTCATCCTTTCAGAATGACAAAGGAACCTCCCCCAAATTCCCACTCTGACATTGCTGAGTTGGGAGGATACTGGTCCACAGAGCAATCCTCAGCCATGGGCCTGTGGAATCTACAGATCAGGACTCTTAGAATCATAGGACTGTCTAAAAAGTGTTTCTCCGTCTTTTATTGCCTCCCTGAATAGCTAGCTCTCTTGGACTCCCTCCACTCCATCACCCTCCCTATGAAATTTTAATACTGCAGATATATTGCAAATGTGCTTAGGCTCTGTGTGTCTGCTTGGTAGGTGCTCTCTCATACACTGCTGACATTTTCTATTTTCAGCATTGGTAGCTGATGATGCAAGGCCCCAGTGCCACCCCTCAGCCCCGAAGAGCAAGAAAAAGGCAGCTAATGACAGCCAGGCAGTGCACACAGGCTACCGCTAACAACAGGCCTTCCTGCCACGTCCATCTGTTCGCCACAGGTTTGTAGCATCGATGTAGTGTGCTCTGGTTATCTTCCATGAACTTCATGTCAATGTGCCTCATTTGAAACCCAACAAAAATCCAATGAGAAAAATAAAATGAATGCTAAGTGTTCTGATTTAGGTGTTGGTTGAATGTCCTCTCAGGCGTCACACAACTAGAGGCTCAGTCCCCAGGTTGGTAGCATTGGGAGGTGATAGGACCTGCAAGAGATGGTACCTAGCAGAAGGCCCTTAGGTCAGTACTGTCATAGGTCTTATGGGACCCATGGATAGATAGTTCTTGGGAGAAGGGTGCTAGGAAATGAACAAGACAGCTCCCTTCCTTTCTGCTTCTTGGCTCAAAACATCTTTCTCTGGTCATGCTCCATCATCTGCCATTTGCCATCCACTGTCCATCATTGGCAGTTCTTGGAAAGCGTTATTATGAAGTGATTATGCCTGCCCCTCCCTCTCTGCTTCCTGGTTCAATATGCAATCTTCCCTCTGCTCTCGCCCCACACTTGGCCATTTACCATGGGTTCAAAGCCTGCACCATGCCATTTACACTCTCAGCCTCCAAAACTGGGAGCTGTGTAAATCTTTTGTTTATAAAGTTTCCCTGATTTGTGGATCCCTTATGATAATAAAAAACTGACACTATGGGATGAGATTTTTGCCTGATAGAATTGAGCTTGGGATTGCCGCTCATCTTGGTAGTGACATCTAGGATTTCCTCACTCCACATTTTCCGTCCCTTGGGTATGATGAGGAAGCACCAGTGAGCTTAGTGCCATCATCCTACGGAAGGATCCGGAAGGCAAGAGGACCAGACATCTGGGGGGGCTGACTGAAATCCAGATGCTCAGTCTATAGGTGCTGAGCTGATTTTAATCACCTCCAGGACTTGCTAACCAACCAGACACGGACCTGGGCTCCTCCAGCTTTGGGGCACTCCGGCCCTTAATTTCTGTTGGGGAAGAAAACAAAAAACAACAGCAAACGTACTTTCTGCTCTGGGATGTACTGCAGTAAACTGTATCCCAGTGGCTCTCCAGTTCCATTTCTGCCAGGACGTATGAAAAAGTAGAGAGCTAATTATATGATCATAATTACCTGAAAATTATATGTTTATTGGTTTTCCACTAGCAGATACTACTGTTTTTGAACTCTTCATTGTTCTGCTCAGTGACAGGAGCCACACTGTCTCTATTCCAAATGTTCCCTCCTGTCTCTTGATTAGTAGACTTTTCAAATGGGGCTCCAGAGTGGAAAGCCTCCTGGGTAGGGAAGGGAGGGTGTGACTCAACCCACGCTGGAGGCCCTGGAAGCCTCCCTCGCCCACAGACCCCTCACTCCTGTTTTAGTAATAAAGTGTTCGTCATCCTCCTGCTCAAGAGCAGGGCACTCCTCTCTACCCTTGGATCCTGGAGAGCGTATCCAACAGGAAAGGCCCTCATCTGCCACCGGATATATTTATATACCCTTCAATTACGTGTCTTGCTTAATTGTCCCCTTTTTCACCAGCTCTCTTCTTACGACAGAGGGAGCCTTGCCTGTAATTACAGTGATGAAATATTTCTATGAGCTTTTAAAAGGGGAGCCTAAACTGGGTCACAATGGGGAAACTGGAGGTCAGGGTGCAGGGGTCACTGTTGGATTCACTATGACAAACTGCTCCCCAAAGGTTCTGCCGTGTGAAGTCCCTGTCCCAAACGACCAATGGGCACCTCTTCTTGCTGTTGCTGTTGACACCAGTATAATTGTTGTGCTGGAGCTATGGCTCGCAGGCTCACTCTCGCTGGCTAGGCTTGCCTCGTAAACACGAAGACCTGAATAAAAGACCAGTTGTGATGGCAGGAGGTTGTGATCCCAGCACTGGAGAGGCAGAGGCAAGACCCCGGAAGCCTCCCTCCCCCAGGGGTCTGTCACTGTCGCTGTCACTGGGTAACCTTCTTATGAGTTCCGGGCCAGAAAAGGACCATGTCTCAAAATAAAGTGGATAGCATCTGAGCAACAACATTCAGTGAGGACTTCTGGCTTCTGCATGCACACACATGCATTCACACACATGCACGCACACACACACACACACACTTGAGGACCAACATCTGTGGAGTATTTTATAATGCAGGCAATCAACTCTTTTTCCATGAAGCACCTTACTTACCCAGGGGACTTGGGCATAATCACCTGTTTCAGTGCATGTCCCTACCCCCTCAGAAAGTTGAGACGCACACTGATTCCAGTCCTGTTTATGATTCCACATGTGTGGAAGGACAGCTTACGGGCTTGAAGCTCCTCCATCTGTTGCTCACAGGAGGGCAGGACATGTTTGTGGAGAACCCTGTATGTCCCCACACTACAAAGTGGTTATTGCTTATTTGTAGCTCAGGATGCTCTCACACTGCGCCTTTGCTGTTCCAGTCACTTGGAACAGCATCTTCTTATTTAAGAGTTCCATCAGCTTTGGCATGAATTCTACTACCTTGGGAGCCTTGGGGAGCCCCTGGATATTTCTTGTTTCTCTGACTCCTCCAGCCCCTGCTCACTCAAATCATCAGCTCCTCTCATTGAATCTTGATATGAGATTGGAAAACAATTTATTATGTGCCCATCTATTTCATTTAAGAAACAGATCTAGGGAACTAGAAAGATGGCTCTTTGGTTAAGAGCATGTATTGGTCTTGCAGAGGATCAGAGTTTGGTTCCTAGCACCCGGATCACAACTGTGTGTAAATCTAGCTCCAGAGGATATGACATACCTCTGACCTCTGCAGGCACACACACACACACACACACACACACACACACGTACACACACACACGTACACATAAATAACAGTTATTTTAAAAAGAAATAGATCTAAAGGTCTTTGCTTGGCCTGACAGAACATTTCCCACCACACCTGTGGTAGGACAGATGCTACATGTGACTACCAGTTTCCCAGAGAGCAGTAATAGCTGCTCAGAGTCATCCATCTGATGGTTTAGTCACTTCCCCTGGGCTGTGGATAGGAGTGTGGGGGCCAGTGCGGCTCATATCACAATGTGCACGACCTCAGGCTAACTTGACCTGAATCCTCCAGTGCCATCGATGTTGTTGTTTGACCCTGCATCCCCCAAATCCTCATGCAATAATTTCAGAGTAGCCCTTTTATTTCACTGAAAAGAAAAGACAGTGTCAGGTCTGATCAAAGCTAAGTCAGCACCATATCCCTACTCTATCCAGTTTGATCATGGGGTATAATGTCACCCACACTTTCCCAACCCCAGAGCTGGTTTCAGAGTTTGTTTTGAGAAGGGTCTCCTGTATCCAAGGCTGGTCTTGTACTCATTTGTTTAAAGATGTCCTTGAACTCCAGTTCCTCCTCCTCTGCCTCCTGAATACTACCAGTGTATGCCACCACATCTGGTTTAAGTGATGCGGGGGATTGAACCAAGGACCTCAACAATGCCAGGCAAGCATTCTACCAAGTGAGCTACATCCCCAGCCTCGGTTTCAAAACATTGCCCATGTATTTGTACAATTAGGAGAGTAACCTTTAAGGTCTAGTCAGTTTAGTAAGGAAAATTTAAAACTCCAATAGGGCTAAGGGAGGCTGTGTTAAAGTAGAAGTGGGTCTGGACAGACGGCTCATTGGTTAAGTGTATCAAGCTTTCTCATAGGACTTTCGTTGGACTATCAGCCCTCTAAATACTGACCCAGACACTTAATATTATTTATGAAAGCTTGGTCTTAGCTTAGGCTTATTCCCAATTAGCATTTATAACTTAAATTAATCTGTTTCTATTGATCAATGTCTGCCACATAGCTCTTTACCTCTCTTCCATTCTGTATGTCCAATTCCCTGTATGTATAGATGGTGAATCCTGAGCATCTCAGATTCTTCCCGAGTTCCTTTCTCTCCCCAGAAGTCCTGCCTACTCTTGCCTACCTACCTATTGGCCATTAGCTCTTTATTAAGCCAATCAAAAGGTGTCTTGGAAGAGATACATTTCCCTACAGTGTACAAAAAAGATTATCCCACAACATTTCCCCCTTTTTGTCTAAATAAAAAGGAAAGGTTTCAACTCTAACACAGTAAAACTGTATACAATAAGAACAACTATCAGGTAATAATTACATTCACAATGTACAGTCAATTCGTATTTGGCAAATTTGAAGAATACTCTGTTATCTATCCTATCTGGGTGACTCCAAAGTTTTATACCTAAACCACTTTCTTTTATAACTTGTATTAGCAGTCTAAAAATATACTTTTAGACTTTAAAATATTTTCTTAGATAAACAACTTAAGTTTTTATGTCTCTCAACTTTATAAACTTTACATATCTTTTGCAAGTTTCTTTTCTGAATTTGGCAACAAAAAAGGATGATATAATTACCTAGTCTTCAACCCCCACCAGAGACCTGAAAAGGATAAAATATTACCTGAGTAAACAGAAAGTACAGAGCAAATAACTTCCAAAACTATAGAGATGATGACAGACAGCTGGCTGCCTGGAGAGTTACCCAAGATTCCCCTGCAATGTTGGGACATCCATCTTTGGCATACAGGCCTAGAATAATGGACAGACTTTTCTGTGAAGCAGGAATTTTGAAGGACTGTTTTACCTTGTCTTGGCTAAGTTTGGCAGTCACCTTCTTTTATGTCCTGCTTGTCCAATTTGGACAGCATACTATCAGCAGTGGAGGCAAGGGTAGTTTTTGTCCAGTGGTTAACTTTACCATAAATGAAAGCAAACTCCATATGGAGGTTCTTCAATGCTCATCACCTTCTCTGAAGTAGATTGGTGCTTCCAAGAGCCTATATCTCACTGTCATAAAATGCCTTATATCATTAAAATATTTTAAATGCCATATTCTGTAGGACTCTGAAGTGTTTGAAGACCACCTTTCTATCTAAAAATACATGGTTTGTCGTTGAAAGCATCACTAACATGACACAAGTTTGATTGTTATAGAAGACTAACTACTAATCTGCATTTTTTAATTATCCAAAACACTTTATAATAATATCTTTCAAGAACTAGATCTTTATAGTACATTTTTAAATGAGCTGTATGGGTATAATATTTTAAACAAGAGTAGAAACATATATACATACAGTATATTATAACATACAGTATGTTATAACAAAAATAACTTTAAATAAAGAATAACTTTAAATTTGTGTCAATATATAAAAATACCTTAAACAGAGAAGAAACATACATACTGCTGTGGAATATTCCTTTATGCTGTGTGAATATCTGTAGTGTGATTTCTAAATGTTCTTAACAACAAAAATTCAAAATCAGATATTGGGGTAAATACTAAAAGATCAGAGAAATAAAGGAGCCAGGCACTAGAAAGACTTTTTACGTCTACCAAATCCTCAGAACCAAGGGGGCAAGATCCTGTCTCTACAAATCCTCAGACTGAATGGGCTGAGCTTCTGTATTCTCCTACCTTATATTTCTCTCTCTGCCCAGCCATATTCCTACCTCTCTCTATCTCCCTAGTGCTGGAATTAAAAGCATGTGCTTCCCAAATACTGAGATTAAAGCTGTGAGCCACCACCACATGACTCTGTTTCTTTTTAAGACTGGATCAATCTTGTATAGCCCAGGGTGGCCTTGAATTTACAGAGATCGGTCTGCCTCTGCCTCCTGGGTGCTGGGATTAAAGGTGTGTGCCACCACTGCCTGGCCTCTATGGCTAACCAGTAGCTAGCTCCATACTCTGATCCTCAGGCAAGCTTAATTTGTTGGATCACAAACAAAATATCACCACAAATATATGCCACTGTGATTGGTTTAATAAATAAACTGGTCAATAGTTGAACAGGATATAGTTAGGTGGCAAGGCCAAACTGAGAATAATAGGATGAGATAGAGCAGAGTCAGAGGATCATCTGCCAACATAGAAAGCACAGGATATGAGTGTGCCATGCTAATAAAGGTACTGTCATGTGGCAGAATGTAAATAAGGAATATAGGCTAATTTAAAATGTAAGAGATAGTTAGTAACGAGCCTGAGCTATTGACCAAGCTTTTATGATTCATATTCTGCCTCTGAGTTGGTTATTTTTGACTAGGAGTTTGGGACAGAAAATGTCCCTTTGCAATAGACAGTATGTTAAAACAAAAATAACCTTAAATTTGTATCAATATATAAAAATGCATACCAATGTAAACTATTTGAGACTAGTGGTTGCTTTAGTTTAAAAGCAGATTTAATAATCTACCCTTTATCCTATCATTCCTATATCATATATTTTAACAAAAATAACCCTGAATTTGCATCAATACACAAAAATCCATACCAATGTAAAATATTTGAAACTAGTAGTTGCTTTTTAGTTTAAAAGTTTAGTTTAAAAGATTCAACAATCTATCCTATCATTGCTATATCCCCCCTATTTTCTTTTCAGAAAGAGATTCCTGAATTGGGTAGTGGTAATGCACACCTTTAATCCCAGCACTTGGGAGGAAGAGGCAGGTGGATCACTGAGAGTTCAAGGCCAGCCTAGTCTACAAGCTCTAGTTCCAGGACAACTAGGGCTGTTACACAGAGAAACCCTGTCTTGAAAAACA
>LOEQ01000078.1:387146-406806 GCA_001685075.1 Bramus lutescens
AAAGAAAGAAAGAAAGAAAGAAAGAAAGAAAGAAAGAAAGAAGGAAGAAAGGTAAGAAAGAGATCCCTGAATCTAACCTCCTTTCTTAGTTTTTTCCCCCTGACCATAACCATTAACAACTTGCAACAAACCCTCCTAAACAATGAAGAAACATCTCCATAATCCACTGATCAAAACTACCCCCTCCAACTTTTAAAAATGTGGGCATCATGTTCTTAAAATTACTTCCTGTTGTCTGGGGGTGATGGCATCTTTAGGGAACCCTGAGAAAAATGGAATAGTGGTCAAGTCCTGGGCTGTATCATTTGTTGTCCAGTCTCCATATAATGGGACAATGCAGGCTTATCTCAAGTCCTGGCTAGAGTAGTCTGTGAGGCTGAACCACCTTAGCTAGCCACTCTGAAGATGTTCTGAATACAGCTTTTTTGAGGAAATTGCAAAAGATGCATTCTGAAAGGCTGAATCACCTGGGCTACCTGTCTTTATTGATGTCTGGTCTTTTTCCTCTGAAAACAAACAAAATTTTAAAGATAACACACATATCTGCATTAACACAAGCATGGAATGTGTGGTGTGCATCAGTCAGCTAAAGATGATTCTCTGTTTGTGTAGGTTGTATAGGTAAAAGGCATCTGTCAACTTTATAAGTCCATTTGAACTGTATAATTAAACTGTAATATAAATCTCCATCCATGCCATATGAAATGATAGCATGTGATAAGTTGTGAGGACTCTGTAGTCGACAAGACTTATCCCGTCTCCTCCCGTTTCAGAGCTCTTCCCACTAGTGGGATCAGCAGATGTGTCACCTGTCTTGTAGTCTTCCTTGGTTTCTTCCTTTGTGTCTGTAGCCAAGATTTTCAGGAGATCTCCCTGGTCGAATATATCTTTACTAATTTTGAAAGAATCCACAGCTTTTCTTTTCCTGTGGACACAAAGGTATAACCTCTCCCCCAACACAACACATTTCATGACTTCCATTCTGAGTTTAGCAGTTTTTCTACAATTCAGTGTCTCTCAGCAGCTATTATTTTTGTTCATTAGCATTTTAAAAAGTTTAAATTGATAAAGCACTATATATGTCCTAGCTCCCTGTGTTATATTTCCCATCTTTACATGGCTTATTCTTTTCACATTACTTTACCCTCCCTTTAAAGAATTTATTGTTTTTAAATAATTTTTCCTATGACTGTCTTTACCCATTTTCTTTTTTTTCTTCAGCACCGAAATACTATTTGAAGAACACTGTACTTGTTTAGAGGTTTTGCTCAGTCTGCACCTGGCTTTACTACATACCTGCAATGTACTCTGACCATGTGAGCCAAATCTTAAACAGCTGGGCCACCTGCTCAGGTCCATAGGCACCTGATGGGGCCATTCCTAACTGTCCCAGCTCTGGGAAGCTGTTGTGTCCATGCTGTGCAGGCATTTCTACCCAGTGCCTAGTGGTCTGCACAGCAGAGCGTCTTAAAGGAGCCGTGCCCTATACACTGCAAGCACTGAAACTGTCTGAGAGAATGCCGTTACTAGGATGTATGTCCAGCTCTGTCTTTGGAATTTTTTTCTCCCAACTTTCTCAGACCCTTTGTGGATATACGTGGCCCCACATTGAAAGCCAATAGAGACTTATGAAAGCTTGACCTGACCTGAGCTTAGGTTTGTTCCCAATTATCTTTTATAATTTAAATTAGCCTATTTCTATTAATCTACATTCTGCCGTGTGGCTGCCTCTCCTTCATTGGGTATGTCTGACTCCCTCCATGTCTGCCTGGTGAATCCGTCAACCTCAGATTCTTCCTGAGTTCCTCTCTCTCCCCCAGAAGTCCTGCCTATTCTCTCTTGCCTAGCTATTGGCCGTTCATCTCTTTATTAAACCAGTCAGACACCATCTAAGGCAGAGACACATTTTCACAGTGTACAGATCTTATCCCCCATCAGTGAAGAGCTCTTACTCCTCACATAGAGGACCCGAGTTTAGTCCTAAGCACCTGTGTGACAGTTCATATCCACCTTAATTCCAGCTGCAGGAGATGCGGCCCCGTCTTCCTGCCTCAATGGGCTCCTGCATGCACATGGTACACATAAACCCATTCAGGCACACACATGAAAGTAACAAATGAACCAATGCACCTTTAAAGGCAGGAGGAGGCAGGAGGAAAAGATCTCCAGCCCAAGGCAGCTGATAACAAACAGGGCTGACCACAGAATGGTTAGGAAATGGTTTTCTTCTACCTTGTGGATTTGGTGGAGTTGAGACAAACGTGGATGGCAATCCAGATAACATAAATGAATGACCCAGCCTGAATGCATAGCCACTGGGAGTAGTGGGGATTGTGGCTAATTTAGAATTATCCTAAAGGAGTTCAAACTTCCATTTTAAAAACAGCACTGGTTAAATAGGAGATGTTTGCAAGCTTCATTTGGCTTTAAGGCTTTAGAGTGAAAATTCTGTCAGCTGGAGAGATGTTTGTGTCTCATTCAAACATTATCTACTAGAGATGGGGCTTAGCTCAGTGGTAGAGAAGTGGCCTAGCATTGAGAGGCCCTGGATCTAACACATGCATACCCACATACACACAGAGAACCTACTGATAAATCAGAAAAATGGAGAAGCACCTAAGGCTGGGGATGTATCTCAGTGGTAGAACACTTGCCTAACTTGTGCAAGGCCTTGGGTTCAATCATTAATGTTTCGAGGAAGCACCCCTAAGATTCATAGGGTGGTGTGTGACACAGGGCTGTGTCCCATTTGTTCTGTCCCACCTGCTGTCTAGATATAATTCCAATAAAAAAAAAAAACCTCTGACTTCAAGAATGTTATTGCTGGGGCTGGAGAGATAACTCAGTGGTTAAGAGCACTGCTGCTGTCCCAGAGGGCCTGGGTTCCATTTCCAGCACCACATGGCAGCTCACAGCCATCTGTAACTCCAGTTCCAGATGATCCAACACCTGCTTCTGGCTTCCCCAGGTGCACAGACATACATAAAAATTAGAAAAATAGTAAGCATTGTATTGCTAAGCCTGTCATGGTGAAACACACTTGGAATCCTAGTGCTTGGGAAGCTGAGAGATGAGGATTTCTAGGCAGGAGTTCGATTCCCACTTGGGCTACACAGCAAGGCTGACTCAGAAAAGGGGGTGGGGGCACTAAAGTGTTGGTTCATCAGCTAGAAGAGTGTACTGCTTTTGCAAAAGACTGGAGTTCAAATCCAGCACCCTATTGAGTGGCTCACAACTGCCAGCTCCAGGTGATTTGACACCTCTGTCCTTGTAATTTGCCACATTCAGACAAATGTGCATATACAAAATTTAAAAAGAATAATTTTTAAAATGATGGGTGTAGTAGTCCAGGTTTGTGATCCAAACTCTTTGGAGATGGTAGAGGCAAGGAGATCCACAGGTTCAAGGTCATCCTTGGCTACATACTGAGTTTAGTTCAAGGCCAGCCCAGGCTACATGTGACCATGGATGTGGGGGATTGGTGGAGAAAGGAGAAGTAGAGGAAGAGAAATAAATAAACAAGATAAGGATTGATGAATATGACACCAGACACTTTGGGATGAGATCAAACCTTGGCTTTGAAGTCGGGGCTTTCTGAGAACTAGGAGATTTGCAAGGCAGATCTATAGGGCAGTGTATAGAAGAGGGAGGAGCTTCTCAGAGTAGCAGGAGGCAGGGACACAGAGTGAGGGGCTGGCAGGGCCCCAAGTAGAACTGAGTTGTGCAATGTGAAGCCCTAGGGAGAGTTTCACTTCTTGGTCCACACCCTCAAACTCCTCAAGAAAAATCATTTCATATACCAGCTTATAATGCTTTTCAATGCTGCATGGAGGGCTCCCCCAGTTAGCAGAGCCCCTGGTTTTGGCTCCAATGATGCGGTGGAGAGTGAAGGGAGGGGTGGAAAGGTGACCTGCTGCTGCCTGGGGAAACCAGCTTGTTCTCAGAGTGTCTACAGAATGGAACCAGGTGGTCATAGAAAGCATCAGGAAGAGCCTGGGGTGCTGGAGGGCTCCCTTCCCTCTGGAGGACTGTAATCCCACAGGGGAAGCAGATGAGGAGTGAACCAGCTCAAATAGGCATCCAGCCTCACCCTTCCTAATCCTCCAAAGGAGCTGTTGCTTATAAACACAGCAATTGCCCACAGGAGGCCGATGACTCAGTTCAACAGCCTGTAAAATGCTCAGAAAAATAGGGGCCCCATAAATGCAAAAATATCATTATGAGCACTTTCCCCAGAAACATCTTCCATCCTCCTGAGATGCTGCCTATAAGGCTCAGCTGGACTGATTTCTGTCATAAAATAAAACTCACCTGGCCTGGGGAGCAGGTGTTCTAGTCAGACCCCAGACCCTTGGAGAGGGGAGCCCTCACGTTGCCTCACCTCTCCCAGAGGACCAATGGTGCCCTGCAGCTAGAAGTTCACAGAAGAATAATTCTGGCAGGCCTCACTTCCCATCTTAGCTCATGAATGATGGCCTAACCTTCTCTGAGCCTTGGTCTCCTTACCCCACTCCTAGGATGAGTCCAAGACTTGGTATAGTCATCCTTAGGAACTCCAGATACTTTGAGCAACATAAAGCCATTTACAGATGGATTTACATAATGCCCCTCCCCATCGTCAGGGCATCAGTTCCAAGACACCCAGTGGATGCCTGGAATCCCCTGCAACTCTGAACTTACACACTGTATCCTATTTTAAGTGTGTATGCACACAAGATAAAGTTTAATTATAAATTAAATAAAAATAAGAGTAAAAAATTGGCAATAATAACCAATGATAAATAGAAAGATGAAGTGATAGACTATATTAACAACTATTTCTAATTTATGAATCAATTATCTCTTAAATTGCCCATTGATTGTTGTCTGGCCGTGAGTGACAGCAACTGGAATAATGAAAGCTGATTGGTGGAGAAGGGGACCCTGTACACCCGTGGAAGTGGGGAAAGCTGTGTGGGATTCTCACACCTCCATTGTACTTCAGATAGAACCCCAGCTAATCCAGGAAGGGACAAATGCCACCTGTTTCCTAGGGCCTTGGGCTCTGGACCTAGGACAGCTCCATGAGAGCTACTGCTCACAGGTCAACCAGCATGATGAGGACAGCTGCCAGGAGCCTGGGGGCTCAGAGACCGCTCCCCCTCCTCCCCCTCCTCCTCACTCTCGTCCTCTCTTTTCTTCTTCTTCCTCTTCTTCTTCCTCTTCCTCTTCTTCTTTCCTTCTTCTTCCTCCTTCTTCTCACTCTCCTCCTCCTTTCTTCTTCTTCCTCTTCTCCCTCTTCCTCTTCTTCTTTCCTTCTTCTTCCTCCTTCTTCTCACTCTCCTCCTCTTTTCTTCTTCCTCTTCCTCTTCTTTTCTTCCTCTTCCTCCTCCTCCTCCTCTTCTTCTTCTTTCCTTCTTCCTCCTCCTTCTCCTCTTCCTCTCCCTCTTCTTCCTTCTCTGCCTCCTTATCCCCTCTTCCTCCTTTCTTCTCCTCTTTCTTACTTCTCTTCTTTCTCCTCTTCATCTTCTCATTCTACTACCACTCCATCTCTGTTTTAAGACAGCGTCTCACTATGTAGCTCTGCCTGTCCTGGAATTCCAGTATGTAGGCCAGGTTGGCCTCAAACTCACAGAGATCTATCTGCTTCTTTGCCTCCTGAGTGCTGATATTAAAGCTGTGCACCAGACTTGGCAATGGGTCATAACTGAAGGGATTTGTATGGGGAGAGGGGTGTGTGTGTGTGTGTGTGTGTGTGTGTGTGTGTGTGTGTCTAGCTGGGTGTCTTAATTTTTTTCCACTTATGACCTCTTTTGCCTTAGAGATGTTTGCACAGCTCTTAATATGAGCTATGTAAAATAAGTATAAGAAGCAAAAATTCATCAGTAAAGGAATTTATTCCTGGGCTGAGGAAAAGACTCGGTGAGTAAAGACCTTACCATGCCAGCCTGAGGGCCTGGGTTTGGGTCCCTAGGACCCACACAAAGTCCAACACAGTAGAATGTGTGTCTGTGGTCCCAGCCCTGCTATGATGTGATAGGAGGTGGAGGCAGGAGAATCCCCAGAAGCTCTGAGTTAGCTAGCTTAGCATGCACAGCAATGAATAGCTAGAGCCCCTGATTCAGGAGAGGTGGGGGAAGACAAGGACTAACCCAGGAGGTTGTCCTCCGACTTCTACACGTGCGCCATGGCATGCAGGCACCAACAGGAGCACACATGAGTTTAAAAAGATACTCACACAAACAGAGAGAGCCTAAAAAATACTCTAAAACAATTCTTTAAGACATGCACATATGCATGTGTGTATATGTTTATGTACACATATATACCTCAGAGTCTCACCATTTATAACCATTTTACCCTTTATTAAAGATGAGAGCAGATTGGCACATTGATGAGATGGGTGTGCTGGGTGATATTTACATAGAGAATTGAGTCTTAAACCAGCTATGGTGGCACACACATTTAATCCCAGCACTTAGGAGACAGAGGCAAGGAGTAGGGTCTCTGAGTTTAAGGCCAGCCTGATCTATAGAGTTAGTTCCTGGACAGCCAGGGCTACACATAGAAACCCTGTCTCAAAACAAAACCAAAAACAACAAAAAAATAAATCTTGATTGGCTGATACTACAGGACATGGATCATCATTGACTTTTTTTCCAGAGTTGATTAAGATTTGATTTTGTAGGAGTCAGTGTTGAGAACACAGATTCACTTAAATACATCATATAAAAATGGACATTTCAGAAACTGTTTGGCCATTCTGCCCTAATTTCAAGCTAAAGTTCATGGGACAATTTCTTGTGAATTTAATTCAGAACCCAGGCAGTAATTAAAAGATATTTTATTATGTGTGCACTTGTGTCTGTGTGCAATTGTGTGCGAAGGACAGAGAACAACTTGTGGGAATCACTTCTCTTCTTCCACTCTGTGGGTCCTGAACATTGAACTCAGATCCTCAAGTTTGGTAGCAAGTACCCTTACCCATTGAGCCATCTTGCCAGTCCTAAAGTAGCAAGTTGTAAAAGCGAACATTCTGGCCCAATACAATGCAAAGTCTCCTAATTGGATACCCATGTGCTTAACAATGGTGGTACTTTGGTTTTGCCATAATTAAATCCAAGCAGTGTGTATTGATGTTGTGTGGCATGCAGTATGTTCAAAACAAGGCATGGGGTTGTGTGAACTGTCCAGAACCAAGGTTGTGGGGCAGTCATGTGATGCCACACGGACAAGTGATGCCCTAAATACCTTGGATGCATTTGATTTTGAGTTAACGTTTGGTAATTGTGCTTTCAAAGATAATTTATTACAGTTAATTTTTGTGCCTCCCTGCAACCTTAAATTATACCACTTCAACCAGGGTCATACCCCACAGTTTCAAATCTGGGTCCCCAAGACCAAGTACAACCTCTGGAGTCTGGCCACTGACAGCAGCTCACAGACCCCTGGACTACCAGCTGCATTCCGCCCTTCCATCAGTTCCCATCCATCCCAAAGAGGAAGTTCCTCTCTTCGTGACATCCTCAATCCTCCCGATCCAATTAGACTGACCCACATTTATCACACACCCCGAGAAACACAGGGAAATTGGGATCTCTGTGAGCCATCTTGACCTATTACTTACAGGATCATGAGGGGCGTCTCAGAAAAGAGGGGTGAAAAAGCAACGTGGGTACTCAGTGGTGCTGACTCTCCCATTGTGTGATCTATCTACCCTCCACCATGGGAGCCCAGATTTGGAATCTGTGCTCCAGCTATAAGCCCCTTGCTTTGTCCTTCTGGCTCTTGATTTTGATTTTGTGCCTGGACCCTGGGCTTGGTTTAGATGTCTGGCTATAACCTGGTCCCTGCTATAACCTCAGACTCTCAGGTTGTGGCCCTGCTGTCCTGGTTCAAAGGTTAAGTCAGATGGCTCCTCCTCAACGCTCCACCTTTTTGTTCCATCACTTAGCCTTCTGATTTGTAACTATTTGTTTTCATGACTGGGCCCCTCCTAGGACTGTGAGCAATTAAAGATAGAGAGTGAGTGTCAAACATATTTCATAAATGAATGCATAATAAATTATGATCTGTCTGATTGAGGAAGGATAATCAGTTGTGATGCTATTATGAGTAACAGAGAGAATTATTTTTGTCATCCCTAAATTCCATGCCAAGTATCCCAAGAGGGAGGAAGAAGGCCCTCTGTGTTACTCGCCCCACCTTGAACCAAGGAGAATTTCAGAGATTTTTTTGTTTGACTGATTTTTGTGTGTGTATGTGTGTGGTGTGTGTGTGTGTGTGTATGCATGTGTAGTGTGTATATGCATGTGTGTATGGTGTGTGTGCACATACATGCATGTTTGGATGTGCAGTGTGTGTATGTGTGCATAGGTACATGTAGAATTTGACATCAGGTGTCCTCCTCAATCTCCCTCTTATTTTTTATTTTTATTCTTATAGGGGAAAATATGAGCATAGTACCCCGCTTCCACACATTATAAAGTTGAGATTCCTGCATTTGGGGAAACCACAGGAGTCACAATGTCCCAAGTACAATGGAGAAGCCTCACCTAGAGAAACCACCTTTGTGGTCATGACACCTTCCCTGCCTGGTAAGTATCCAAACTTGTTTTTTGAGACAGGCTCTCTCTAGAGAGAGAGAGAGAGAGAGAGAGAGAGACTCTCTCTCTCTCTCTCTGATGTGTTTGTTTTGTTTTCTTTATGTAACTTTTGTTTGCCTGGGTGTATGCATACTGTATGTGTATGGTGCCTACAGCTGGCAGAAGAAGCAGTCAGAGCCCCTGAGTTATAGATAGTTGTGAGGCATCACATTGGTGCTGGAAACCAAACCTGGGTCCTCTGCAACAGTGTTCTTAAATGCTGGAGCCATTTCTCCACCCTGGCAACAGTGTCTTTGATTGAACCATGAGCTCACTGGTTAGGTAGACTAGCTGACCAATGAGTTCCAGGATCCTCTCATCTCTGTCACTCCAAGGCTGGGGTGATAGATACATGTTAGCCACACTCAGTTTTTTGTTTGCTTGTTTTGCTTTTTTTTTTTTTTAAACAGAATCTCACCTTGTATCCCTTGATGTTCTGAACTGGCTATGTACACAAACGGACCTTAAACTCACAGAGATCCCCCTACCTCAGCCTCCTGAATCCTAGGATTAAAGACATATGCCTCCATGGGACCATACTTGGCTTTTACCTTTTTTGTGGGTGCTGTGTATCCCCATGCTTTCACAACAGGCACCTCACCAACTGAGCCATCTCCCAAACCCCAAGGTCTCATATACGTTTTCTCTGCAACTTGACTACTTTAGCACAGCCTGCACCAAGATGAATTTGTGGCTTACTTATGCATTTCAAACATTATCTTAAAGTGGTCATGGCCCCTCAGTATTGCATCATGTTTCCACTATTGTATTTCTTCTTTTATTACTGCTATAGGTTGTGAGTTAGGACTGTAAAGTAAAGGAGAAAACAATCACTTCCAGGCATTTGCAGCTCTGAGAAGCTGGAACAGGGCTCTCAGAAGCTGGCTGGCTGCCACAGGGAGGAGGAAATGTTCCTCCATGTTGCCAGTCTTATCAGGGCTCCACAGCTTCTTGCCAAAATTTTAGGAAAATGATGTTCTACTCTCCAGGAGCTATGCTGTATATGTCTACAGGTGGGAAGTCTTTCAACAAGTATTTTCACTATAAATACTTGGCATGTGTTTTTATTGGATTAAGTCTGCAATTTGAGTTCCATATTGTGAAATCCCGACATAGGGCTATTAATCACTGGATGCAGTAAAGGTGTCATGGTCAACATTAGCCAGCAGGTGAAGGGTTACAGAATAAAGAATCCCATCTGAGTTGTGGGATTCACTCCACAAGAGCAATTGGCAGCTTTCTGATTGTGAGATTTTTATTTTTGGAGTAATGATAAGTAAGGAAAATGGAAATGGTTTTTGAAAGGCTAATAAAATCACATGGTAGTGAGTGCATTTAATCCCAGCACTAGGAAGACAGAGGCAGGAGGATCTCTGAGTTTGAGGCTGGTCTGGTTTACATAATGAGTTCCAGGCCAGCTAGGGCTACGTAGTGAGATCCTACATTAAAGGTTGTGGTAGTTTGAAAGAAAACAGCCCCTAAAGGGAGTACCACTATTAGGAAGTTTGGCTTTGTTGGAGTAAATATGGTCTTGTTGAGGGAAGTTTGTCACTGTGGAGGTGAACTTTCAGGTCTTATATATGCTCATGCCACACCTAGTAAAACAGACCACTTCCTGTTGCCTGTGGATCAAGGTGTAGAACTCTCAGCTCCTTCTCTGGCACCGTGTCTTCCTATGTGCTGCCATGCTTCCTGCCATGATGATGATAAACTAAACCTCTGACACTGTAAGGCACCCACAATTAAATGCATTCTTTTTTTTAAAGAGTTGCCATGGGCATGGTGTCTTTCCACAGCAGTAAAAATCCTAACAAAGACAGAAGTTAGTATTGGGGACTGGGGTATTATTGTGATAGGTTTGACCATGCTTCCCTTTGAAGGAATATGGACCTTGGGACTGTAGATTAGGAAAGCACTTGAACACTTTAAATTATGCATAATGAGCCATACTAGTAGGAGCATGGAAGACAGTGGTGCTGAGTGTGATCTGATGAACTGTGGGAATCTGGTTCAAGAGGTTTCAGAGGAGAGGAGCGTTAGTATGAGGCCTAGAGATTGGTCTTGTGATATTTTGGTGAAGGATGTGACTGCATTTTGCCCTTGTCTGAAGAGTCTACCTGAGGATAAAATGAAGAGCTTTGGATTAATTCCACTGGCAAAGGAAATCTCAAAATAACCTAGTATAGACTCTGTCATGTGGTTATTAGTGTTAACTCTAATGAAAATTTATGATGAAAAGGAGCAAGCTGAGCACGGTAAATTATAAAATGTAAAATCTGAGGAGAAAAGGAATACCAGGAAATGGAATGGAGCTTAAGCCCTCTGTTGAAGGAGATAAACAGATTAAGAAATGGAAAAAAGGGAGTGATGACCTTAGGGTAAGATCCCAACCAGCTAAGGTTCCAACTTGTTGAAAGGAATTTTTAAAAAGCTTAAAGCAGGGTGTGGTGCTGCATGCTTTTATTCTAGTACTCAGAAGACAGAGGCAGGTGGATCTCTGAGTTTGAGGCCAGCCTATTCTACAGAGCAAGTTCCAGAACAGCCAAGCTTAAGCTGTGAAGGAAACCATGGAAAACAGAAAGCTGCTGAAGATGTAATTGAACAAAGGGACCATGTTCCATCCCCAGCAAGAAGTAGAACTTGGCAGCTTCTGCCAGGTGGTTCTGACCTTACAGATAAAGGACAGAATAAATGGGTGATAGAACCTTTCTCTGTGACTAAAGAAAGCCACTGGGGCCAGGCATGTGTCAGGGGTGTCCCTGCATGGAGGCCTAGAGAGGACTTTGAGTGAAGCTGTGAAGGTGAGCTTGGATTGCCTTGGAGACCCTAAGATGGTAGAGATGCCAGAGCTGTGGGATGACTGCTTAGGAAAGCTGATAACAGGGAGTGGAACCAGCCCAAGAGAAAGAAGTGTGTTGCCTTCAACAAAACTAAAAGGAGTTGGAGATCTGAAGAGCATTTGACATCAGACATGGAGATGCAGAGTTTGGAGTTTGCTCAGATGTTTTTCAGTCTTGCTCTGGTCCAGTATTTCCTCACTATGCTCTCTTCCCTAAAGTGTATATCCTGTGTCATTATATGTTTGAAGTCTGTGATCTGTTTTTTGACTTTGATTTTATAGGGGATTACAATTAAGAGATTGCATGGATCTCAGAACAGACTTTGAACTTTGGACTTTTAAACATTGTTGAGACTGTGATAGACTATGGGGACTCTTGAAATTGGACTGAATGCATTTTTGCATTATGATTTTGCTACAAGTCTTCAGAGGCCAGTGGTGGTTTTAAAGAAAATGGCCCCTAAAGGGAGGGGCACTATTAGGAGGTGTGGCCTTGATGGAGTAGGTATGACCTTGTTAGAAGTGTGTCACTGTGGAGGTGAACTTTAAGGTCTCATGTATGCTCAAGCCATGCCCAGTAAAACAATTCTCTTCCTGTTGCCTGTATATCAAGATGTAAAGCTCTCAGATCCTTTTCCAGCACCATGACTGCCTGTGTGCTGCCTTGTCCCACCATGATGATAATGGACTGAACCTCTGAAACTGTAAGCTAGCCTATTAAATATTTCCTTTATAAGAGTTGCTATGGTATGATATCTTTTCACAGCAATAGAAACCCTAGCCAAGAGAAAGGGGATGAGGGGGGACGATAGAGCTGGGGAGATGGCTTACAGTCAAGAGCACTTGCTGTTGCAGAGGACCTCAGTTCAATTCCCAGAACTCATGTGGTTGCTCATAACAGTCCATAATCCTAGTTCCAGGGAATCCAACACTACCTTCTTACCTCTGTGGGCACAAGACACACATGTGGTTCACATACATACTTACAGGCAAAACATGCAATACACATCGAATAAATAAATATATCCAAAACTTGTAACGCTAATAAGGAATCTCAACTATTCTTTGAAATATTTACTCTAGGCGATGAGGCTGGGCTCTGTTTTGGTAGGGTACTTAGCATAAAGCCCTAGGTTCTGGCACCATCCCTACATAAACTGGGCATGCTGGTGACATCTCTAACTTCATTTACCAAATGGTGACATTTGGGAGGTAGAAGAAGGAAGATCAGAAGTTCAAGGACACTATCAGGTAGTGAGTATAAGGCCAGCCCGAGCTATATTGAGACCTTATCTCAAAAACAACAAAATAAAATAAAAATAATGGTAAAAGAAATGTAGTTAAGTATATGTTTAGATTCCTTTGAAACCATTGCAATGATTTAATTCAGACAATTACATTTGTTTATAAGAATGGCGGGATTGCTGTTTTGTTTTGTTTTGTTTTCATTTGGTCAAGGAGTATGTCTATCTGGAACAGATAAGACAAATTCTAAATTTAATTGTGCTGTCCCTTAGTCAATCAACTGATCGTCAAAGAGCAGTGTCCACTGCTTACTCAGGCCCCTGTCTGGAAGGATGTGGAGCAGATTAAGATAGTATTTCTACATTCTATGAATCTAGAATCTACTCAGAAGCCATCTTGTCAGAATTTGCTGACTAATCAGATAGACCTAGGCTCAAATCCCAGTTCTGGATTTGGCCACAGAGTAAAATTTTGGTAAATAAACATCTCTGAGCTACATCTTCATCTGTCAAATGAAGGTGCTAATAGCACCTACCTGTTAGGGTGACCGTGAGAATGGAACAGAGAGTGGGCTTCTTTTCCAGGCCACATGTACAAACACTTCCCACTTGCCTTAGTCCTTAGCCTAAGGAAGCCCAGTGGTACCCCACCTACACGTGTTTATTGCATCCTGCACACTAATCATAAATATTTTAAAAACTATTTTTTCACATTTATTGGCCACTTGATTTTATGGGTGTGTACATGCCATGATGTATGAAAGTATCTCTTGAGCTGGGGAAATAGTTCACTGGATAAAGTGCCTGCCCTGCTAGCTTGATAACGTGGATTCAGCACCCAGAATCTCCGTAAAAGCCATCAAAGCAAGAGACAGTGATGGAAGCAGGCCTCCCAAAGGCAGGAGCTCAGGGAGTGTGAGGCCAGCCTGAGCTACATGAGACCCTACCTCAGACTTTGAAAAGAGAAAAGAAAAAGTCCTTTGACGAAGCAGTTAGCCAATACTGTGTTATTAGTTTTATTTAAATGCCGACCCTTGAATAAAGCATGCTGCTAAAAATGCTGGCCTGAATGAAGAGGTGGAAAGTCTGAATAAAGCTGAATATCGAAGAACAGTGGCCGTCCCAAGGAGATCTTGCACAATAGTTTTGAGTTTCAAACCAAATTGACCACTTTTTTTTTTTCCCCTGGAACACTGTTTTCTCCCTGGACAAACTTAAGACTGATGAAAGTGGTTGTGACTCAGAGCTGAGGATTTGGCTGACATCTGCTAAAGAGAGTGAGTCGGTTACCTAAGGGACACGACTTGATCATCTTTGTTGCCTCTGATAAAATTCAAGCTTTAAATGAGAAACTTTTAGAAAACTTGTTTTTGCCATTGGTCACTGGGTGCCATTCTAATACTTAGTGACCTTTGTCAGGAGCTCAGTGGAGAGAGCAACAAGAATGATATTTGGTGCTACATAATGAAATATGTTAAAGCTGGTGAGATGGCTCATCAAGGTAAAGACATTTGCACCAAGTGTGATGACCTGAGTTTGGTTCCTGAGATCCACATGGTAGAAGGAGAGAACCAGCTCCAGCAAGTTGTTCTTTGACCCCCACAGGAGTACTGTGGCATGCATATCCCCACACATACATCATATACACATGCAATAAGTAAGTAAATAAATGTATATGTGTAAAGACACATATATGTTAATGTTTTGGAGAGGTATGTAATTCACTGAACCAATATTTTCAAATTGACAAAGCCAACATTACAACACACGCAGGAATAAAAAGATTCATTCCCAGTACAATCTGGGAAGGGTGTGGTGGCATACACCTGTACTCAGGAGGTTGAAGTAAGAGGATCACATGACAGGAGAAACTTAGGCTGTCCGGGAACTCTCAGAGACCACCAGCATCTGCTTCCCTAGTGCTAGGATTAAAGGTGTGCTCTACCAGGTTCGGCTCCTCAACATTTTAAGACTATGAAAGGAGCTTTGACCAGGAGCACTGCGAGGAGTTGCCCCAGTTTCTGATAAACCTACTTTCCCTATCTCCTCTCCCACTCTGTTCTCTGGGAGAGTTTACTGCGCACATCTCAGCCCTTGCTACAGGGGACTGCTTGCGTTAGACCTTGGTTTCTATTTTGTTACACTTAACACAAAACACGGTTCTCAAGGTTTTTGAAGCCTGACCTCCACCTTTTGTGTATAAACTGCCAACACGGCGGCACCATGGTATGGTTAAGGGGAAGGTTTTTATTGTAGATGAGAGAGAGAGAGAGAGAGAGAGAGAGAGAGAGAGAGGCCAGAGGCATCTGGAAGAGTCCAGAGCAGAGAGAGAAAGAAGTAGACTGAAGATGTCTGCAGACTGGACATGGCTGGGGCCGTCTGCCAGAGAGGGGAGAATAGCAGGGTTTTAGAGAATAGAGAGAGCACAGTGAGAGAAGCAGGGGCAGAGCAGAGAGTGAACATAGCCGGAAGAGCAGGGTTATAAGGCTAATGAGTAGCAGCTGAGAGAAGGGAAGCCTGTGAGCTGGAGAGTTTAGGGTAGAGGAGAAGATGAGGAGGGCTAGGGTGTCAGCATGAACCTTGCAATGTGTAACAGGCACTTGCATGCAATACCAGCATGCACTCTGACAGGTGCACAGGTAAGCCATAGGACCCTTCTGCCAGGGGGAAGGGAAATGACTCCCTTTGGTAGAGGAGAACCAGTTTCACAAGTTCCTGAGGAATGCTAGCTTTTATCTGTCAGAAATCCTCTTAGAGTCCAGGTTGAGCCCATTTCTGGATATTTGGACTGCATTTTGGGATTCGGGGATGAAGTTTCCTTAGGACCTGACATTCTGAAAATATCTAAACAGATTTTTGATGTTGATACCATCTCTGTTGTCAAGGAATTTATGAGCTAGTGGGAAGAGCTAAACAATTTTGCAGACATGTAGTACTTTGGAAGTTATTTATTTTGTGTGTGTGTGTGTGTACATGACTGTGTGTGTTTGTGTGTGTGTCTGTGTGTTTATGAGTATGTGGGCTGGCACATGGAAGTTGGAGGACAACTCTTCAGAACTGGTTCTTCTACCATGTGGGTCCCCAGAAATGGAACTCAGCTCATCAGACTTGGAGGTGAGTGCCTTTACCTGCTGAACCATGTCATCAGTGCCTAAAATGTATTTCTAAGCTATCTTTTTCAAGGAATATATACATGAGAAAAAGTTTCACTGTAGCTCAGGCATGACCAAAGCTCACCATGCAGCCTCAACTGACTTTGAACTCACAGCAGTCTTTCTATCCCAGCCTCAGAAGTACAGGGATAGAGGATAAAGCTTAGGGCCAGAAAATTCAAGGGCAAAGTTCTGGAATTACAAGTATAGTCATTGTATCTGGAAACTTTTTTCTTTTTCTTTTTCTTTCTTTTTTTTTTGAGATAAGAGCTNTTTTTGAGATAAGAGTTCTCTATGCTTTCTAGGCTGGTTTAAAACTCATTCTTCTGTTTCCACTTCTCTAGTACTAGGGTTATAAGTGTGAGCCATGAAACTCAGTTTGGGTCTGTAATCTTGCATGCAAATGTGAAACTTCAGCTACAGGTTGTTTTCTGAAGTGGCTTCTAGGTAGCAGGGAGAAANTTTTTGAGATAAGAGTTCTCTATGCTTTCTAGGCTGGTTTAAAACTCATTCTTCTGTTTCCACTTCTCTAGTACTAGGGTTATAAGTGTGAGCCATGAAACTCAGTTTGGGTCTGTAATCTTGCATGCAAATGTGAAACTTCAGCTACAGGTTGTTTTCTGAAGTGGCTTCTAGGTAGCAGGGAGAAAGACAGGCAGCCAGCCACTCAGGAGAACAGAGAACAGAAAGGCACACCCAAAAAGCCTTGAGGACATTCCTTGTCCTTGACATTTTTTTTAAAAGTCTTATTTATCCAGGATGTTCAAACTTGCTTTGTAGTGGAGGATGGACTTGAACTTCTGATCTTCCTGCCTCTACCTTCTGAGTGCTGGAACTTCAGGAAAGCAATATTATGAAAAGTCTATGAGGTGTTAGGGATCACACTTAGGTTTCATGTGCTGTCTACTTGGGATCACAGTTTGGACTGTGAAAGAAAGAAGGCCGTGCCTTGATGAGTAAGCTATTAATTGTTAGAAACAGCCACATTGGAGACCCTGTGACACCTGGTGACTTTTCAGGTGTAGTCAGAATGTGCATCAAAGAAGCAAACAGCGGCAGGCTGGCCGAGTCTGGTTGCCACTCACTCGTGGCTGACAAATGTTTCTTCAAGTTTCCTCTGTAAGCCCTCTGCTTGTGGTTGGAAACAGTCTGGCCATTTTTCAAACAGCTAATTTGTTCTAATGAAGTTTTGTCTCTACCCTCACCTTGTCTCTTGACTAATTAATTGACTTTATCCTGTACACACAGATTGGCTAAACCTTTGCTTGATAATGAGATGCAATGGAACCTTTGACTGGTGATGGAAACTTTGAGAGGTTGGGCATAATGAAAGTTAGGTCCCTAAGGGTATTCACTTGAGGGGGATATTGGGAACCCAGCCTTTTCCTATTTCTCTTCGCTCCCTGACCACCACGAGGTGACCAGGTTTCCTCTACCACATGCTCCCATCATGACTGACTCACCCCTGGCCCCAAAGCAATGGGAGCCAATGGGCTCTGAATTGAAACTTCTGAAATAATGAGCCTGAATAAAACTGACTTCCTTTTATAGTTTATCTTGGCCATTTTGTTACAGTGATGGAAAGCCAGCCAGCACACTGGGAGAGAAGGATGAGGAAAGACATGTTCACAGACCACTGCCTAACAGGACAGATGTACTGCCTGTGATAGTAACACTCAAAACCACTAGAGCTAGGCATGGTGGCCCATGCCTTTAAGGCCAGCCCTAGGGTGAGTTCAGCCAAGGCTATACAGTGAGACCCTGTCTGAAAACAAAACAAAAAAAAAACAAATCCTTTCACAAGAGCACATCTCACTCTGAAGGAAAGCTCCATAGAGGGAGCAACTTTTAAGCTAGTTATTTTGTTTGGTTGGTTTTGGTTTTTTGTTTGTTTGGTTTTACTTCTAGGGACAATGGAGTCAATGGAAGAGCAGGTAGAAGGAAGTGTGAAGAAGGCATGTTGGCATGACAAAATTTCCAGGGAAGATGTTCCACGTATCTACTCACTCCCTGTGATCTCAGAATGAACCACCACCAAAGCCCAACTTGGTAAACCCTGAGTTTTACTGGGGTTACTTACAGGACTATGGGTGAGGGGTCACTTACAGGAGCAGCAGAAATGGCTCACAGACAGCTGTATCACCAAAGCCCATCTCAGCACGGGTGGCCGCTCACAAAAGCTGGGAACCTGGAGCCCACTGCACAGCCTGAAGACAGCTCAAGAGGTTGGAGCGTGTCCTTTCCAGTTGCCTCAGTTGGTCTAAACCTCTTGGAGGCTGCTCAGCTGGTTCCTGTTTCTTACAGGTAGCTGGTCTGGTCTGCAGTGTGGCTTATCTGATTTTTCTTTGAAGCTTTTTTTTTTCTGTCTAGGAGTCTTCTTGGCAGCTGGGCTACCTGGGAACCTGGGATACAGGACCACTTGCCTCAAAACAAAAAACAAAAATGAAAGAAAAAGCCAGAATTCCCAGGAGTCACTAGTTTTGGTCATCCTCCTGAATAATACACTTATCTTTCTAACAGCAGCACAAACGACAATGTGGATGGGCCTGGAGTTGTAGCTCAGTGGTAGATTCCTTCCTTAGTGTGCATGAAGCTGTGGAACCATCCATAGCCTACAAGAAGGAAGGACAGGAATGAGAGAAAGAAAGGAAGAGAAGGAAGGTCTCTCTCTCTCTCTCTCTCTCTCTCTCTCTCTCTCTCTCTCTCAGAGATATGGCTTGCATAGGTGTGGTGGTGGACTTCTGTAATCCCAGCATTTGGGAGGTGGAACAGAAGAATCAAGAGCTTGAGGCCAGTCTCAACTACCTAGTGAGTTCGAGGCTGGTCTGGGATACATGAAACATTGTCTCATACTATTAATAAATAAATAAGAATTAGAGGAGGAAATAGCAATATTGTATATCAGAGAGTCTAAAGATATTGCTCAAAGGAAGAGTGCTTGCCTAACATGTGCAAGCCTTTGGATTCAATCCATAGCATACACAAAACACTAGGATGGGTCATGCTTGAACAATGGCATCAGGAGAAGGACCATCAGGTTAAAAGAGGCTTTGACACCCTTGGCAGTACCCCCTCCCAGGAACTCAACAGTGTGCATTTACTCCAGCAATTGTGACCTGACCCTAAGAATTTCTTAGTGGCTTCCCTTATGAGTTAAAAATGCTCAAGATTTCACAGGCAAGCAAATGTCTGCCATAAATCAATCTGTATCTCAATCATGCTACCACTTTTTTTTGCTATTATTATTACTACTTTTTGAGACAGAGATTATAGCCCAGGCTGGTCTCGAATCCATAATGAGGCTGAGGATAACCTTGAACTTCTGATCCTAACTCCCACTTCCAAACACAGATTACATGTGTGGGTCACCTTGCCCATTTTATGGGTGATTAGGATGGAAACCAGGTTTGGTGGTTTGAATGAGGATGGCCTCCATAGGCTCATATAGCTTAATGCTTGGTCCCCAGTTTGTGGGCTTGTTTGTTTGGGAAGGGTTAAGAGGTGTGACCTTGTTGAAGGAAGTGTGTCATTTAAGGATGGGCTTTGAGGTTTTAAAAGGTCACACTGAGGCATGATTAATAAAAACTCAGAGAGAGAAATTGGAGTCCAACTTGAAGGTCAGAAAAGTTAAACAGCCAGCCACTTGCTCTTACCTTGACCTCAGTCCAAAATGGCGATCCTGCCTCCAAGAGTCTCAGAATGAAACTGAGAGCTGTTTCCTCCCATTTTATATTCCTCTTTAGGACCGGGGCTGGGGAGATGGCTCAGAGGTTAAGAGCACTGACTGCTCTTCCAGAGGTC
>LOEQ01000078.1:473386-501054 GCA_001685075.1 Bramus lutescens
TTGTTAAATATGCTTTCTTTTTTCCATTTGATATTTTTTACTTCTTTATCAAAGATCAGGTGTGTGAAGATGTGTGGATTGATATTCGGGTCTTCTATTCGGTTCCATTGGTTCTCCTGTCTGTTCTTATGCCAATACGAGGCTGTTTTCAGTACTGTAGCTCTGTAGTAAAGTTTGAAGTCAGGGATTGTGATGCATCCAGAAGTTTTTATTGTACAGGATTGTTTTGGCTATCCTGGGTTTTTTGCTTTTCCATATGAAGTTAAGTACCATTCTTTTGAGGTTTTTGAAGAATTTTGCTGGTCATTGCATTGAATCTGTCCCGGTTTTATTCTTAGTGAAGTTCATGTTTGATAGTAGCACCAGGATGTTAATGAGAATCTTTTGAGTTTAGATTAAATGAAATATACTAAGTTTGAAACACGGTTTTACTGTATAAGCTCTGGCTGTCCTGTACCTTGATGTTCTTGAACTCACAAAGATCCTCCTGCCTCTGTCTTGAGAACCATTGAATTATAGGTATGTTCTTATGTGGCTGGCTTCTAATTAAAATTGAAAGCAAATCACCACCAGTCTCTTGATTCTGTTCTTAACTTTTAGCAGTTGATGACATCTAAAACAGACTCACCAGTTTTGATTACTTGAATATATAAATGGTTTTAATTATCATGAAAAGAAATTTGAGCTTTGATGTTGTAGTCAACTTTCAGCTGCTGTTTTCCAAGTGGAGACATGTGCATTAGTCATACACATGTGGTATACAAGTTCCTATTCATGTGTAATATGAGTTGTAGAAGTTTCTGTTAGTAGGTTTCTCATCTTGAGATTTCCTTGTCAAAGTATAGAGTTCAACATATTTATTAATCAGTGTTAGTTGCTACAATGTCATCTGCTTTATTAATGTGAACCACAGTTGACTTTGGTGTGATTTATTTTTTTTTTTTTGGTGCCTTTGGTAGAATATACTCTAATAGCAAACCTTTTCTGGATGCTGACTTCTTAGAAGTCAGTGCTTGGCAAATTGTAACTGGCAAGCTAATTCTAGTGGTTTGGTTTTGTGTGATATTTATGTAAGAATTTTGTTGTCTGAGGCAGGCTCTCACTCTGTGATCCTGATGCTCTAGTCTGCTGCTTCTGCCTGCTAGGTGCTAAGATTACACATGGGAGCCACTATCCCCAGCTCAGAAAATTTTAAATATATTTCTAAAATGTAAACAAAGCTAATGAATATATAAATAACAGATCATGTGTGCCCCAGAGCCTAAAGTATTTCCTGTCTGACTTTTATAGAAATGTTTGTTGATTCCTGTCATTAATATTAAACATCTCAGTTTGAGGAATTGCTGAATATTGAGAACAAGTTTTAGAGAAGGTGGGGTGTTTTGGGGGTTAAGGTATGATGTTGTCTAGGTTGGCCTAGTATTCTCCAAGAAGCAGAGTATGACATTGAATTCTTGATCTTCCTCTTTACCTTCTAAGCTGGAATTACAGGCGTGTGCTACCAGTCTTTTGGAGAGGATTTTTTTAAATTAGATTTTTAATTTTTTTCTTTGAGAACTTTATGTATACAATGTATTTTGATCATATCCACCCTCCTTTCTCCTTCAACTCTCCTTGGATCCTCCTCAATTTATTTCCTTCCTTTTTGTTGGTTTGTTTACAATCCACTGAGTCCAATCAGTGGTTCCTATTTGATTGGTGTGGGGCCATGATTTTGAGAGTATTGCTGAAATTCTGTCATTGAACAAGGAAGTACTTGGTTTTAGTTGCATTTAGTAGAATTTCTAAGAATAAATGAAGATGCAGAAGATATTTTCAAACAACATGAATTTTATTATATGAATTTATTGAACAATTTATTTTTACATTTTGTGTGTGTGTGTGTGTGTGTGTGTGTGTGTATAGACGTGTGTATTCCCTTCACGCACATGTGACAGCATGCATAGGAAGTCAGAGAGTTGATTTTACCATGCAAATCCTCAGAATCAAATTTTGGTGGTCAGGCTTGAAGGCAAGTGCCTTTACCTGCTGAGCCATCTTACTTAGTCTGACAAACATGAAGTTTATAACACCATTTTATTCTTTAATTTTTTTGAGACTTATTTATTTTATTTTTATGAGTACTTTGCCTACACATGGGTGCCTAATATCTGTGGGGCTCAGAAGAGACTTTTAGATTCCCTAGAGCTAGAGTTACTGGTTGTGAGCCACCCTCTGGATGCTGGGAATTGAACCCAGGTGTAAACGGAGGGGTGCTTTCGTTTCCCAGCTGCCCAGTCCTTAATATAAATTTCAAAGTGTTTGGCCTATTTCTCAGGCTTATTGTTAACTAGCTCCTACTTTTAAATTAATACATTTCTATTAATTTATATATTGCCATGTGACTCGTAGCCTTTCCTGTGGTCTTGCTACTCTTGCTGTTCCTGCTGGCTGGCATCTCCCGACTCTGCCCTTCTTCCTCTGAGTTCTCAGTTAGATTGTTCGCCTAATCTTATCCTGCCTGGATATTGGTCAAACAACTTTTATTATTAACCAATGAGAGGAATACATAGTCACAGCATACAGAAAGATCATACCACAGCATTTCTCCCTTTCTGTCTAATCAAAAGAGAAGGTTTTAACTTTAGCATACAGCAAAAACAGTTATCAAGTAAGAATTACAGTTACAATATTTAGTCTATTTGTATTTGACAAAATTAGAGAAAATATTTATCCTATCTTGGTGAGTTTAAATTTTTATATCTAATTTATCTTTTATCATAACTAAGAAAAACTGTAATTATCTAGTCTTTAACTCCATCGAAGACCTGAGAAGGAAATAATAATACCTGAGTAAGCAGGAAGTACAGGCAAGCAACTTCCAAAAATGTAGGAAATGACAGAAACAACTGGATTCCTGAACAATCATCCACATTTCCTCTGTAATGTTGGAACATCCATCCTTGGCCTACAGGCATAGTGTATCTGACAGACTTTCCGGTGGAAGCAGGGAAATTTGAAGGACTGGCCTACCTTGTCTTAGCAAAGCTTGGCAGACACCTTTCTTGTGTTCTGCTGGTTCAGTTTAGATAGTAACTGTCAGCAACTGGATCAAGGACAGTTTCTTTGCCCACTAGCTTTTGCCATAAAATAAACTTCATACAGAGTTTTTTGATGGCCATCATTTTCTCTGGAGTACATTGATGCTGCCAGGAGCAGACTTGTCTCACTGCCATGAAAAGTTTAAGTTATTAAAACATTTTAAATGCCATATTCTGTAGGTCTTTGAAATGTTTGAAGAATACTTATCTATCTGAAATATATCTTTATCTAGAAAACCTAACTAGCATGACTATAAGTTTGACTATTATATCACCCAAGTCCTTTACAAGAGCAATAAGTGCTCTTAACTGCTGAGCCATCTCTCCAGCCCCATTTTATTTTTAAAATGGACAAACAAGGGGAGAAAAAAAAGATAAGATTTGTTGAGAATGTACCTAATGCATGTGATAAACCTTGTGTATGTTCATTGTAAAAAAGAGAAAGTAATTGTTAACAGTTTGTATGTATACACGTGGTGTTTGTTGTTTTTCACAGATCAATTTTATATTTAGGTTTGTGTGATGTGCCTTTTATTTTACTTCTTTCTTAGTAAGATAAGCATCTTTTCATGCCTGACTCATGTAGATCTCTACCATTTTAATTTCTTATCTGCGTTTATATAAACATATAGTTTATGTGTTCTGTAGACACATATATCTGAAGAACAATCATTATATCATCTGAAATTTGATAGAAGAATGTTGGTTACTTGGTTTTGAGTCCGGCTTTTAAACTCTTTTTTCTGGTCTTAACAGTTAACCTCCCATGCTTTTACTACATAAATCTCAAGTGTTAGTGTGATTAGATGATATTTAGTATGTGTACCAATTTTGTTATGGAGAGTAGAAATCCAGCCTGGATGAGCATATTAGAAAATGTTTAGAAAGCTAAACTTATTTTTGCTGAGGTATTTTGTCGAATGTACTTATTATTTTTTTCATTCTGATGTTCAAATTCATTGTTTCCATCTGATATTTGAATTCATTGTTTCCAGTTGCGTACCTGTATGGGTATTGTAGTTTGATTTAATTTATCATCTTTTACCCTTACATCTTAGTATTTTAATCCCAGCACTCCAGAGGCAGAGGCAGGAGGATCTCTGTGAGTTTGAGGCCAGCCTATTCTACAGAGCAAGTTCCAGGACAGCCAGAGCCGTATAGAGACTCTGTCTCAAAAAATAAAAATAATTTTAAAAATATTTATTTTTCCTATTAAGTATCTGTGTGTGTATGTGAGTACAGGTGCCCAAAGAGGCCTGAGGTGTTAGATTCCCCCTGGGAGCTGGACTTACAGGTGATTGTGAGCCACCTGACAGGGTTGCTGGGTATTGAACTTGGGTCCTCTAGTAGAACAACACATGCTTTTAACCACTGAGCCATCCATCTCTCCAGCACATGATCTCCACCCCACACTCCTCCCCCTTTCTTAAGACCAGAATCTTGCTATGTGACCCATGGTGGCAAACTGATTGTAATCTGTGGCCTCTTTTTGTGTGATTCTTAGTTAAGAATTTTGTTGTTTAAGGCTATTCTCATTCTGTAGTCCAGGCTAGCTTGGAACTCATTACGTAGCATAGGCTTAGTTGGAGCTTGCAGCAACCCTCCTGCCTCTACTTCCTGGATCCTGATTACATGTGAGCCACCACACCCAGTTCAGAATTTTGTATACTCCAGAAAAGTTAAAATTAAACCAGTGACTGTACCAGGAGGTGGCAAGTTGGTAAGGGGCTTGTCACTAAGCCTGAGAACCTGACTTTGATTCTGGGGAGCCACATGGACAGGGAGAAAACTGACTCTCCAGAGTTGTTCTTTGACTTCCATATGTCTGTGCCACTCCCACCCCATAAGTAAAGTTTTTTTTTTTAATCAACAATGAATATGTAACAGAACCATGTGTGCCTACACATACTATTTACTGTCTGACTCTTTTAGGAGAAAGTTTGTCTGTTCTTGTCATAAAATCACTTAGTATTTCAGTTTTCTGGGTTGGGGACTTGAGAACATAGTTTGAAAATTCTTGAAGTTTTTTTTTTTTCTTTGTTGTTTTGTTTTTTTAAAGCGGTCTCATGTAGCCCGACTTGGAACTCCCTGTGTCTAGTCCAGGCTGGCTTCAAACTTGTAGTTCTGATGCCCCAGTCTCTCAAGTTCTATAACTACTACCTGCATATACTACTATAGCCTGAAGGTTAATGAGGGTCTTCAGTTGTTTTCTTTTGAACCTTTTTTTTTTTTTTCTTTTTTTGAGGCAAGGTGACCTGGAACTTACTGTATAGACAGACTGGCTTCCATCTGCTTCTTTCTTCCAAATGCTGGATTAAAGGTGTGAACCACCAAACCCAGCTTTAGAACATTTTATATTTTTTCTTTTGACACTTTCATGCGTGTAAACAATATATCTTGATCCATATCGATTTCTACTTCCCACCACCACCTTAAAGACATTTTAATGTGTAATAGTGATAGATAAGTATATTTGATTTTCCCCTAAAGAGATATTAAGCAGATAGCTACAGATTCAACTCAGGTAGCTGCTGATGATCTTGAATGCTGGATTTTCCAGACTCTACCTCCTGAATTATTTGTCACCCAACTTGGTTCTTTTGCTTGTTTTTTTTTTTAAACTGTTTTAAATGACCCCCAAAGTCTCACTAAAATGTTGGCTTTAGGTCTGATTGTAAGAACTAGAGACGTAAACCACAATTTAGCTGGGTGTGGTCGTCCATGCCTTTCATTCCAGCACATTTGAGGTAGAAACAAGTACCAGGACAGCTAGGGCCACCTACACAGAGAGAACCTGTCCCCAAAACCAACAACAGATATTTAAGATGCAAGTGTTAGGCAAGTTTTGTTCAGGCAGGAGTTAGCAATATTGTCAGCCATGAGTTAAGGTTGATGAATCAGCAGCATATTATTAAATAAGGAGTTTCCACATAGAAGCACACAATACACAAAACATTAGCACATACAATGAGTTTATGTGCTGATTAGTTGATGTCAATTTTGTGAGCAGAGAGGCTTAAAGGAGCCAAACCCCGCTTCCATTAGTACTAGTTCATTGCTTGAGTGACTGACAGTATAGAGCAAAACTGCTGCAAATAACCATAATTGACTACATGTATAATTTAATTCAAATACCAATTTTTAATATACATTTTCACATAAAAATACAAAAGTAGTGTGCCACTGTTTCAAATTTCTCATTCCCTATCATAGAATTAAAATAAATATTTTGATTCTGAATCAAACCATCATACCAGAATGTAATCTGTGGAAAATTTATTCATTTGTTGTTGCATGGTAGTGCTTTAATGAATCTGAAAAGGATTTATTAAGAAAAATTGTGATTAACCTGAGAAATTGAGGATGAACATAGTTTTAGGACTGTGTTTTTCTGGATTCTTTAGTGTTAGTAAATGACAGGGTCTCATTATGTAACTCTGGTAGGTCTTGAATTGCTATGTAGTCCATGCTGGTCTCAAACTCACAGAGATTAAAGGCATGTGCCACCACACCTGGCAAGACTGTTTTTAGGGTATGTATGTGTATGTTTGTGTTTTCTCTATAGAATGAAGTGGCCCTATTCATACAGAATTAGCTTTCCCAAATGTTTTTTTCTCCTGAAAAACTCCTTTGTTTAGATCTTGGAAAACTGTATTTTGAGAAATTAAATAACTTCTGGGTTTTTTATTTTAAAAATGCATACTTTAAAGCCCTTAAAGAACTTAGCTTATAATTGATAACCTGATTGCAGTTGTCACTTGAGTTCAGAATATGACAGGTAAATTTAATTATTATTTCCCCCTTCTATTTGGCCATAAGCACAGTTTTAAAAATACTCAGTCTGACTGGGCGTTGGTGGTGCACACCTTTAATCCCAGCACTTGGGAGGCGGAGGCAGGAGGATCTCAGTGAGTTTGAGGCCAGCCTGGTTTACAAAGTGAGTTCCAGGACAGCCAGAGCAGTTACACAGAGAAACCCTGCATCGAACCCCCGCCCCCAAATACTCAGTCTGGATGTTGTGATATGTGTTGTAATCCTAGACTTTCACAAACAGTACATAAAAACATCCAGCTTATAACTGGAATGAATCAGATAATCAATTGATAGGGTCTCCTTATGCAGCCATAAGGAGACTTGAAACTCAGCTCCTGCTTCTGCCTTGTAAGTACTGTAATCACAGATGTATGTTAAGTGACCTTTGTTTCTTGCTAATAGTCAAACAAGTTTTGAGGATCCTAGCTGATCCCGTTTGAGTTGACACCAGGTCTTATGTAGCAGTCTAGCCTCCAATTCCCTATTTAGTGGAGCCTTTGAGCTCCTGATCTTCCTGCCTCTTTGGATTATAGGCATGCTACCATGACCTGTTTTATAAAACACAAGACTTGGTGCATGCTAGGCAAGTGCTTCGTCAGCTGAGCTGCATCCTGCCCACTGCGGGCTTATAGTCTTATTTAAAATCTAGATTAGTATCCCCTTAATTTTTTTTAAATTATTATTTTCTTAATGTGTGGGGTGTTTTGCTTACATCTAAGTCTGTGCATCACATTCATGCCTAGTGCCTGGGGAGAGCTTTGGGCCTCCTGGGTCTGGAGTTACAGATGGTTGTGAGCTGCCATTGGGTTCTGGAACTCAAACCTGGTGCCTCTGCAAGAGCAAGTCACTGATCTTGACTGCTGAGCCATCTCTCTAGCCCAAAGTAGCCCCTTTATTTTCCCCCCACTCTGTGTGAATTGAGCTCAGGGCCCTATGCATTTAAGGAAGGCAGCTGTCATGGGATTAAACCTGCAGCAGCCCCCCCTTTTAGATTTATTTATTTATTATGTATTCAGTGTTCTGCCTGCATGTATTCCTGCAGGCTAGAAGAAGGCACCAAATCTCATTACAGATGGTTGTGAGCACATGTGGTTGCTGGGAATTGAACTCAGGACCTTTGGAAGAGCAGGCAAAGCTCTTAATAACTGAGCCACCTCTCCAGCCCCAGCCCTCTCCCTTTTAAAGGTGATATTTTCATACAGATATTTGCAAGTTCCAGACTTTTGAAGATACATGAGTCATATTTTTAAAAAAAAACCTTCAGAATAAAAAAATCTTAGCCAGTCAGTGATCCATACAACTTTAATCCCAACACCTGGGAAGCAGAGGCAGGTGGATCTCTGAGTTCAAGGCCAGCCTGGTCTGCAGAGTGAGTTNTGGTTGTGAGCACATGTGGTTGCTGGGAATTGAACTCAGGACCTTTGGAAGAGCAGGCAAAGCTCTTAATAACTGAGCCACCTCTCCAGCCCCAGCCCTCTCCCTTTTAAAGGTGATATTTTCATACAGATATTTGCAAGTTCCAGACTTTTGAAGATACATGAGTCATATTTTTAAAAAAAAACCTTCAGAATAAAAAAATCTTAGCCAGTCAGTGATCCATACAACTTTAATCCCAACACCTGGGAAGCAGAGGCAGGTGGATCTCTGAGTTCAAGGCCAGCCTGGTCTGCAGAGTGAGTTCCAGGATAGCCAGAGCTACACAAAGAAGCCCTGTTTTGAAAAAAAAAAAATTAAAACAAACAAACAAAAACCACAACTTTGTGTAGGTTGTGTATGTAAAAGCATACATTCATGTACACTTAGGTTTTGCTTTAGGGAAACGAAGGCAACAAATGCTTTCCCTCTACTCAGGAGCTAAGATGAGCCATCCATCCTGTTGAGATTTGTGCCCCCACAGGTGATGTTCCTGCTGTATTTTATGACATCAGCTACTAGTGTTTTCTGCCAAGGACTGCTGACATCAGATATTTTACAATTTCCTTCTCATTTTGAATAATCTAGTTTTCCTTCTTCCACATGCCTAATAGCTGGTGCCTGAGATGGGGCAGTGCAGTCATGGACGCAGGCCCTGAGCAGTGGTGGAAGGAAGGGCTTTCAGGGGTTTGCTAGTACTCATAAGAAGTGGGCACAAGCTGTGTTCCTGTGTGCTGGGAACTTGAGCATGGGGTGGAGAGCCTTGGATTTCTCTGGGTGGGCTTCCTCACTTCCTCACTTTGCTTTCTGCTTTGGCAGCACTGGCTTTATCTTCAGAACAAAACTTCAAGGTTTACCTTGCACACCTATGCTTTATTGATAATCTTTTATCTGCTGATTCTAGTTTCATAGTCTTTACACAGTTGTCCCGAAGCCTGTAACTGAGGCATTCCATGTGCTTTAGTGAATGATATCTGAGTATTTGAATGTAATCTTGGGAACTGTATTAGACTTTCCTACTTAGAAAGGAATTTTGACAGAATCAGTAAAGAACTCAATTATATAGTTGTAAATATGAAATAGAACCTGTTATAATTGAGAGATCTGGACTGGAGAGATGACTCAGCAGTTAAGAACACTGACTGCTTTCAGAGGACTGGGGTTTGATTCCAGTACCTTGATGGGGAAACTATCAACCAATCACATCTAGTTAGGGTGTGGCTACCTGTAGACTAGGTAGCAAAACTGGTAGGACACAGGTGCACTCTCTCTGCACGGTGCCCCCAGGGCCGATTGGATTTCGGACCGCCCACTCTTATAGCGTGAGTTTCCCCTTTTCAACTATTAAAAAAATAACTTATTCTTGAGCTGGTCTGGTAATTTACAGTACCGACCTAATTTGTCAACAGTACCTATATAGCAGCTCACAGCTATCTTTAACTCCAGACCCTGGAGATCGAACACTCTGTTCCAGCCCTCACAGGCACCAGGTATGCACAGACATACACGTTTCCAAAACACCCATACACATAAAATGAAAGTTTGAAAACAAACACACACACACACACACACACACACACACACACACACAGCTTCATGATGCACTTGGTGGTGAAAAGTTGTAATTCTAGTATTCAAGAAGTAGAGAAGAATCAAGTTCATGTAGTGAATTCAAATCAGCCTCAGCTACATTGATATTTTGGCTTATTAAACAAAAATAAAAAAGGAATCAGTCAATAAGCACATTGTAAAGTATCTTGTCTAAAGTAGTACATTTAGCATCTAGTTTCCTTTGCATCTTCCTGTTGCCTTCTTTGGTACAACTAAAACTTGATTACATTTTTTTTTTTTAGCAAATTTAGCCAGGAGTAATGCCTAAAAATAAAAATAACTAAACAGAAAAAAGTATTTGAATAACTCATCTCCACTTAAAACTGTTAGGATTCTCTGTAAATACTGTTAGAAGAGAAGAAAGAAAATGGCTGGAAATGTGATTTAGTCACCTAAGTATTCTCAGTATGGTGGGATCCACAGGTGGGTGCTTGAAGAAAACATACTGCCCAAGTCAGGTTCTTGCCTGGACGATATATAGTTGTCTGAGGCGCTCAGTGTGTTTAATATTGGGAGCAGAAAGAACAGCCTCCTTCTTGTCTCATGATTACCATGTTTTTAAATGAGAATTTTATATTTTAAATTTTTATTTGATTTTAAAATTTGGGTACTGATGGTGCTTGCTGCCAATTCTGACAGCTGGAATTCAGTCCCCAGTGTGGTAGAAAACAGAGTCCTGCAAGTTGTCTTTCTGCCTCCCATTTTTATACACTCACTGGTGCATGTGTGCTCACACGTGTGCATACACACATACATAAAATGCACAAATGCAAATAATTCTTAATTGATATGATTTTATTATTACATAAAGAAGAAATTGTTTTTGTTTAATGTAAACACTTCCTTGTGCTTTTGACTGTCTCTCTATATAACGTTCAGTGTGCTGTTAGTAGCCTATGGCCACATTTTAAGAAAACTTAAAGAAAATGATGGGTAAATCTGGTTACATAATCATTTATTCATAAGGTTTAAAATTATTTTTCTATGATGCATGTATATAATATAATGTATGTTCACCCGTACTCACCTCTAGCTTTTCCCAGACCCCTCCTCACAACTCCCTATTTGAGATTTTAAAGTTGAAGTATAAAGGTGACTATCAAATAGGAAAAACTTTTTAAAAAGATTCGTTTATTTTTACATATATGAGTGCTTTGCCTGTGTGTGTGTGTGTGTGTGTGTGTGTGTGTGTGTGTACCACATTTGTGCCTACAGAGGCCAGAGAGGCTTTCGGGTCTTCCGGATGTAGGGTTACAAAGGGTTTTGAGCCACCACATGGATTCTGAACCTGGGTCCTCTGCAAGAGCAGCAAACGCTCTAAACCACTCCATTTCTCCAGCCCCGGAGAAGCTGTTTTAGCTTTTAAAAGATTATTTATTTTTATGAGTGTAGTGTTTTGCCTACGTGTATGTTTGTTCACCATGTGTGTGGTTGGTTTCCATGGAGGTTAGAAGAGGGCATCAGATCCCCTGGAACTGGATTTACAGACTGTTGTATATTACTGTGTAGATGCTGAGAATCAAACCTTGGTTCTTTGGAATAGCAGCCAGTGTTTTTAACTGCTGGGCCATAGCTCCTGTCCTCAGGGGTAGGAAAGTAATCAAAGATAAAGCCAATGGAAAGAACTGATAAATCACTGTGAGAGAGGGTTAAAAAAATCAAATAAATCTTTAAAATGAGCAATTTTGGGGCATAGCTGCCAGTTTTCTCATCCCAGCTCTTTGAAATAAAAAAACTTTTTAAATTTAAATGTAAAAGACATAACATTCTAAGTAAGTCAGTAATGAGATTTAAAATCCTATCTGTCTTGCTCATTGTTTTGGACTGGCTGTACTTGCTGCTTGCAGCTTTCTTGGTCTTTTAATGTTCCTGACACCTCTAATTTCCTGGGGTTTCCATTTGTCTTGGTTCTCACACTCACAGCTTCATGCACTGTTGTTGCAGGGGTTGCTGCAGCTATCCTAACCCTGCCACACAATGTCAGAACTCTAAGACCTTCTTTTGCAATCTGGGTGGTAGTCCTCATAACCCTGTAATTCACAAAACTAGCATCATGTGCACAGTGCCAGGTTCTGCCACCAGTTCCAGTGGTGGCTGAGCCTTTTGGATCATTCTGTTTCTGGGTGTCTAGATGGCTGCAAACACTTCTGTCAATTGCCCTGTGCATGCAGTGTACCTAGAACTCTTCTTTAAATAAAATCTTTGAAATGTATTAAGACCATTATATGCTCGAGCATTCCAGAATGGGGTTTGGTGTGTGGTGCTGAGCAATCTGGAGGTGCCTTTAAGGCATCCTTCCTAGTGTCTTTTCACAAAGTACTTGGCTACCATTTTTTTCAGCAGCCATGCTTTTCTCAGCTCTAACCAACTTTACACTCCTTCCTTATTTGGGCAACTGTTTCACAACAAAAGTTTCTCAAACTTTTTTTTTTTTTACTTGTTTTCTGCTAGCATTCTCACTGCAAGTGTGACTGAATGCAGCCAGCAATAATCTGGTAAGGTCTGACATTTTCTATCAGCTCAGTTACTTTTAAGCCTAGCCTTCTGCAAAGGCTTAGAGCAAGCACAATTGGCGGTAGCTTCTTTGCTACAGTGTAACACAGATGACTCCTGTGTGAACATTGAAGAGCCTGACCTTCCTTTCCTAGAGTTAGAGTTCTGATCTCTGAGCACCCACCAGAATCACCCAATAAGCTTCTTATAAGGTATTCTCAGACCGTCATCTCCAGACTTCCAAACTCTTTGAGAAACCAGTTCCAACTCCTTAGGAACCAGATAATGAAGGTTTGATGACAGCGTGACTTCCCTTCCCTGGTACCAATTTTCTGTTGCTGTGATAAATGATGGAGGAATATAAAGGCAGGAAGACTTCCTTTGGTTAAGTTTGAGAGTACTCATGGTGAGGTCGACAGGATGGTGGCAGAAAGATGTGGCAGAGGCCATTACTTGAATCAGAACAAGAGGGTGGGCTCTCATTGCCATATTAATTCCAGAATTTTTCATTGTTCTCAAAGACCCTGAAGCAATCAATCACTCACAGTAAAGCTCCTAGCTCCTAAAAACAATTAACCAGTTTTTGGTTTCATTTCTTTTTATTTTGTTGTATAATTTGGTTTTGTTTGAGATGATGTCTTTCTCTGATACCAGCACTAATTTTTGTATGTTAATTATGTGTCTTGACACGTTCTTGGCTTTTTATATTTGTAATATTGAACTATTCTTGCATTTCTGATAGGGGGAGCTCTCAATTATTGGTATAAAATCCTTCTCATGAGTATGTACCTTCTTATTTCTTATGGAAGGCATCTTGGTTGGTGGATTGATTTTGGCTTTTTAGCCCAGGTTAGCCTGGAACTTGCTTATGAGTCTAAGCTGGCCTCCAGCTCATGGCAATCCTATCCTGTCCCCCTCTGAATACTGAGATATTAAGCATAAGTCAACAAAGCTACCTCACTTGAGTTTGCTAACGTTTTTTCATGGTGTAGCCAGGGACAGCTTTGAACTTTTGAGCCTCCTTCCTCATCTTTCTGAGTGCTAGGATTACAGGAGTGTTCCTCATACCTGACTTAGAATTTATTCTTTTCCACTAATCTATATGAGTTGTGTTGTGGGATTTTTTTTCCCCAGGGAAGTGGGGGTTGAGACAGGATTTCTCTGTGTAGCTTTGGAGCCTGTACTAGAACTTGATCTATAGATCAGGCTAGACTCAAACTCACAGAGATCCTCCTGCCTCTGCCTCCCTAGTGCTGGGATTAAAGGTGTGCGCCATCACTGCCCGGCAGCATTGCCCAACTCTGTATAGTTTTTTTAGACAGTATTTCTTACAAACAGACCTCGAAGTTGTGACATATCTGAGGCTTGTCTTAACATTGGAAATGATTGCTCTAACAGCTGATCTTCACTGATTTACTTGTATATATCTTCATTAACATGGAATCATTACATGCAATTTTAACTAAAAATAATTTGATAATATACTCATTTGGTACAAATGCTGACCTTTTAAAATGTCATAGTTTATGTTATGGCATTTTCATACACATGTGCCATTCTTCTCTTCTAATTTGACCCTCCAAAATCTGGAAGGGTTTACAAGAAGGAAGGTTCTCGCACCCAGATCACCATCGGCTGTGACACTGTTTGTAGGCATCTTCTCATAGACAGTTCCTGCATAGAAAAATGCTTGTCTCATTCTTTTTAGTGACTACTTCATAAAGGAGTGACTGGGTTAAGAATTTCTCCACGTTTTTTGGAGGGGGAGGAGAGTCTGACTTTTCCCTAGTTTCTTGCTGTTCAAGACTGTTCTGTGGTACGTACCTCTATGTACACATCTAAACACAGCCAATACTTTTATAAGACTATTCCTATAAATAGGATATGTATTAATTTTTTGGTAGAATTGTCTAATTTTCCTCCCAGAGAAAGATTTGTGTGAATGTTTAATGCCCTCATTATGTCACAGGTTTTTCTTGTAGGCTTTTAGTTGTGTCATGTAATATAAAACTTGTTGCACATTTCTAATTACTAGCTACAAATCTACAACCCTTTAGCTTTAACCTGAATGGGTCATCATAAAGGTGGAGTTGTTTATGTGTTTTAGGTAATTGTTGTTTCTTTCTCTTATAAACTGATTATTAGATATTTATCTTTCAAATTGGATTTTTTTCCCCCTGAATTTTAAAATTAAGGAATTTAGGCACAGCAGAGCATAGAGGCACACACCTTTAAGCCCAGCACTAGGGACGCAGAGGCAGGCAGATCATGTTTATTGATGTGTAGAGAGATCACAGGACATCTTTCAGTAGTCAGCTTTCAGTTAATTCTCTCCTCCTCCTGTGGGCTCTAGTTCATACTCTGGTCTTACGATTACTGTTATTATGATGAAACACTATGACCAAGGTAACTTAGAATAGAAAGCATTTTATTGGGAGATTGCTTGTAGTTTCAGAGGGTTAGTCTGTGAGCATGATGGTGGGAAGCATGGTAGCAGGTGGGAAGCATGGTAGTAGGCATGCAGATGTGGTGGAGCTGTTGCTGAGAGCTCACACATGATCCCACAAGTTGCAGGTATGAATAGAGAGCTCTTGAGCTTGGCTTAGACTTTTGAGACCTCATACCCCACCCCAGTGACACACGTCCTCCAGCAAGGCTATACCTCCTACTCATTCCCAAGTAGTTTTACTAACTAGGGACCAAGTGATCAAGCTTATGAACCTGTGGAGGCCTTTCTCATTCAAACTACCGTCCTCAACAACCGCATTTACCTGCTGAGCCATCTTGAAGTTTCTCTATCTTTGAATATTTGTTGTTGTTGTTTAACAGAGTCTTGCTTTCTAGCCAGGCTGGCTCTGAACTTAGGATCCTCCTACTTCAACTTCCTGAGATTATAAGCATGTGCTATAATTTCTGGTTCTTGCTTTTTATTTTTTATTGTATGTGTATGTTAGAATTTCTTTTTTTCTTATGGTTATATATTTCCTTATATGTACGTATTCCCTTGTATTTTAGCTAATATGAGTATTCATGTACAATTTTTAGCATGGATGTTGTCTTTGTTAATTTTATATTGCTGTGATAAGATACCATGACCAAGGCAACTTAAAAAAATGGTTTATTAGGGCTTATTATGGTTTCAAGTTAGCGTATATGACCATCATGGCAGGGAGCATGGCAGCAGGCAGGCATGGCACTGAAGCAATAGCTGCAAGCATACATCTTGCTCCACAAGCATGAGTCAGAGATAGAGCTAACTGGGAATGATGTCGGCTTTTGAAACCTCAAAGCCCACCCCCAAATGAAACACCTCCTCACACAAGGCCATACCCCCCAGTCCTTCCCAAACAGTTCCACCAACTGGAGCCCAAACACTCAAGTATTTGAGATTATGGGGGTTGTTCTCATTTAATCCAGGACATATGCATTTTCAGTTTCCTTCTGTATGTTCCTAGGAGTAGAATTACTGCTTTATATGGTAACTCTGAATGACCCTTGAAGAACTGCCAGACTGTTTTCCTAAACAGCTGTACCATTTTACATTCCCACCAATACTGTATGCATGTTCACATTTTCCCATATCCTCACCAACACTTGTTATTGTATCTTTTGTTGTTGTGGTGGTGGTGGTAGTAGTTGTTATTGTTTTCCAAACAGGGTTTCTCTGTGTAGCCCCGGCGGTTCTGAACTAGCTCTGTAGAGTAGGTTGGCTTTGAACTTAGAGATTCCCTGGGTTTATGTGTCTTTTTGGATGGAACCATTCCAGTGGACAGAGTGGCACATTTGTTTATAAAAATAGCACACTGTAACCTCTGTGAAAGTTTGGTTTTAAAACATAATCCACTTTTTTTTATTATATTCAGTCTTCATTTGTTCTTTTTTGTCATTTAGGGATTTTTTTTTTCTTGGTCTCTGTGACATGAATTATTTTTTCTTTGCTTCTCTTTGATTTTTCTAGAACTTTGATACTACTTAATAGTTCTTTTTGTTTGTTTTATTTTTGAGACAGAGTTTTTTTATCAGATAGCATCAATCAGCCTCAAGCTATTGATCCTTCCTTAACCTCCTCAGTACTACCATTGCATGTTTGCTAACATGTATGGCCTGGCATTGTTTATATTGTCATCTCTGTATTTGTGCCTTAGTTCTCTTAGCCAAGCAGAGGGATAGACAGACAGATGTAAGCATTTTGTAAGCAATGTAAGCATTTTGCAACTCAAAGTTATTCAGGTTCATATATGATTACGTCTCAGGTAATTTCTAACTTTGTGATCTAGGTGTAGAAGACAGGAGAGTGTTTAGAGAAGACATTCATTTAGCTAAGAGCTTCTAGAGCATAAACTGGGGCTTTGGCTGCTTTGTGGCCACCCATGGTAGCGCAACCAGCACTTGACTATTTTTCTACTCCTGGTTTAAGATTTTCCCCAATTCTGCTTTTAACATAACCACTGAAATGTATCCAGCTCAGCCTGTGCAAAGAAAGTCCCATTTTGATAACTGTGCTTTGCTAGGTTCTTAACGTATAACTCAGGCCTGCTCTGTAGAATCAGAAGGTAAACCCTTCCCTTTTGATTCTTGAACAGCCGATTTCTTTTAAATAAAAGTCATCACTTGAGCTGGTCAGTGATTGTAGATGCTTTTAATCCCAGCAGTCAGGAAGCATAGGCAATCAGATCTCTGAGTTCAAGACCAGCCTGGATTACAGAGGGAGTTCCAGGATAGCCAAGGCTACAAAGAGAAACCCTGTCTTGAAAAAACAAAAAAAAACAAACAAAACATTTCCCTTGAGTTTAGCTCTTGAACTGATTGTCCCCTTGAAAGTGCTTGTGGTGGTGAAAGAGATATAGCTCCTTCCCCTTCACACTTGAGCTGTAAATATGCACATGTCAGTGCAAAATACTGCCCATTAGCACTCCGTTGGGGAAAAAGGATAAAATAGGGCATATTATATTAATTATATTTACATATATAATTGCACACATGAGAGACAAAGCTACTAATATTCATCCACACCTTCTTGTCAAGGCAAAAAGCTATGGCTTATTGTTATTTCTGTACCCTTGTGATATTCTGAACAGAATGCTTTGTGGGTTCAGAAAGGTGAAATAGAAGAAAATATTCTCTTACTTAGGTGCGAATCTGACTCAGGCCAAATTTCAGGAAACAGTTTCTTTGGCATCTTTCAGGTTTACTTTTTTGGGCATCTCCTGCTTCGTGCTGCTCTCTCCTTAGCGTTAGTGTCCTCATTTTCTTACTGGCATTCTCCCCAGGCCTGCAGATAGACCCCTTGTTAGTGCTAAGAATGTCTCCCACTTTCTTTCTGTTATTACCTATAAAATAGAAAATAATCATCTGTAGAGTGTAGTGGATCAAATTCCCAACTCGATGTATTGGCCCAGCTGTTGGTAATTTCCAGGACTGTCCATCAGTTACCGTTGTGTTCTATATTTAAATAGATACAGCAGGTTAAGCTCCCCTCCAGCATTAGGGAAGACTGTTCTTGCTGTGAACACAGATGAAGCTGGATAATGACTGGAACTATGCACTGTAAAACTCGTAAGTGGGTAGTGAAAGACCCTGAGATCTTCTCACTGCAGAAGGACCAGCAAAGAAGCCATGCTTACTTCTCCATCCTGCTTCTTCTGGCAAGGCAGAGACCAGCTGTGCTTTTACATTTTTTGAAACTACATAGGAAGGACAAATGAAGACAGGCTCCTCAGGCTAAGGAGCCCATCGTTGCTCTAACATCTCTGGGCCAGCTCCAGTAAATAACCTTTCTGATCACATCTCTGCTGCAGAATGTGCTGGGTTTCTGTTTGAGGCAGGACTGTAGGCGAGCAACAGCATTGCATATGATTCAGGGGCTGTCTGGGGTTGTCCATTCACTTACAGTTGTTTTCCTTTGGTCGTTGTTCATACTGGTATACACGAGCATGGACTTACTCATACTATGTACCCCAGTGAGTTCTTAGTCCTCATCAGAGGGACTTCCATTGTAAGATTGTGTTTTCCTAAGATACAGATTTCAGAATCTTAAACCATTATTTATCCAATGTCCAGAATCTTTAGTTCATCTGTTGTGAATATAAAATCAATGATAGGCAAATGTTAAATGTCTCATATTAACATTGAATATTTAATCTTCAAAGTCCTGTGTGAGCTCATGAATTTAGGCTTCTTATTCAGTGTCCTTTGGCCTTATTCTTCATTTAAGATGGAAGGATGGTATAGAATAGTTACAATATTTTAAAACTTTATTAGCATTTGTATGCCCATATGTATGTGAAGGTCAAAGGACAACTCTGAAGAGTTGGTTTTCTCATTCCACCCTTACATGGGTTCAAGGGATCAAGCTCAGGTTGCTAAGATTACTCAACAAGCACCTTTACTTACTGAACCACCTTCCTGGCCCATGTAGAATGGTGTTGAAAAAACTCCTGTTAAATATATCTAAATGAAGTTGTCCAACTAACAATGACACGATGAAAGAAAAATGGTGAACATTTATAACAAGGAGATGGTGATGGCAAAAAAATTATGTTCTTAACTAGAGAAACATATTTAAGGAAAGCAACAATAAGCCTAAAACCAGATGTGGCATACACCTGTAATACCAGACATTCAGGAGACAGACTAGAAGAATACAAGTTCAGGCTAGCCTTAATAAGACCCTGGCTCAAAATAAAATAGAAAAGAGGGCTGGCCATATAGCTCTGTGGTAAAACTCTTGTCTTAGTGTTTTAGTCAGTGTTCTCTTGTTATGAAGAAACACTATGACCACAGGAACTCTCAAAAAAAGTTAAAACATTGGAGGTGGCTTACAATTCAGCAGTTTAGTCTATTGTCATGGTATGAAGCATGGCAGCACAAAAGCAGATGTAGTGCTAGAGAAGGAGGTGAGAGTTCTACATCCAGATGGGCAGGCAGCAGGAGGAGAATGTCATTCTGGGCCTGGCTTGAGCATCTGAAATCTCAAAGCCTGCCCACAGTGACACACTTCCTCTAACAATGCCACACCTTCTCCAACAAGGCCACACCTCCTACTAGTGCCATTTCAAGTGGGCTGGGGGGGGGGCATTTTCTTCCAAACCATCTCACTTAGCAAGCTTGAAGCCCTAGATTCAGTGCCTCATATCACAAAATAAATGACTAAAAACAAGTAAAAATGCAACATTAATTCTGAGGTACTGGGGTGAACACACAGCTTCTTGGGTTCTTTCTTGGTGAGCAGGTACTCTACTACTGACATGCAATCCCAAGCCCTTCTTCCTGTCTACTTTTCCAACTTTAAAAAAAAAATGTGTGTTTTGTTTTCTTTTGCTTTGTTTAATACAGGGCTTATCTTTGTAACCCCAATTAGACTGAACTCACTTTATAGTTCTGGGCACATTTGAGATAGTCTTCCTATCTCTGCTTCTTAAGTGCTGGGACTGCAGCTTCACAATGCTGCACACCAGGCCCAGCCAACTGCTGTATTCTTGCTTTAAATTTTTTATTTTAGTATGTGTGGTTGTTTTGCTTGCATATATGTCTATGTACCATGTGCATGAAGTACCCACAGAGGCCAGAAGAGGATGTCTGATCCTCTGGGACTGGAGTTTAATACAGTTGTAAGCTGCCATGTGTGCTGGGAATTGAACCCAGGTCCTCTGAAAGAACAGTCAGTACTCTTAACTACTGTACCATCTTTCCAGGTCCTGTATTCTTGCTCTTAAAGCTTTATTTAAAAGTTGGTTTTTATTTTATGTATATGAGTGTTTGCTTCCTTGTATAAATGTGCACCGTGTGTGTGTGCTTCTTGCAGAAGCCAAAAGAGGGAATTCTCTGATCCCCTGGAAATGGAATTACAGGCAGTTTTGAACTGTTGTGTGGGTGCTGATAATCAAAGTCCATGTTTTTGGTAAGAATATAATAAGAAGAATATGCTCTTAACCACTGAGTCATCTCTTTATTCCCCAGCTACTATACTACATTATTATACGAGACTAATTGTAGCAGAAAATTATTAGACAGTAGGCATGATGACTCTCACCTGTAGTCCCAACACTTGGAGAGTAGCAGGAGGAAGATCAGCATTTTAAAAATGTTACTGTGTAGGGAATTTGAGAGCAGGTGGGCTACACATGACCATGTGGGGCCGTGGTTTTGGTCTTTGTTTACTTGTTATTGATGCATCCCAGTATCTAGCATAATCTTTTATCATATATATATATATTAGTTGCTCAGTGTTTGTTGAGTATTTGTGCAACAAATCTTTTTAATTATCTCTGTTCTGTGCCTTTCCTTCTCGGGTGTTGATACCATTTTTAGGCTTTATGTGGTTCCCAGAGTATCTGGAATCCTTACAGACTCAAATCTAGCAAAATAGGAAAACTCCATGTCCCAGCATTTTCAGCAGAAAATCCTGAGGTTACTATAGAGTTATGTTAGCTGCCCTTGACTAGTCGGTCATAGTCATGGCCAGGGGAATGCAGTATACTTTCTGACCTATGATCATGTGTTCTGATTCTGAATCAGAGGCTCTTTACAAGTTCCAAGAACTGCCTACTAACCTATGTATCAGGGCAGTACAAAATACTGTCTTTGGATGCTGACTCCATGGGATGCCAGTAGGAGCTCAAGCCTGTCCCACTAGATTTAGAAATTGAATTTCTTTCTTTCTTTCTCTCTCTCTTTTTTTTGGTTTTCGAGACAGGTCCTGGCTGTCCTGGGACTAGCTCTTGTAGACCAGGCTAGACTTGAACTCACAGTGATCCGCCTGCTTCTGCCTCCTGAGTGCTGGAATTAAAGGCTTGTGCCACCACTGCCCAGCCCCAGAAGCTGAATTTCATTGTGATAATGTACTCTCCATGTATCTCCAAGCAGGAAGTAGTATGAAATATTAAACAGATTCCCCAAATTCCCTAACTTGAAACTACTTTCCATCTCGAACACCTCCAGGAATATTGTGATAATACTACACTGTGAAAAATGTTGGTGTTGTGGCTTCTAAAATTAAATAGTTAGAAAATTAGAGAAAAGGCTCAAAGAACAGTAAAAATGAAAACAAAATTATTTTCTTGTGTATACCTATTTCAAGAAAATAATTTTAAACCCAAAAAGAAATTAGATTTTGTGATGAACTGGAGATTTTATGGAGACTTCAAAAAGTCTCTTATACTAAGTGGCTAAATAAACCAAGTAGAGATATTTTGCAACACCTGATTCCACTCCTCATTGTCAGCACGTCTTATGAAGGGTGACTGGAAATCATGTGTAGGAGCTTGGCCAGTGTGCTGTTAGGGAGCATAACTCTGCTTGCCATCCTCCTGTTTCCAGATGATCTCTCCCACCTCATCCCTAGCTTCACACTGCCAGCTGCTGATGTGCTTCTTCAATGAGACCTCTGCTTTCATTTTACTCACTGAGAAAATGGAACCAGTCAAAATCACTTCTTGATGTATTTTTTTTTTTTGCATTAACCTATTGCGTATGTGCATGTGTGTGTCAGAGGACAACTTAGGGGAGTTAAGTCTGTCTTCCACCATGTGGGTTCTAGTGACTGAACTCTGGCTGTCAGGCTTGGCTGCAAGTGGCTTTCTTAGCAGAAGTGGCTTGCAGTCTCTTGTGTATGTACTTATATTCCTCCAGTTCCCCACCCACTACTGCCTGAGATGTTGTGTAGGCTTTCTTCTATGAGCTGGATAAACTCTGAGCTGAGGCCAATTTCTGGTCATATGAATTAGATTCCTCTTGCTTAGTCGAAGGCGTATTTAGCAATTCTTTCCATTTTATTATATCATCTACCCATTTATATCTATTAGCTCATTACCATTTATGTACACTTTTATGCTAATTTTCTTATTTAGAAAACAAACTTGGGCTGGAGAGCTAGATTAGCGTTAAGAGCACTGACTGCTCTTCAAGAGGTCCCAGGTTCAATTCTCAGCACCTACATGGCACCTTGAAACTGTAACTATAGTTCCAGGTGATCTGACACCCTCCTCTTGTCTTGAAAAACACTGGATGCATGTTACACAGACAGGCATGCAGACAAAGCACCCATACACATAAATAATAATTATTTAAATAAAAAAATTCTTTTTCTTCTAATTTCCCTCTAGCCACCCTCTCTATTTTTTTCTCTTCCTCCACCCCCCCAAAGAAAATCACTTGCCAAGAGGATATCTTAATTCTGTCTTTTCTGATGTATTCTCTTTCTGTCTGAACCCAGTCCAAATAGGTTTTCTCCTACTACATGCCATAGAAACTGCTGTTACCATGGTCACTAATGACCATTGTAATATCAAAAAACAGCAAGTGATTCCAGGTTTTGCAGAATCAAAATAAGTGACCTCCTCAGCCCAGTGGGATGGTTGGTGTAGTGGTAAGACAGAAATAATTTCCTTTTTCTCTTTAGGGTCAGAAAGAAATGGAGAACTCTTGGGTATCCTTTGTTTATGTCAGTGAAAAGGGATGCACCATGTAAAACAGACTGGCCTGTAATTTACAGAGATCCCTTGGCCTCTGCCTCTCCAGTGCTGGGATTAATGGAGTGTGCCACCATAACCCTAAGTTTTTGTTTTGTTTTGATTTTTAAACAAGGTTTCTATGTTGCCCAGGCTGGCTTCAAACTTAATATTGTCCTGTCTCTACCTCCCAAGTGTTTGAATTTTAGGCTTGTGCTTTCATGCCCAGCTAAAATCAACGTATTTCTTTGTTTTTTAATTTAAAAGAGTTATTTTTTTTATGTGTATCAGTGTTCTCTACCTGCATTTATGTCCTGGTGCATTCTATACTCCCAAAGGCCAGAAGGCATTGGGCTCCTTAGGACTTGTGAGCCACCATGTATGTGTGCTGGACATTGAACCTGGGTCCTCTGGAAGAGCAACCATTGTTCTTAACTACTGAGCCATTGCTCCAGTCCATAACACCAGTGTATTTCTGGTAGCAGTTTGGCAATGTGTATGAAAGCTTTACACATGTACATACCTTGAGTTTTATAATTTTTTTATTTGTATGTGATGTGTATGGGAGTGCAGGTGTGTCAATGAGTATGTGTGGAGGTCAGAAGACAGCCTTCTGAAGTTGGCGGAACTCAGGCTACAAGTATTTTCTACCTGTGAGTCATCCCACCAACCTTGGAGAAATTTGTTTATTTTGAGACAGGGTCCAATGTAGTAGTGAGGGTGATTCAAATTTGCTGTCACTGAGGATAACCTTGAATTGGTCTTGTATTCCTTCTGCATGCTGACTTGCTACCACCACTGTGTTCTTTGCTTTTCCATGGCTTGTATTAACAAAAAATACCTTCTCTAAAAGAGAGAGAAGGAACACTCAATTGCAAGTTATTTCCTTTTTCTAGCTTGTTTCCTAGCTGCCTGGTTCAGCTTGATAGCCAGCTGTGAAGGGAGTACATGGGCCAGATAAAAATCTTCTTGTATGTTTTTGCTCCAGAGCTGCCTCAGAGTCTGTAGAGTCCATTCAGTGCATCCTTTTGAAGGCCAGCTATTAACTCTTGGGGCTAATCTGAGAAATAATGTCAGAGAAAATAATTAGAACAGGCAGAATTGTGCTCAGAAGGAAAAATGATGAAAATTGTTAAGCTAGCTGAGGTGTGTTGACAGGGACCTGCAATGAGGGCATGTGTGAGTGAAGCTGCTGCCTTGTGTACAGCATCAGTCTAGTGGTGTCACATGGTGCAGGCACAGCCTGTTTTATTAATGAGTTCTGTGAGAGAGGGGGGAAATAGAGAACTTTCGTGCCCCCAAGAATTGAACTGGTTTTATTATCAAATACTTCTGACATTTCATAGTGTTAGCAGTAGGATGCCAAAACTTTACTAATAATATACATAAAGAGTAATACATTAGTTTTGTGTTAGGTGTATAGAATCATAGGTGCAATCATATTCAACATGAAATCATATTCAACATGAAGTTTAAAGTAGAAATTGCAAAGAAATACGATTTTGGTGTTTGCTTTGATCTTTCAATGCAATACTTGATATTTGCTTACAATTTATATTGAATGTTTTTGGCCCTTTTTCACTTAATTTTTTAAACCCAATAATTTAACTTTTATTTATATTGGTTATTTTGTGTGTATGACTATTTTGCCTGTATGTATGTCTGTGCACTATGTGCATGCCTGTGGAGGTCAGAAGAGAGTATCAGATCCCTTGGAACTGGAGTTTCAGGTAGTTGTAAGCCTCCATGTGGGTGGTAGTAACCTAACCCAGGTCCTCTGCAAGAGCAGCCAATGCTTGTAATAGATGAACAGTCTTCCTAGCCCTCATGTGATATATTCTGTTCTCATGTCATTAAATATTGTTTCTAGAAAATTATCATTTTAAAGATAAAAGTAGTGCTGGGAGTGTGACCCAGTTAAGAGTACTTGACCAGCTTACATGAAACCCTCAGTTCAATACCAGGACTGCATAAACCGGGGTTGGTGTTATACACCCTTAATACCAGGAGGTAAAGGTAGGAGGACCAGAAGTTCAGAGTCTTCTACTACATAATGAGTTGAGGCCAAAAAGCAGTTGGCCGGAACAATGGAAATTAGATAGTCAGTATATGTCTTCTGTTGGAGGAAACACTTTCCTGTCACCTTCCACTGCTGTTTTTAGAGATATTCTCGCTGTTTAATCCTAGCACATGCAGACCATGACCATTTGATAAATTCTCCTGACTCAGTCTCCTGACTGAAAATTATAGGTGTGCACCACTACACCCAGCCTGTAATTTTAGTTTTAAAAATAGTTGGAAGCCTGATGAAACTATATCATTACAGTTATGTTTTTGAATATTACATAGTTAACAAATTTGGCACTGTAACCAGAGTTCATTAAAGACCAAGAGGTTGACATTTAGAGATAGGTTTTTTAGTTTCACTTCCCCCAAGACAACAATAAGTATTCTGTAACTGAAAGATGACTGCTTTTAGATTTTCTTTCTGTTGTAGAATAGTGAAAGTACCGCCATTAGCTGAGCTCTGTGTTTCTGTATCTGGCCTCACAGCCTTGCTTTTATGTGCCTAGGATTTGCCTTCCTGTGTTCAGAGTTTGTGTACACAATGTGGTTCCTCTTTCTTTTTGATTTAGTTCATCTCTGTGGAATAATTTGCAAAAACTTTCAAAGGTGAACTTTCTAAAACCCTCTCTCTGTGTATATCTAGGCTGTGTTTGTCTTTCCTAGAGATGGGACTTTGACAGCTTTTACTTGCAAAGGTAGAGTATTTAAAAGTCATCTCCCCTCAGTGTCATAAGTGCACCTCACAAACATTGTCAGTCCTTACAGATGCACGCAGCCAGAATGGTTCATCTTTACCCACAATGTCACAGAAGATGCTTTGGGAATTTACATGATTTCTGTTTGCACTTGAGAGCTAAGAGCACGTTTCTAACATCTCAGATCATGCTGAGTGACTGTTGCCCTAACTGAGGGATACTTGTCCTATATCCCAAATAGCCAGTATTTAAACTCCTGTCTTAGCAAAGTTTCAAACTGTGCATTGTAGTACATTAAGAACCTTCAGAATTGATGACAGTTACTCAAAACACAATGGTGATTTAGCTTCAAACCTCAGAGTTTAATGTAATTTCCTATTTTATTTAGGACGACAAAGATCTCCTATTTGTATATTAAAATCAATGACTGATAAACCATTCATTACCGAAACCTGTTATACTCTGGCTTCTGTACATCCTGATATAGACTGGCACATTTAGGCATGAATGATTAGTTAACTATAGAGATAAATAGTTAAATAATGGGCTTCATTGTGATATTTTCATGCATGCATGTCACATGCCCAGGTTGTTACTTTGGTGGCAAGTGCCTTTAGTCACTGAGCCATTTTGGTGCCAGCCACTATTGTTATCTTTGTAATTTTAAACATTCTAATAGACATGCAGTACTAGCTCGGTGATTTTGGTTTGTATTTTCTCAGCTAAGACTGTTGAACATCTTTTAGTGGGTATTTAGCTACCCATATCCTTGCTGAAATGTCTCTTTAGATCTTTTGCTCAGTGACTTTTTTTTAGATAGCCTTTTTTAGTTAGTGACCTTCTGTGTGCATTCTGGGTAAAAGTCCTTCAATGGATTTGTAAAATATATCCTTCCATGCTGTGACTTCCTTTTTTATTCTCTTAACCGACTCTTCCAAGAACACAAATTCTTGATCTTTATGAAGTCTAGTTTATTAGTGGTTCTCCTGCCTCTTAAGTGCTGACTTTGATTTTGCCATTTTAAGTACTTTAAACTGTACTTAAGTACAGTTCAGTGATATTAGCAAATGTGGCACAATAGTAGATCTCCCCAAACAGTAACCTTAGTAAGTAGTTCATTCCATATTCTTTTCTCCCCCACTAGGCCTTAGGTAACGCCTAATCTACTTTGTGTCTCTTAAGAATCTGCCTAATTTAGGCATCTCCTACAAGTAGAATTGTACACTATCTTTTTTTTTTTTTTAAATAAACATAGGCTCTGGAAATCAAACTCAGGTCCTTATCTTTGCATGACAAGCATTCCACCAATGAGCTGACTCCATAGTTCCTTCTATTGGGTGGTCTTTTTTATAGGGGTTTGTTGATTTTGTTGGTTTAGTTTTCTGTGACAAAGACTTGTTGTGGAGCCCAGACTGACCTTGACTTTCCGTTCCTCCACCTCAGCCTGCTGAGGAATGTGGTAGTGTAGTCTGTTGTGCCCAGCTGTAGGATGTTACACGTGCTGGATATCCACACTTATCTGGTATGTGTTTACAAATAGTCTCACTTATTCTGTGGCTTGTCTTTATTCCTTTGCTTGACTTATGAAAGGGTAGACTTTTTATTGAATTTCACTTTATTTTTCTTTTGCCTTAGTTTTTGTGTCATGTTTTGTTTCATCTTGTCAAGTTCAAAATTAAGAGATTAGTTTCCGTGTTTTCTTCTAAGGTTTTTGCTTTAACTCTTAAATTTAGTTTTCTACTTATTTTGAATTAATTTTTGTAGACAATGTAAGCTGAAGATCCAGTTCCATTCTATTGTCAGTGAATGTCCAGTTACCCCCCCCACACACAGACACACCATTGTTGAAGAGAACTCTTCCCTTAGGAAGCAGCCTTGGCATGTTGTCAGAAACTAGGTGTATTTCTGGGGTTTTTTGTTGTTGTTGTTCACTTCCATTGATGTATATGTCTTTCCAGCTTTTTGTTTAGAATGGAAAATGCTGAGTTTTATGCTTTCTTAAAAATGCTGCAAGATCCCCAGTGGCAGTAGGCAGCAGAAATGCTGTA
>LOEQ01000078.1:516498-535597 GCA_001685075.1 Bramus lutescens
AGGACCTTTGGAAGAGCAGGCAATGCTCTTAACCACTGAGCCATATCTCCAGCCTCCTACTTTTGTTTTTTTATTTACAGTTTTGTTTGTTTGTTGAATCTGACTTTTACTATGTAATCCTGGCTCCTCTTCAATTTGCTTTGTAGACCAGACTAGTTTTGGGAACTCACAGAGTGCTGGGATTAAGGTTGTAAAACACCACACGCAGCCTTTCTTAGCCATTTTCAGTTAAAATTTATCTCCAGATTTTTATGAACAAAAATCACCTAAAACGTTTTGTGCTGTTTTTGCAATTTGTTGTCAGTTTTTGTGTCTTAATAAAAGTCTTCCTTATTCCCCTTGTCTTCCCATACCCCCATAGCTAAGCCGGTGTATGTGCCTTTTTATTTTTTCATTATGAATATTTATCTAAATTATGAAAAATACTGGTTACTATTAAACATGTAGTCTGTTTTCATTTATGGACTTGTTGCTAACACCTTTTGAAGCATCTCACAGAAACTGTCTGCTGTTGGCCCCTCTTTTGTCTTCAGTTTTGAGAATGCTAGCGTTTCACCTTTTACCTAATAGAATGAGGAGTCACTTGTCATGTAGATTATTCTTTTCCTACAGGTTCAGGTATCATGGTGTCTTTGTTTGAATTTATTGCTGCACTTGAATAATTATAAGCTGTGGTATTGTTGTACTGTTGTAAGTCAGATGCAGTGACACACTCCTGTCATCCCAGCACTCAGGTGGCAGAGGCAGGAGGATTGCCAATACATAGTAAGACCTGTCTCAAAAATAAAAACAAAATGACAACAATGACAAAAGAAATAACCTGTAATGAAGATCTCTACTGGGTTTATACCTATCTCTGTGAACTCTGATAGCTGTTTCCTAGGAACATTTCTTGCAAAGGGTTGTAAATTAGTATTTCTTAACCAGTTGAGAATCTATTGGAAACTATGGATTGTGTTCCTAAAAATGAATGTTTGTGGGTATGCATGTATGTATGTATAAGTGTGCACTCATGTGCTTTGGCATGGCAAAGTGGTTCCTTTATGTGAACCATTCCTGTACACAGATTCCATAGCTGGCACATTAAGACCTCACAACAGATGTGAAGAGCAGATGACTGCATGTAATGAATATTCCACAGAATTCACAAGGAGGGCTCTCCTCCTGTACAGCCCAGAGGTGCTGTGAGTTTGCTGTAAAAATGGAGTGAAGGACGGCTGTATATTGGGAATGGGAAGTAATAACAAAAAAAAAAAAACCCTTTATCTGGCTTACTAAAAGTCAGTCAGTCAGAGGAGAAGTTACAAATTGTGTATCTAGCTTTCGTTTTCCCAAAAGATTATGCATTTAATTTAGAAATAAATGTTTTGTGACTTTCTGAAACAGTGTTCTACTTTATGCAGATGTAGCACAAATGCTGTGATTATTCAATGGCTTTGGTTCTCCAGTAGTGAAGGAGCTCCTTGGCTCATTGGCCAGAACTTGGTCTTAGGAGTGGGGTTTTGGCCCTGAAATTATGTTTTCAGTATATTCTACTGAGAAGCAAAAAAATGTTCCAAAGGCAGTATCAGAACTATTGTATGCTATATGTCTTCTTTGTTTTATAATACACTTGAACCAGTTTGAAGCTCTGGGAAGGTCTTTAATATAGAAGCCTTAATTGTTTTGACAGGCTTTTAAAAGTTTATTCAACTACAGAGCCTTAAAAAGAAAAAAAAATTGAAAGTTCATGATGCCTCCTCAATCTTAGACAAAGAAACTACAAACAACTAAGGAATATTGAGAACAGGGAAAATAGTCTTCCCTAGGGAAGAGCACACCAGCTGATTATCCAAAATGACATGATCAGATTTGAAGACCTGTACATACAGCTAACATTTTATGGATTAGCATACTATATTTATATACTTAGAAACACACACATACACAAAACAGTTGAAGAGAGAAAGAGGCTATGAATTTAAAAGAGAACAAGGAAAGGGGGTTGAGGGCAAGGAAGAGGGACATGATATAATTTCAAAAAAATTAAAAGTTGAAAAATTGGTTTTTAATACCTGCTAATAATATCTGAGGAAGCTTCTGTCCCTCAGAAGATAATTAAATAATTCTAAAGTCATCGTTAACACTATTGCAAGGTGGTAGTTGTAATTGCTAATCCAGATACTTGATGGAACTATTTACTATTGACTTTAAGCAACTTAGGTGAGGTATAAGGAATTAAGGAGACAAACACCCACCTCTTCTCCTAAATCCACATGTAACCTTTTTGGTTATTTTAAGAGAGGATGTTGCTACATAGCCCTGGCTAGCTGGAAGTCACAGATATCCTCCTGTTTCTGCTCCCTGACTGCTAGGATTGAAGATGTGGCCACTATGCCCAACCACATGTAATTTTGGAGTCTCCCCCAAACCTAACTGAATAGTTGACTGATCCTAGACAGCTAATTACCACATACTTTGTAATTGCTATATTGGTAAAAACAAACAAGAAGCGTATGAGGTGGCCATTTTTACTGTGACTGTTTATGGGATTGAAGGACTGCTCAACGAGATGACTGATCCTGAGCTGCGGGAAGTGGATCCTCAGTGTCTTAGAAACAGGAGGCAGTGTTGGAATTCTTGTTCTCACTCTCTTTAATCTTATAGACACTGAGAAATAGTTGTTTACTCTTAATTCCTTTTTCCTTCTGTCCCTAGTACATACTCGGGATCTGTTTCAATTGCCCAGAAACAGGAGGCATCTATGACATCCCTCAAGCAGCATAATGGGCTACTGTTTTGTACAGTTATAACTTAATATCTCAGCTTTGTGTTTGCTTCACTTTGATTGAGAATGGAACCAGGTGTGGTTGGTCTGTGAACATAAATTTGATGGACTTTAACATTTGAATAGTAGATCTATGTATATTTTGTGGTAACTTGGAAGGAACACTATTATCCACATATATTTTATGCATTTTTGGGGTTATCTAAATTCTTGATGTTTTTCAACATCTCGTATAACTGGTTTACTTCTAGTTTGTTTAAGGCACCACAATTTATGTACATACATATTCAGGCCTGTATAATTCAAACCACTGTTCAAAGATCAACTGTGTTTTATGCCTATTTGCCTGTGTTTCTTATTCTTTTTCTATTTTAAAATTGATCATCTTTCAAGTTAGCTATGAAATAAAAATGTTAGAGGTTATCTTTTATAAAGGAAATTAAACTTGACCTTTGTCGTTTAGGTTTTGTTTGTCAGAAACCAGTTGTCCACAAGAAGATCACTTCCCACCCAACCTTTGTGTGAAAGTGAATACAAAACCTTGCAGCCTTCCAGTAAGTTCTAAAAACAGTTTTTGAACTACATTACCCATGTGACTATTACATAAGTCATCTTAGATGTTTTCAGTTGCACTTAAACATTTTAGGAACTAAGGATGATGCTCAGTGGTAGAGTGCTTGCTTAGTTTTGAAAAGACCCTGTGGTCAGGTCCACTGCCACAGGATGGAGACATTATATATATATTCATGTGACTAGGTGAGACTTGCAGACTTCAGTTAGCAGTTGTGACGTGAGCCATGAGGACAAAATTATAGCATTGCCCATGGTAGCATCGGTGTTGTGCTTGGTTTCAGGGAGACAGAATCTCACTCAGCTATATTCCTGTGAACCTGTATGCCTGTAGTGAGCAGAATTCGTCAGGCCGCTGTGCCTTAGATGGAGTAATGCTGGGAGCTGTGTTTGTTTTCCTCAGAAATGTTCCTTATATACCTCTTTGAGCCATTACGAACTCATTTTGATTTAAGAGATTTTGAATTTCTATCACTGTTTTTTTCTCAGCCTTGCTAAAGTGAGACTGTTAGGTTGTTTAGAGAGATTATTGCCTAGGTAACTCATGTTTGCTTCCCTACTTTTTTAATGAAATTGTTTGTATTTTCTAGCCTGTACTTTGTAGTTTGTTTAGTTTCTTTTTAAAAATGGAAATACTTGTGGAAATAGTATAAATAAATTATATTTTTTTCTTAGGGTTACCTTCCACCTACTAAAAATGGTGTGGAACCAAAGCGACCTAGCAGACCAATTAACATCACCTCACTTGTCCGATTGTCCACAACAGTACCAAATACCATTGTTGTTTCTTGGACGGCAGAAATTGGAAGGGTAAGTAAGCTTTTGTTTGTAACTCTTTTCCTGTCATGAGGAAGGGTTAATTACTGTGGTTGTCTGTAATGTGTGAATTATACTGTGAGCGAGTAGACAAGGATGTCTGTCTCACTGTGAGTTTTTAACCTATTCCATGCACGATTATATAGTCTGCATTGGTTTTTCGCTCTATAATTTATCATAAACTTCTTTCTGTGTTGTTACATATTCTTCTGCAGCATTTTAAATGACTATATCATATGGTGATAAGAATATGACACTATTTGGCCTACTCTCTGATGTTGAATACTGATCTTTGAATACTGTCCTGGCAGCTGTAGTGTTGCATACATGCATGATGATCTCCTTACAGTAAATTCTCATAAGTAGAATTTTTGAGCCAAAGAACAGGAGGAATTTTGAGAATTTTTGTGTGCATTGACAGATGGCTTTCCCCAAAGATGTACAAATGTGTTCTCTGACTTAAAGTGTTTATTTGCATGCCTGCAACAATATTATCTTTTTAAAATTCTTCACCATTAAGTAAATGTTAACATTTAGTACCCTTTTTGTTTTTGGTGAGAATGAACATATTTGGTGTTTATAATTATTAACATTTTAAATTTGCATCTATGTCCATTTCTTTTTTGTCCTTTTCTTAGTTGTCTTACTAGATTTAATATGTTGAGAATTTACCCTTTGATACACCTTGTAAATATTTGTCTCTAGTTTATTAGCTTTTCAATCTGTGTGCTTATTTATATGTAGATTTACATTTTCACAGCACCAATTGTTAACCAGCTTTTCTCTTTGTACTCTTTTCTTCTTCCCATCATCCTCTGTCTACCCATGCTTGCCAAACTGTTAATAAGCTAGACTACTAGACTACAGAGGTTTCTTGTTTTATCTTTAAATATTTAATACATCTTGAATTCATATGTTGTATGAGAAATTTATTTTCACTAGTTAACCTAGTTCTAAGTAAATGGTAGTTCTGAAGCCATCATTGTTACATAATTTTTTATATTCTGTTTCTGAACTTTTTCTATACCGTTTCTTAGCCTAGCTTTCATTTTCTAGGATACCCATGAGTTAAGATTTGTTGACTGTGTGTCACTGCATAGCATAGAGAGAACACACCCTTGTTCTTCTGGGGCCTGAGATCTGGGGGCTTCACACAAACACACCAAGAAATGTCTTTGTGTTTAAGTGCATAAAGGAAAAATGATTGGGATCTTAGGGTAGTCAAGGACTTGAAAGAGAATAGAGTTCAGGGAAGGGCTTCCCTATGGAAGCAATGACTTGAGAGAAGAGCTAGGAGAAGGATGGGAGTCAGGAAACATTCAGAGGAAACACAGCAACCCAGTGGCAGGGATGAGCCTCTGCTTTGCCAAGCAGCTAAAAGGGTTTCACTGTGATTGAAGTGCAAACCACACAGGGCTTTGTAGGAAAGGTCAAAGATAAGCATTTTCTCTTTTTAAAGAGAAAGTTTGCATGTTTCCGTTTAGAACAGGGTTACTCCTTAGAATCGTTAAGTAGTTGGGGTAGTCACCAAAATCATACAGCAGTCACATCTTAGGAACCAACTATTCCAGAAATGTTCATGGGAGCCTTAGCCTAGAGTGATTAAGAAGCGACACCCAATGTCAATATTTGGCTTCCACATGGACACACAAATACACTTATGGGCACAAAATAACTGTTCAACTTGAGAACACACAAGTGACCTTAGCAGGAATAGTTTTGATAGAAGATTGGAGTGTTCTGTTGTGATGGGCTGGAGGAAAGCTGTAGAGATGTTGAATTATAAGCCTGTCACTTAAGAGAGAGGAGATGAGCTGGAAGGATGTGAGACTGAGAATTCTTTGTCTTAGAGGGAGAATTTTTAATGTGTCTGGATGATGATGGAAATCTTTTAGAATGTGAGAGACACAACTGGAAGGAGGGATAATCAGCATTGAATTACATTCTTGAAGAAGCTCATGGTAGGCAAGAAGGACAACTTCATTAATGGCACAGTGAAACAGTTGGAGAGCTATCTTCTGGTTGGATGATTTCTCTTCAATCTGTCAGGTAGGAAGTATGAGTTAAACTAAGAGAGAAGTTACAAAGGAGTTGGAGGGAAGTTGGGAAAGTTATTAGCATGAGACAGTGAACCTTCTCTTCACATTTATTTTGCCACATGAACTGTGGAATTACTTAACCATGTGCCTTCCTCTCCTTTCCTCACTCAACCTCTAGGTGTCTTCCTCAGACTCTTGAGTAGGATTTCTGTAGAATCACAGGGGTAAGTTAGGGAACTGGGAAGTGGAGGTAGTTAATGGTAATACTCACTGTTATCAGCTCTAGGAACTGTGTTTCTCCATTTACTCAAATTTGCCTCAGTGCTCCCCTGTAACTGATTAGGCATACTTAGTATCTGTCTTTGTAAGTCCTGTATCCAGTGTTGGTTGTATCTTTTGTTCCTGTTACATTTTCTAGGGTTTACTTATTGTTGACTTACTCAAAAACTACTTGTTTGTGGACATTTCCTACTTAAGTTCAGATATTGGTTTGTTTGGGTTTTTTTTAGTTGATCTTTTTGTATTTCCACAAAGGTCGTATATAACTTGATATTGTCATTTACACAAATACATAACATACGCCTTATTTCTTCTACTAGCTAGAACTTCTTAAACATATCATAGGTGCTACTCAACATCTTTATTGTTCCTTTTTTAAGGAGAATATTACTGCTGTCATAATATTTAGTATTAGAATGTGTGTACATGTGTGTGTGTATGTGTTGTGTGTGTACATAAATAAAAGCCAGAGATGGCATCAATGTCCTCTTCTATCACTCTTTATTGCACCTCTGAGGCAAGGTAGCCAGACCTAACAGAAGACAGCAGACCACAGCAGTTTTCCTGTCTCCATCACTAGTCAGAAACTTCTGTAAGAAAACCCTAACCTCTGGTCCTCAAGTGCTCATAGCTTCTGAGTCCCACCATGAAGGGGTTTGGTTTGCTTGCTTGGTTGTTTTGTTCTTAGGCAGGATCTCACTAGCTGACCTAGAACTCATGTAGATCAGGCTGGCCTGGAACTCACAGAGATCCACCTGCCTCTCCTTCCTGGGTGCTGGGATTAAAAACATGTGGCCGTCAAGCCCAGACCCGCTATTAGTTTAGAACTTAGTTACATTAATGATATATTTATAATATTCCTCTGTTGCTGAATTTTGTTATTAGAAATGGATTTGGGGTGTTGGGAATGTAATTTAGTTGGTAAAATACTTGCCTACCATGCATGCACAAAGCCCATGCTTTTATCCCAAGCACTCCATAAACTGGAGGTGGTGACATATGCCTATTCTCTAGTATCTAGAAGGTAGATGCAGGAGGATCAGAAATACGTCATCTTTGGCTCCATAACAAGTATAAGGCCATCCTGGAATACACGAGGTCTTGCATATTAACAAAAGCAAGCAGAAATGAATTTTTAATTTTATAACATAATTTTGAAACCTATCAGGGTTATATTTTTGCTTTCAACTAATTCATGTGTTACCATTGGTTTTAGTGTATAGTGCCCCCCATAGAACAAAACACACAACAAGGTTTTTGTATGTGTGGTTTTTTTCGTAAAACAAGAGGTTATTTTGTAAATCTCAGATGATAATTACATTATTTTAAAATCACTTGTTTAATTCACCTTGTGAGGCTGCTCTGAATAGTCCATGCAGAATGTTGTGCTGTGTTACTGATATTCTATTGCTTGGCCTGGTGGTGCAGGGGTGTAATTCCACCTACTCAGGAGGCTAAGGCAAGAGAATCTCAAAATTAAAACCTGCCTGATCAGTTCCAGGCCAGCCTGCATAACTGAGTGAGAACCTGTCTCAAAGTAAAAAGTAAAAACAAGACTAGAAGGATTGTCTAACTTACAGGAAGCTCTAGAGAAACCCTAGTACAAAGAAAGAGCAGTCAGGAAAGAGGAAGCGAAAAGGAGGAAGTTTGTCTTTTCAAAGAAAATAAGTAGTAAACTCCACACAGTACCTGAAGGAGAGAAGCGTATTGTAGCTGCTTGCTCTATTCTGTGGCATTTTACTTTATTTAGCATTTATTAAACTTTTCGTGTGGATGGAGGAATCATTTGGACACTATTATAAAGGGGGGCAGAAGGACCAGATGTTTTGTTTATGGAGAAAGTATCCTATGAACTTACAGTTTTACAGACTTTGGGGGGAAAATGCAGACAAATTAACAATGTGAGAGGATATATATAAAGAGTTGGCCCTTGAGGGGCCAGCAGAAATACTGTCTACTTAGCCACTGTTTTGAATGATCTTTCTGTGTAATATCTCCTTGTGACATTGGTACAAGGGGAATTTCATTTCTCACGTTCCTGCAACTTTTATTTTCTTCTCTGACTACATGTTTCCACTAGAGCACACATACCTTTTTACTGAACTGGATTTTTTTACCTTGATCTCATCATAAATACTAATAGAAAGTCCTGGGATATTTCCAAGTTTGAACATTGAAGCTGTCAGTCCAGAGTCTCATTGTTGATTAGCAGCATCTCTCCAGTTTCTGTTTGACCTGAAGCATTAAGCAATTAAGGAATGATGGTAAACAGGGTTTGGGTTTCCTCCTAAAAGACGCTTTACCACTTCTGTATTAGATTAGTAAGTTGTGTACTTTAAAATGTGGGCACACTGTAAAGTTACTTGTTTTTCGTTAAAATACTGAATTATACTTATAAGTAAATTTGCTGTTTGCTACCTCAGTTTTTTTTTTCCCCAGAAAATATTCAGCATGTGCTCCCAGACAGGTTTCTGGACTTCGCAGAAAATGTAACCTTGCAGGGGATTCTGTAGGATGTGCCTTCCTGTTGCTAAGAGGCAAATACATATTTAAAAATATAAAACTAAGTCTGGGAAAATAGCTCAGTGGTGGAGTGCCTTCTTAACATGTATGGGGCCCTTACTTTAGTTCTTAACAGTGCAGGATGGATTAGATTAGAATGTTCGTAGGGCTAGGCCAAGAGGTTCTAGTGAATTCTGGTATGTAGAAGCAAGAATTCATGGAACTGCATGGTCCTTGCTCTCTGTCTCCTGTAGTCCTTGCCCTTTCCTCTTGGTTTCTACTGCCCAAGCCACCCAAATAGTTACATGATCATAAGCATATTGTGTAATCTGTGCCTCAGTTTCATCAGCCTTTCAAGATAGAGCAGTACCTGTTTCCTCCCATAGGCGCAGGCAAAGCTGAAATAAGATCTGTAGTGTATATCAGGAATGCCTTAAAAACTGTTGCTATAAAGAAGATGGAAACTCTGTTTTCTCACTTCTTTTAAAAGTGTCTGGATCTACTTGATCCCAGCATGAAACAGAAAAAGATCCTTTAATCTTTCTCTCTTGTCCCTTCATAGTCTTGGCCCTCTTCTCTTCCTCTTTCCCAATAACAAACCCTTCGTTCAGCTTGGCTAGCTACCTGTTTTTTGTACCACCTTCTCAAGTAGTCCCTGTAGGCATTGGATATCCAATACTCATCTTCAAGCAGCGCTTCTCTGTGCAGCCTTCACTGATTCACCTGCATGACGTACACACTGCCTAAGTGTCTTTAGGATCTAGTGGTACCCCAGGCATAGTGAGGCACTAAATAAGTAAACTTGCAACCCATCTCATTGCTAATATTTAATAGCTACTATTTTAGAATATGTGTTACCTACTAAATACAGTTTATGATACCTTTAGCATCTTAACAGCCTTGGTTGATATTTAGTCTTAATAATGTTCTTTCATATAAAAATCTTAAATCTATTAACTTCAAGCACTCAGTGCTAATGAGTGCCACAGCCCTAGGTTGAAGTTCTCACCTTGATGCTTGCTACAAGTTAGGGCAGTTTCTTTACTTCGCTACCTCAGTTTTCCCATCCACACACACATAAATCAGGTTTTTAACCACCTGAGCAGCATATCAATCAGGATTTACCAGAACACCTAAGACAGTACTTGACACACAGTAGGCGCTGCGATAAGGGTTAGTTTTCTTTCCCTGTCACTGTGGGGTTAAATAGATGTGCTGTTTACTTAAATATGTGATTGGTTTTCTACATCTTTTTTTTTTCCAGACCTATTCCATGGCAGTATATCTTGTAAAACAGTTGTCCTCAACAGTTCTTCTTCAGAGGTTACGAGCAAAGGGAATAAGGAATCCGGATCATTCTAGAGCTTTAAGTACGTATGATAAACTTACTTCATATATGCAGCTAAACTATCCTGTTAAGGTTAGAGTAGTGTTTTTTTCTCAACTCAAATTTTAGTGTTTTTTTTTAAACCAGAGCCTGTTGTAGAGGTTTAAAAACTCCAAGAACCTAGTATTATGAGATTTTTTAATTAATATCTAAAGGTAATTTTAATGTCTTTGTTGTGGAACTATATTTGATGATCTGTGTTTTACAGATCTTAATATTTACTTTGTAAAGTTACTTCCTGAATGCAATATTTTATTACAAATTCTTAAAACCAATATTTAAGAAATTTTAGGAGATTTAAAGGACATCTTGGCATGAAATTCAAGAACATTATTTTTGTTTTCAAGGATATTTTAGATCCAGGAGAAATGCACATATGATGGCTATTTGCTTGGTTTACCAAAACCAAAGAAGTCAGTGGGATGGACCGTGGGCACATTTTCAAATTTCTTGTCTGTTACAATAGGTTGCAACACATGAGTTTTTAAAAATATTTATTTATTATGTATACAATATTCTGTCTGTGTGCATGTCTNTTTGGAAGAGCAGGCAATGCTCTTAACCACTGAGCCATCTCTCCAGCCCTGCAACACATGATTTCTAAAAAATATTTTATCCATGAATACAGTGACCATCACCACCACCCCCCATACATACAGCTCCTCCTCGGATGTTTCATTTTGATATGTTAAAATTGGAATTAAGTAAGGTCTGCGTATGGACTTCTGTCTCAAGTTTTGACCACCATTACCTATTCTTAAGAGGTGGTCTAAGTTTTTCTTAATTCTCTTTTCAAAAGATGTGGGTTCTTTGTAAGGAGAATTTAGAGGCAGAGTCTCGGTGCTTAGGAAGCAGCACATGCAATAAATAGTGTGATAGCTATCCTGGACTCTGTAGCCTAGGTTGGTTTCAGACTTGCTGTGATCCTCCTGCTCCAGTGCTGGGATTATAGGCATGGAATACCACATCCTGCACTTGAAGCTCTTAAAATGAGTTCATAATAGCAGCCCATTCTCAGGATTTGTTGTTAGCATTCTAGTGGGAAGAAGTAAGATGCTTAGGCCAACTTCCTCGCAGCTCCCTTGGAGCACACCTTGTATATTTCTCTACCGTTTCTGTAGCAGAGTGACAGATCCCAACACCCCCGTTGATCTGAGCACCTGAAGTAGTTAACTGGACAATTTTTTTCTATACTAAGGCTCCTTTGAAAATGCAAATAACTGGGCATGGTGGTATACACCTATAGCCCCAGCTACTCAGAGGGCTGAGGCAGGAGGATCGTCTGAGCTGAGTCAGAAGAGGAACTAAAACAAAAGCACTGTTTGTGCATCTAAGGGAATGGAGGCTCCATGAGTCAGAGACAAGAAAATAGTGGGGATCCTGACAGAGAAGAAAGGATTAGACATCTACCTGGAAGAAATATACAAGAGAGGCATTTTTCCTTTTTACAGCCTATCTGGAGTCATCTCTGGCTGACAGTCTTTATTCTTGCTCTGCATTGATAAATATCAGCTAGTCAGAAAGAATTATGGAATTATATAGTAAAACATGGTAGAAAAGACAAAGATACCGAGGAAGAAGGCAGGCGAAGCTTTCAGGTTTAACAACAAAGTGGGTTATTTGCACAGGCTCTTGTTTCTTCTGCACTTACAGCTAGAGCGCCACCTAAAGGTTGTTAGGGGGCCTGGGTTGGCATTTCTAAGAACCCCATCCAGCGACTGTTAAGCAGCAAAACTGCTTAATTCCAAAGTTAGTTATTTTGCATCCTTATGCCTTAGGCTGAGTGAATTTTATGGCAGTTCTATTTTATCTTGTTGGCCAGGTGAACAAATGTAACATTAATTGGATTTTACCAGTAAAGAATATATTGCAGTTAACTAAAGGCATTTACCTCTATGTTACCAGTAAAGAAGTAGTAACTTTTCTCAAAAATTAGATAATTAAAATACTTTATATTTTATAAAATATACTTATATTTTATATTTATAAAAATAAAATGTTTTGAGTTATGAGAAAGTGTCACTTCTCAGGATTGTTTTTGTTTTTCAAGACAGAGTTTCTCTGTGTAACATTCCTGGTTGTTATGGACCTTGCTCTGTAGGCAAGGCTAAACTCGAACTTAGAGATTCACCTGCCTCTGCTTCCCGAGTGCTGGGATTAAAGGTGTGTTTCACCACCACCAGGCTTTCTTGGAAATTTCTGAAACTTGAACTTGATTACAATTGCATTGATTGTAAGTCATTCTTAGCTTTGTAAGGAAGGTCTGCTGACAGTAGTATTAGTCAAGTCCATGCTTGATATTTAAAATTTCGACTTTTCATTGAGAAAATGCATTCTGTGGACTGCAGCAATAGTTCAGCCAGTAAAGGCTCACAATTAAAACGTCAAGAGAGAATGAAATGAGTTCTATATTTTCGTTCAAGAAATTAAATGAGGAATCTGCTGTGTTCTAGTAACAGCAGAGCACATTACACAAGACCACACCTTCTCTGTATCTTTTGAAAGTTTACAGTCTGATGGGAAAGACCAACCAAGTCATTAGTAAGTTATAGTTGTGACATGTGCCTTGAGAAAGGAAGACAGGTAACTCTGAAGAGACACCACAGGGCATTCTAGTGCTCTGTGATGCTAAGGACAGTATTGGAAGAAGAGAAATTGTTAAGCCCAAGGATAGGAAGGGAATATGCCCAGTGAAAAGGGAAACAATATTGAAAAGGATGAGACTAGCCCAGATGGGGTGGGGGTGGGGGGTCTCTAAATTCATAGGTGCTGTAAAGGTAGGTGATAGAAAGCCATAAAAGGATTCTTAAACAGAGGAATGTACGGTCAGATTTGAAAGATCTGGTCATCAGCTGGAAGATGAGCAAGGAGGGGCAAGTCTGATGCTCTGGAGCAATTTTGCTTAAAAAAGCAAAACAAGTATGTGGGGGGGGGGATGTGTGTATGAGAAAGAGAGAGAGAGAGTGTATTGAAGGTGGAAGTCAGAGGACACTTTGGAGCCCTTTCTTCCACCTTTGCATGTGTTCCAGGAGGTCAGTTTGTGCAGCAAGTACCTTAACCCACTGAGTATTGCACTGACCTGCATTCTTAAGTGCTGTATTCCACATTAATGCTATTTTCCGAAATGAAAATGGGATTTAAAAGATGAGACTGTGAAAGAGCTGACTGCACTCTTCAACTGTGGGAACTGAGGTGTGAGTGCAAGGAAGGTGCCAGTGCTCAGGAACAGCCTTAACCCGACCTGATACCTCACTGGTCCTTTACTCACATTTCTAGTTCCTGTTGTCTCCACCGGTGTTCTTAATGGCTCTCCTATTAGGTCTCCTTCATACTTTAAAACTCTTACTTCTTGCTGGGCGGTGGTAGCACACGCCTTTAATCTCTGTGAGTTCAATACTAGCCTGATCTACAAAGTTATAGGCCAGCCAAGGCTAGACAGTGAGACATTATCTCAAACAACAACAACAACAACAATAAAAACAAACAAAAAAACACCTCTGCTTCTTGTTTATCCTATTGCTCTCACCAAAGGTGGTCTGCATTGCTCTGTGTTCCTACTTCATGCCACTCACAGTCTTTGAGCCCCAAGCCCCCCTGGATGTGCTCAGGCAGTGACTGCAGTGGTGCTCTCACTGCATTTCTACTTTGGATGTTTCGTTGCATTTGATACCAACCTCTTTCTCTTTGAAATTTACTTCTCCCTTGACCTCAGCCACATTCCTTCAGGGGACTCTTGGAGAGAAGCATCCTAATGCTGGGCATAGTGGCCCTTAATCCCAGCATGGGGAGGGAGAGGTAGACTGTGTGTGAGTTAAGAGACCAGCCAAGGCTATGTAGTGAGACCCTGGGGTGCACATGTGGGTGTATCGTAAATGTTCCCTGGGATTCCATGCTTGTTCTGCTTTTCACATCCACTGTTACTGCTTAAACTAATACAAACTCCCAAATATAAATCTCCATTCAGGTCTCTCCTCCAGTTTGAGATTGCATAAACTGACTACCTTCACCTAAACATTGTTCTACTTCATCAGAATAAAGAATTTAAAACTGACAACCTAAACCTTTCTCAAATATGTCTTCTGTCATTGCCCTCATATAAATCCTTAAATCTTGTCTTTATCTTTAGAAGCTTCATCCTAAATGATGTATTCCACCCCTTTCTTGGCTTTTCTTGCCTCTTTCCTGGATGTCTAACTTACTGACTTGTCTGATCTTACCATTCTCATTATCCCCTGGACCCCTGACACCAGTGAAGTAAAATCTCCAACTTCATTAGTGTGACATACAACACTGATGTGACTTTCTTAGTACTTCCCCAGATCTCTCTTTTACTTTTCTTATATTTTACTTTGCAAAAACGTATTACCCCTCTCCTCTGAGTGTTCTCTATGCTTCAACCTTCTAGTTGCTTCTACTGCCTCACTCCAGTGGTCCTTTGTTTCCCAGTACCTCCAGAGTCTCTTGGTGCCCATCATCTGGAAGGGACCACACTGAGCATCTTTTCTGCTGGCTTTCATCTCATTCTTCTTAGAGTTCTCACTGCCTCACACAGTACCTTAGCACACAGTAAACTCTCACATTTTGTTGAGTTATTGTTAACTGTTTGTGATGTCAAATTTGTGATCTTCCTCACATCTTTCCACATGCATGTGCTTCCATACTCAGTGGTTAGTATGAACTGATGAAAGGAAATGTAGAGAGAAATCAGACTTCAAAGTGTTTTGTTTCCTCTATTGAGCCTAATGTGTTTGGTTGTTTTCATCCCAAAATTCTAAAAGACGGAATTAAAACATTCTGTATTAAATGGAGGAGAGAAATCAATTAAGAACTTATATCCCAGAATAGCACCATCTAGTAGGGCAGTCTGAAATAATTGTACATGATTGAAGCAGTCATGTGGTAGTCACCAGCAACATGGCTACTGAACACTTACAATGTGACTAGTACAACTAAGATGCTGAATTTTAAATTAAATTATATTTCAATTTATTTAATACAGCCTCATGTTGCTAAAGCTAATAGTAACTCATAAGAATAGGAGTCCAGCTGGGCAACAGTGATATAAGCCTTTCCTCTTAGCACTTTGGAGGCAGAGGCAGGCAAATCCATTGAGTTCAAGGACAGCCTGGTTTACAGAGTGAGTTCCAGAATTTTCATGGCTACACAATGAAACTCTATCTCAAAAAGAAAGAAGCAAGCAAAAAACAAAAAAATGGATCCAATAGCAAGATAGGTTTTATACGTGACTAGATATAACTTTAGTCATAAAGTACTCTTACCACTGCAGATCATAGTAACAACAAGAAAACCATATCTAGAGAACTTCCTACAGATCACAGGGTATTAGTCTTTAGCAGGGTACAAGGGTTTGTTTTTCCTGCTTCTTAGGTGTCTACCTGTTCCAGCAATATTGCTTTAAAGGAGTATTTTTTCGTCATTTAATTTCTTTGGCTTTTTGTCACAAACTGGTTGACCATAGGTATGTGAATCTATTTCAGGAATTACTAAGACCTCTTAGCAAGCCTTGAAAACAGTCTCCCCCTTTTTCTTTTTCAGAGATATTTTGATTATTTTAAGTCCCTTATGAAAAATGGTATTCCAGGAAGTTGATTGAGTATTGGATAGTTAATCTATAATTCCCTTTTTGTGAAAAACTGAAAAAGAAAGATTATTTAATCACTACCTCCTTAGATGATGCAAAAGAGACAGTTATCTAAATTTAAAATCTATTCCTGATAAAACTCTCAGCAAAATATTAATGAAACAAGAAAGGAACTGCATCAGTGATACAAACATTTACAAAAAAAAGTATCCTAGTTAGTGGTAAACACTTGAATCTTGTAAAAGTATGAATAAAGTTAGATTGTTGATGCCTACCATTACCCTGAGGTCCTACACAGCTCAACAAGGAAAAGAAAGATAAAATAAAGATTAGGGATGCATAAATAATTATTACCTTTATTTGCAGATTATTTACATAGAAAAAACTCAAAGAATCTCTAAAGAAGCTGCTAGAACAAATAACATGAATCAGTGAATTCCTGATCAATACATGTAACTGAACTGTAATTATTACTAATGTGTAACTGGAGAATTTTGGAGTTCAGACAGTTATGCATACTTAGAGACGTGGCATAAAAAGATGTACAAGGTGTAGGTGCTGAAAACTTTGAGAAACCCAGCAGAAGACTGGAGTTAATGGACAGACTATGATGTCAGATGTTAGGAGAGCAGAAGACTCAGCACAACTTCATGCCAGTTCCCCAGATTCATCAAGAGATTCAGTCCAGTCAAAACCCAATAGGATCTTTACCAGGGCAGGACTGGGCATATAGCTCCATGGGAGAGAACTTGCTTGCTCAGCAGGCACAAGGCCCTGGGTTCAGTTCCTGATTGTGGGATATGCTTTATTACTATCAGATTTCCGTTAAGAATATGGTATAGCTAGTAGTTTTCTTCACAGCTTAAAAAGAGTCACAGACTTTTTACCTATATTCAAAATAGCTCAGTTGGTGACAGTGTTGTCAGTTTCTCAGATTTGTTCCATTTTGTCACTCCTCCTAACAGCAGCCTCCTGGAAGATTATTCCACTGCCTTTGTGAAACTGGTTGTGTCAGCATCTGCCATGTAGCTCAGTCAATGGGATTTCTCTGTAACATATACTGGTGCTGCACACACTTGTTCATATAGCTCCTTCTGATATTGCACTACAGAGATCAGCTAGCTATTCTCCCTCAGGAGCTGCCGGATGGCATCAAAGATGACCAGTATATTGCGGAATAGATTTGAACCCTCAGCCTGAGCAGCAGAACCTACATTACCTCACTTTTTAAAAGAGGTATTTTAAGACTATGATTTGGTCTGTTACAAAAGGAGATTTTTGTCTGTTTGCTTGTTGTAGTAGAAATCTGCAAACGTGATTTCAGAACATCTATCTCCAAGAGAAAGGAAATGTGCAAATAATTTTAAGTATCAATTACTAGCATTTGTTAATTATATTAGTTATTTTATGACATTTTTCATTGAGTCAAACTCATTTTATCCCATGCTGTGATATTATTCTCATTTATGGAAAAAGTTACTGAAGTGACCTCTCAAGTCAGAATTCTTATTTACTGGCCCAGTGTCTTCTTCCTCCTCTGTTTGTTGCCTAAGTACTGATCACTGAATTTTGATTTGAAGGCTGATATTATGCTGTTGCTGCATTTAAGTGCAAGTTTACACAAAGCTCAGACAGTCACTGTTAACATTGCAGTGTAGGAGGGTGCTGCTGGACTGGATGGTAAAGGCATGCAAAATAGACAGTGTCTAACTCAGGGTCCTCTAAAGTGAGTGAGAACCAGGGGGATTAAAATAGGAAGATTGGGAGACATAATAATAGAGGAATTGGCTTTCATGTCTATGGAGGCTGAAAAGTCCCACAGTGTGCCAGCTGCAAACTGGAGAAGCAGGGAAGCATAGTTGAGCTCAAGTCCAAAGACTCAGATAGACCAATGATGTAACTCCCAGCTGGGGCCAATGGCTGCAAAGCTCTGGGATGCGGGTATGAATACTGAAATCCAATGGCTAAATTCCAGTGGGGTTTTTGTTTTGTTTTTGGTTTTTTTCGTTCTGTCCTGTTCACTTCCCAGCTCCCCTTTACAGTTTGTTGGATAGTCCTATCACAATGAGGGCAGCTCCTCCCTTACCTAGTTCATGGGCACACATGCCTGTCTCTTCTCAGACACCCCAAGAATCACATTTGGATTCTATTTTCATGTTTATTTTCTGTTGTCACAGAAGAGTAGAGAGTTGAGGGGGTTATTACTATTAATTGGGATTTTATTTTGTTTTGTAACAGGGTCTCATACTGTAGACCAGGCTGGCCTGGAACTCATAGCAATCCTCCTGGGATTACAAAGTGACTTTGCCCTACTAATTAAATTAGTATTCTTTCAAATTATATGAAGAAAGATTAGCTAAGGTTGGGTGAATAGTGACAAGCACATGAATTCCTAATTTATATTTGGTATTAGTTAGTATAGTGTCTTGATGACTCTGCTTTCCAAACTAAAATCCAAAGGTTTTGTAACTTTGGAATTTGAAGGTCAGACTTTGAAAACTTCAGATTTCTAGTCTACAAAATAACTTCTTAGTCTGGTATCAGAATCTGTGTAGAGCTTTTTAAAACACCTATTCATGTCCCTCTTCCCCAGTCTACTGTAGTGATCAGTTGTAAATTAGAATGGTCCAAGTGAAACTCAGATGTATTTCTGCTTGAGATTCCCTAATCAGTTTAGTAGACTGTCCAAAACCTGGGCCTTCTAAAAATTCCAAACTGTGTGTGTGTGTGTGTGTATGCTCACAACTTCATAAAGGCTGGCTTCTTAGTTTCTGTTAATGGCAGTCAGCGCCCAGACATTTGCATATCTGTTTGCCCTTCTCTCATGGGGTTTTCTTCAATTATCAGTGTTGTCATAATTATTGTACAACATCTCTGAAACTGTAGATGGTTGTGCTCATAACCACTCCACCTCAGGCCCCTATTTTTGGAATATTTTCCCTGGTCATTTCCTTACTGTGTTTTTTGTTGTTGGTGCTGTCTGCAGAGGTTAACTGCTGCCACAGGTTTGCACATGGTGTCTGAGTCAGTGTTCTTTTTCTGTGAAGAGACACCATGACCAAGGCAACTCTTATAAAAGGAAGCATTTAATGGGGTCTGCTTACAGTTTCAGAGGTGTATCCATTGTCAATATGGCG
>LOEQ01000078.1:535612-557396 GCA_001685075.1 Bramus lutescens
AGGGGGGAGGAGACGACACCGGTACAGGACACAGGCAGGCACTTGCTGCCACAGTGCTGAGAACTACATCCTGATCCACAAGCAGAGACTGGGCCTGGCCCACCCACAGTGACACACTTCCCCCACAAGGCCACACCTCCTAATCCTTAAACGGTGCCACACCTCCTAATCCTTAAACGGTCACTAAGCATTCAACTGTATGAACCTGTGGAGACCATTCTTACATTCTTATTCAAACTACCATGCATGGGAATTATAAAGAATCCTTTATAGTAAACTGGAGGATAATAAAAGAATAGCCATGAAAAGTAAAATTATTGGTGCCTCCTTTTTTGAAAATTGTTATGAAGTGTAACCAAAAAGACTTTAAGAAATTATCTGGTGTGGCTTCCAGATTTACTGTAAGTAACATTAAACTGAAAGAGGCAGATTGATTTACTAAAGACAGCACAGTGGGTTTATGGCTAAGCAGCAGGATTCAGTTATGTGGTAAAGAAAATAGTCGGACCTTTTCTTTACATAAATTATTTTTATCATTGCTCTTTTTTATTTTCCTTTAAAAGAATACAAATTAATCAAATTTTAAAGAAAATCATTGGTGTCTTAGAATAATAACTAAAAGGGGCTAGCCATTCCTGGTCACATAAGCTGCTGTTGAGCATTTCTGTGGGCTGTGATGCAGTCCCAGCACTCTGCAGGGGCTTCAGCTGGGTTACAGAGTGAGGCTCTTCTTCCTTTACTTCCTCTGAAGGGCATAAGTGTGTGACTGCTCTTAGCTGTCTAGCCAGTCAGTTGATAAGAACACGATTGAGTAGATTATTTTTGAGTTATTTAGGTTTCAGATTATAAGATCCTTTTTTAATATGTTATATTGATAATGTCTTTAATAAACTTGTTCTGTTTGTTTTCTCTTCAATGCATTTCAGTTAAAGAGAAATTAACTGCGGATCCAGACAGTGAAATAGCTACCACCAGCCTACGAGTTTCGCTTCTGTGTCCAGTAAGTGTTTGCTTATACTTGCCTTTGAAAGTGGTATATACTCTTATTCTTTGTACTGAGCATGAGAATTCTGCTTACTTCTAGAATCTGCCCACTCTACACTTGTCAGAGTTTATCAAAATAGAAAGACACTGAGACATAAGACTGTGAGCTGAATAATTCTAAAGTGTGCTTTTCTTGTGGTGTGGATCAGCTGTACTGTGGACTGTATACACACACACACACACACACACGCACGCACGCACGCACCAAGCCTGGTGATACCTGTAATCCTAGAACTTGGGGTGGGTTGGAGTGCTGAGTCAGATTTATTAACATGAGTTCAAGGCCAGCTGAGCTAAACCTTGTCTCAATTTTTAAAACAGGGAAGAGGAGAAAAGGAGAAAATCCTGTTGTGCCTGACTGAATTCCTTTATGCCTATAGAATTAAGAATACTCACTTACAAGCCAGAAAGGGGAATTATAAGAAACAGTCATTTGAATGAAACAATTATCAAATCATAAGATTTGATCAAAATATTAAACCTATAAGCAAAAAAAAATTGTGTTGTTGAAGTTCATTTCATACCTAATTTGTTGTTAGGCCTACAGTTGAATATTGCCTTCATATGAAAAGTGAAAATGAATAATAAATTGTTGGCATTTTGATTATCCCTTGTTCTATAATTAATCAAACTAACTATTTGAATGTATGAAGAATGAAAGGACACATGTGTTTTCTGATTTGCCGGATTGTTCAGAAAGGCAATATACTGAAAGTTTTCAACATTGAGATCCCACTAACCTAAGATGATAGTAGTTCTTGTGTTCTTGAAGAAGCAAAAAGGTTTTCAAAAATTATATGGTACTTATCCTATGTCTAAGCCTTGTATTATTTATTAAACCTTGACTTGAATATAAAGTCATTGGTGTATGGTTAATTTTCAGTTCTATCCTTTGCATGTTTCCTAAAGCTGGGATCCCTACTCATTACACACCTTAATGGCCATAGAGGAAACACAGTGCAAGAGCTGCTAAGCCCTGTCATCTGCTCTGTGAAGGGCGTCCTTCTGAGTCCTCTTTATAGCCTGCTTTCCTCAGAAAAGTAGTATTGTTAGGTCGGGTTTTATTTTTTCAAGACAGGGTTTTTCTATGTAGCCTTGACTGTCCTGGAACTCATGCTGTAGACCAGGCTGGCCTCAAACTCAGAGGTCCTCCTACCTCTGCCTCCTGAGTATGCTATTACTATCCAGCCAGGTTATTATTACTAAAAGTTCTTTAATAACCAGATAAATGTTCTAACACCCTAAATATAACCTGTAAAGGAAGCTATGTTTGTTGTTGTTGTTTATAAATTGATAAATACATGGGGAAATAGTTGGAAAATAAAAGAACAATCAATTTTTTAAAGAAGCATAAAATTGGCTGAAAATCAGGAAAGTAGAAGGTAAGAGAGAAAGAAAAAAAACTTAAACAATAATTTGCCTGGCAGTGGTAGCACACGCCTTTAATCCCAGCACTTTGGATGCAGAGGCAGACAGATCTCTGAGTTTGAGGCCAGTCTGGTCTACAAGACCTAGTTCCAGGACAGCTAGGGCTACACAGAGAAACCCTGTCTCGAAAAACAAACAACAACAACAAAACCAATAATTTTTTCCTTCAAGTCCTGACTTAACCTATTTCCCTTTTCATGGTTTCTTGCTGTTTTGTTTCATTATAAAATCCCAGGTGAGGGGATTTGATAAATTTAGAAAAACACAGAGGCTTCATTTCCCACTTAAATCACTAGAGGAGTCTTGTTTCTTGCATTCCCATCTTGAAAGTGTTTACAGCTGCACTAATATGTAATATTTATAAAATGTTGAGCAGTCACACAAAATGTCTTCATGTAAAGAAGCAGCCCAGGGTATATGGCGGCAGTTTTATTCATGGAATGATTTTGCATTCTATGCTTCAGGTGCTTTCCCATGTTACTAGGAAATGTTTATCACATTTTGCTTCTTACACTTCTTGATTTAGTGAGCCAGCTTATAACTTTTGTTTCAAGTCCCCTGTGTTCCTCTATCATTAGTTCCAACAGTTTTAGCAATTCCTTGTAAACTAGCATCTGCTTTCAGAATTCAGATTATAGAAAGCCTACTATATATAATATATAATTACAATATGTCATGAGTTCCTAGCTAGCTAAAGGGATACCTCCCTACAGTTATTCCGGAACATCAAGACCATATATTTTAGGTATGTTTTTTCTTAAAAATAAAATACAGTTGTGATAACTCATCTATATATCAAATTTATGGAATAATAAAAAAGAGATTTGTTCTTTGAAATATGTAAATATGTCATCTTACTGTGCATTTCTATTTCCCTTTTTTAATATGCAGAGCTCAGAATAAATGAATTTCTGTTATTTGTGTGCCATTTAGCTAAGGGCAACAAAAATAATGAAAATGCCTTTGTTCTTTGAGGATTGTCTGTTATAATTTATTAAGAACAGAGATGGAAGTGTTGAGATGTGAGCTGTGCAGAACCCAAATGCACATTTAGAATTTATAGAGAGAAAATAAACTAGAAATTTATTTTATAAGTATTATTAGTATAGAAAATTTAGGAGTGTTTTTTCTTAAATCAGTCGTGTTTTGTTTTTATAAAGGAAAAGTACACTTTGTCATGACATTGCTGGTGTACGCTGGCTTAGACTTACTTAGACTTAGTTTTTTCTCATGCAGCACCATGAACTGTAGCACCATTGAGTAAAGTCAGCTACACTAGAAAACATGTGGGGCTTGTTTATGTTTGTTTGTGCATGTTGCAAACACCCATTTGTCCCATGAGAGAAGAGAACTTTGTAAATAAAAGACTAAATTGCTCAGCACTCAGGTTAGAGATAATGCATGTTTGTCTGACAGACACTTAAATCTTTAGTGATTGATTTTAAAATTCAGAGATATGAGGACTTTTCACTTAAGAATTATTTTATAATTCTTTTGAGGTAGCATTTGTATTATAGGTAATAAAAGGCTGTGTATTTGAACATTAACCTCGGCTTGCTTATGCCATCTATGACTTACTCGTACTGTTTACCTATCAGTTTGCTTTCAGACTGTAGGTCACCTTGTTGATGAAGGTCACCACAAAGGCTTGGGATGGTTTTCTTGCCTGTGTGCACAAAGGGCTAACTAAAGAGCTTCATGACACCTTTTACTAAACTTGTATTCGCTTCTTACAATTTGATTTCCGTAAGCACATGAAAAAAAAAAGAATAAATTCGTTCTGGCAACAGGAAATCCATTGCCTATTTGCCGTTAGCTAAGTTCAGCAAGATTTTCCAAGTTAGGATCTAGTTGATGGTGCCAGATTAAATTGTTAGCTTTTTATTTTAATACACTTTTAATGGGAAGGGCATTTGTTTTTTTGAAACCAAGGACTGTATTGTCCAGACTGGCCTCAGTCTCACTATTCTGTCCAACGATGATTGTGAACAGCTTCTACCTCACAAGTGTTGGGATTCCAGATGCACATCTGTGAGTTACAGACAGTACAGGAACTCAGGACTTCCTTATATGTTAGGCAAATGTTCTACTGTCTTTATCTCAGTTCCAAATTCAATTTTTATATCTTAAATTAGACCTTAATTGTGAAATGCAAATTCCTATTGGTTGCTTAATATGAAATGAAGAAACCATAGGTTGAAAGTCCTATGGGAACTCAGTGCCAGCACCCTAAACTCAGCTGCAGAGCTGGTAGGCTCCTCCTGATGCTTCATGGAAACAGTAAAACAGGAAGAAAAATGGTTTCAAAATCCAAGAGACAGGCCATAGAACTTACTCTTGAAAGAGGTAGTTCTTGAAGCTTTCCTTTCACATACCTTTCTTCCTATAATCCCAGCTGTCAGTCACATCTTTCAGGCATAATGAATTTCTCTTTGGACTGCTAGTATGCACAGCTGACAGTTTATCAGTATACAAGACTAGCATTCTACAGTATAGCAGGTGCTTTTCCACAGCTGGGGATAAGGACCTGAGTCTGACTTGTTTCCAGGAGGAGGTACACAAACAAATAGTATAATCTTACTCAAGGGTAGAGCTGGGACACAGGAGAAGAGCACCCTCATTTTACTCTGAGTCTTTCCTCTCCCGTCTTTGGATATGATAAATGGACATTCTGTTTTAAGTTGATCACGTGTCCATTGTCCTTTTTAAATTCTTCATCACTGCATCCGGTGGAAGTAAGGAGGAAGTGGTGCTACTTTCCAGATAGAAAAGGAGGCCCAGAGAAGTCAAGTGTTTGCCCTAGAAGTACAGTATATCATTGGTACCAGAACAATAATTTAGGGCCCTGTGACAGTTGGTTTCCTTGGTAGACCAGGAAATTACACATTTCCCTGAAATTTTTGCAAGCCAAGAAAGAACCTTTTTCTCTTTTAACTCACACACATACAGAAAATCTTTTTCCATGAACTTAATATAATAATACCATTATAGAAAGTGAGAAGCTTACAGGCTCTGTAGCCATTACAGACTTTTGGGGACCCTATAGTGGTCATGATACAGCACTCCTTGTGCAGGTACACAGCAAAGTTTCTACCTTGGGCCCAAACAAGCAGCTTAGGACAAAGAAGACGTCCATTTGTGGAATAGAGTCAGCCTGTGTCAACTCAACAATTATGAGGCAAGAAATATTCCTGAATTGTCTAGCAATGCTTGAGACCCAGGGCTGTTGTTGGCTGTGTGATGATACCTAGTGAGGAGAGAAATACAGAGTACACAGCATCTGCTTTCTATCCGAGCTGTCCCCAGCCATTATGCCTCACACTGTGGAGGAAATTTTGGCTTCATCTTGTGAACTAGGCAGTCATTCAAAGATGAAGCTAGATAGAGTTCTTACTGATCTCCATGACTGGCCATAGTTAATAAGACTCTCCTTTTTCTAAATGTTTAATTAGATGCTTCTTTTTTTCAGATCAAAGACTGATTTAGAGTGTGAGAGTGAGAGAAGGCTGGGAATATAACTCAGTGGTAGAGTGCTATAGATGGTAGTAAATGTCCCTTGTACTTGACTAAATAATCACTGTTTTGATGTTCAGAGAAACTGTAGTGTTTAACCTGCAGGCAAGTTTCTCCAAAAAAATGTGTCTTTTGTTTTTCCAGTGTGTTGAAACAGAAACAATACAGATACAGCATGTTTTTATATTAAAATTTTAAATTTATTGAAATTAAAATTTAACATTTTCGGCCAGGCGGTGGTGGTGCATGCCTTTAATCCCAGCACTCAGGAGACAGAGGCAAGCGGATCTCTGAGTTTGAGGCCAGCCTGGTCTACAGAGTGAGTTCCAGGACAGGTTCCAAAGCTACACAGAGAAACTCTGTTTCGAAAAAACAAACAAAAAACCCCAACATTTTCCCATTTCCCTTTCCTTCTAATCACCCAGATACCCCCTCCCTTGCCCCCTTTCAAAATCATGGCTTCTTTTTCTTTTAAGTGTTTTTATTGCATATACTTGTATTTGTGCAAAATATTCCTATATATATATGTATGTGTATATATATATATATATACACACACACACAACCTGCTCAGTTCATATGATGGATTGTTACTTGTATGTACATAATTTCAGAGCTGGCCTTTTGGTATCTGATAACCAATTAGGATTATCCCTGGAGAAGACTGTTTCTCCTACTCTCATCTCAATTACCTACATATAGTTCTTCGTCTAGGAGTGAGACCCTGTAAGATTTCCCTGTACTATGTTAGCATGTCTATTGGTGCAGGTTCTGTTCCGGCAGCCATGTTGTGCAGAATTGTGGATGAGAAGCTTTTCTGTCATTTTCTAGGAGACAGTGTCAGCAGATTTCATACTTCTCTGACTCTTGACGGTTTTTCTGCCCCCTCTTCCATGATGTTCACTGAGCCTTAGGTGCAGAAATTGTGCACACAACATGCTTTAAATTAGAATATATGCACATTGTATTTCAGGAAATTATTATTAAAACTTAAGTTTGAATAACAGATGCTAATATTTGAACTTTCTCCTCTCTTAAAGCTTGGGAAAATGCGGCTGACAATTCCATGTCGGGCACTTACCTGTTCCCACCTTCAGTGTTTTGATGCAACTCTTTATATTCAAATGAATGAAAAAAAACCAACATGGGTTTGTCCTGTCTGTGATAAGAAGGCTCCATATGAACACCTTATTATTGATGGGTATGTATGTTTCCATTCCTCTTTGTGTGTTAAAATGAGCCTCTGTTATCTGAGTTTGTTACTGTCAGGTTTGAGATAAAACCTAGTGGTAAAATTTTCAAAATAGGATTTTTATTATTGAAAAAAATCAATAATTAAATATTGTAAATACTTTTCATTTATGTGTGTATGTTCAGCTTGTTTTAAAGCACATGCATTTTCTTTTTCCTTCAGTGCCTTCTGTTGTTTACCATTTTAAGCACCAGTAGTTCTAAACAGGGTATGCATATACTTTTAAGTATATCTAAGACCTGTGGAGTATTTTGGAGAAACCATGATAAAATTATGAGGTTCTGGTTAACTCATATCCATCATTCAGAGAGAGAGAGAGAGAGAGAGAGAGAGAGTGCTTTTGGAACTAAAGAAATGGCTCAGCAGTGAAGAGCCTATATATATTAGTTTTATAGATCACCCAGAACAGGGAATCTGATGCCCTTTTCCATACTCTATATGCACATACAATTTAAACAATTTGTAAATAATAACTTTTCAGCCAACTTTTCTAGAGACTAGATCTGGCTTCTGTCCTGTCCATCAAAACTTATTCTCCACTGTCAGAGCTCCCTGCAAAGGGCAGCCAGCTAATAGTGGTTCCCTTTGTTCTGCTCCTTGTGTTTCTATCCTTATCTTGTATTTCTTTTCTCTGTCTTCACCATTGCATTACAGTGATCAGCAGTTCTTAAAATTCGTTTTCTGTGGGTTTGACCTATTGGTATCTGGCTATGAGTCTGTCTCTTCCCTTAGGTTTCTGTTTGCCTTTTTCTCACTGAGCAAGAAACAAGGAAATGAACTGTGAAAAAGGAAAATGCCTTCCTATTATTTCCAGTGTTCTTCAGTAAAACACTCAAACAAGACAGTTTATTTATAGTATATAGAAGGCATAAGAACCTGAAGGGAATAATACAAGCAATTGAATGTATTTATAAATAGACTTACAACCCAGAGCTTTAAAGATGTCAGTCTTGAGAGAATATGAGTAAGTAGTGTTGTTTCCTGTTGGATTCTTCAGAAATAAAATGATAACTAACTTATAAACTTAAATTAATAGTAATATTTTACCATCTCTGTATAGTATATATCTTAGCTCTTTCTTTTCTTAGAGTAAAATCTCTCTCTCTCTCTCTTTGAAAAATGGAAAGAACAGAAAATAAAATAATTTTTTAATGTAACTTCTGGTTTTATTTATATAAATTATGATTATATGCTATTAATAACTTTTAGTTTTTGGTTTCATCTAACATTGTAACTGGATAATATAATTGGCCACAATGAATTTCATACATTCCCTATTCTTTTAGTGTTAATATATTACTTTATTTGGATTTAACGGTTGGTTGCATTTTATTTATTTGTTTTGTTTATTTGTTTATTTATTTATTTGAGACTAGTAGTTCTATGTACCCATGGCTGTCCTGGAACTCACTCTATAAACCAGGCTGGCCTCAAACTCACAGAGAATTGCCTGCCTCTGCCTCCCAAGTGCTGGGGTTAAAAACATGCACCACCACCACCAACAACAACCACCCAGGTGGTTGTATGTTTTTTATGTGTCGCTTCAGTTTATTAAGTAACACTTTATGAGCAAGTTATAAGTATTAAGAAGAAAACTGAATACATGTAAAATTGCCACTCAGAAATAACTAGTGTATGCTTTTACTCCCATGCAGAATCTTGTTTTTAGATATCTTTTCTTAATCATCTCAGTTTTTATGAACTGGGATGTATTTGTATATTTAAAAATCTTGGGGCAACTGAGGTGGCTCAGTGAATAAAGGTGCTGGCTTTTTACCGAGATAGACAATCTGCGTTTGATTCCCCAGAACCCACTAGGTGGAAGTAGAGAACCAACTCCTACAAATTGTCTTCAGACTTCCATACATGCACTGTGGCACCTACCTACCCATCTAACACACACTAAATAACTCTTCAAGTTGTCAGGGTTTTTTTCAAAGTTACCTGACATTTTTATATGAATGTTACACAATCTGAGTAACTATTTTCCCTATTTAGCATTGGTTTTAAGAACACACGTAATTTATCTGCTCTATTTTCTTTCCCCCATTACTACTTGTAGAAATCAGAAAATGTTAAGTATTCTAAGAGTCATGCTGTTTTCATTTATCTTTATTTAAACTGCTGTACTAAAGACAGATTATCTGTTTAGGTTGTTTATGGAAATCTTAAAATACTGTACTGACTGTGACGAAATACAGTTTAAGGAGGATGGCTCGTGGGCTCCCATGAGATCAAAAAAGGAAGTGCAGGAAGTTACTGCCTCCTACAATGGAGTTGACGGTGAGTAGCTGTCCACAGATCTGGTGGTCACTGCTGTGATATACCATGGTTTTCACACATGTAGACTTTTGAAAATTCCAAGCAGTATGATTGGCTCAGTAATTGTTAGGTTATCAATTAAATGTCTACAAATAGATTCCTTTTAAACCAACTTTTTTTGCCAGCCTTAAGATTTTTATGGTGCTACAGTCACTTTTAAAGTCGTAGTTTTGAAGTGCTACCCTTTTAAAGGTTTTTGTAGTTTTGGTGCAGAATAGTGAATGTTGCTTTTTTACCTTCTCTCTTTTCTTTTTCTTCCTTTTGTTTGTTGTTGTTTTAGACAGGATCTCACTGTGTAGCCCTGTAGGGCCCAGAACTCACAGAGATCCACTTGCTTCTGTCTCCTGAGTGCTGAGACTGACCCAAGGTGTGCACCACCACATCTAGCTACATTTTTCTTTAAATATATTGATATATTTTACTTTCAATGTTTTGCTAGGAGGCAGTGAACCTTTTTTTTAATATTAGTATTTCCTAGGTATTTTGGATACTGTATAGATAAACATATGTAACACAATCCTGCTCTAAAACACTTTTATTCTAAAGTGGACATGAAAGATAATTTTTTTTAAGGTCTCTTCATGTATGTAGCTTTGACTATCCTGGAACTCACTATGTAGGCCAGGCTGGCCTTGAACTCACAGAGATCCTCTGCCTCTAGAGTTCCAGGATTAAAGGTGTATGCTACCATACCCAGCCATAAGGTACATTTTGATTCTTCTAATTCAAAATGTTTTTCAAAATAATTTATTAACAACCAATAAGAAGTGGCAGTTTTAAACTGAGTAGAACTGTTACTTCTCAACTCTGGCTACAGTAGTGTTGCTACTCTAAACTGATATGCTCATCTATGGGGACACTGAGAAAAGAGGAGAATTGACACAGGTCTTGTGCTTTAATCATTCCCACACAGGATGCTTGAGCTCCACATTGGAGCATCAGGTGACTTCCCACAACCAGTCCTCACATAAAAACAAGAAAGTCGAGGTGATTGACCTAACCATAGACAGTTCATCAGATGAAGAAGAGGAAGAACCCTCTGCCAAGAGGACCTGTCCTTCCCTGTCTCCTACATCACCGCTAAATAATAAAGGGTAAGTGCTGCTAGGACCTTTCCAAAAAAAACTCTCTTGTGAAAGCTTGTTTGGTAAGTAGAGTAAAGGCTGCCAGACAAACCTATATACTTGAGTGCAGAATGTAGATTGACTTTTCCCAGGGATGTAGCATTCTTGAGGAATTAGAGTACTACACTACAAGGTTTAGATATAAGATTCATCATATCAAGACATGCTTCTGGGCCTAGAGAGATGCCTTAGCGATTAAGAGTGCTTGGTGCTCTTGGAGAGGACCTAAATTAAGTTCCCAGCACCCACAAGATGGTTCACTACTGCCTATAACTTGAGCTCCAAGGGATCTGATGCCACCTTCTGGTCAGGGGTGCACATGTGTACACACAGTTTTGGGGGGGGGTTGTTTGTTTGTTTGTTTTAAGGATAGTTCTGTTGTGTACAGTGGTTCTTAATAAACATCAGGATCACCAAAAGTTTTGTTTACATTTAACCAGTTTGTTTTTTTGTTTTGTTTTGTTTTTTTACAAAAGACTTCTTTTATGTCTATGTGTGTGGAGTTCAGAAAACAACCTTCAGGAATTGGCTCTCTCCTTCCGCCATGTGGGTCCCAGGATCAAAATTCAATCGATAGACTTAGAAGCAAGTGCCTTTGCTTGCTGAGCAGTCTCACTAGTCCTCATTGAACCAATTTTTTATTAATATTGTAAATAGAATCACTCTTGGACCAGGTGTGGTGGTATACACCTTTAATCCCATTACTTGGGAAGGCAGAGGCAGATAGATTTCTGAGTTCCAGTCCAGGCTGCTATATAGAATGAGACCCCCATCTCCCCCCACACACACCCAAAAAAGTGATCTATGTGTCCTCTTCTCCTCTTTTGTATGTGGCCTTCCTTCCAGGGTATTTTTGCAGTCTTTATCCAGTTTTAGCCTGGTGATAGCCATCTTGCTAGAGTGAGTATCACATGACAGACAGCTGAACCACTAGTCTTTCTCCCATTGGATTTGTTCAGTGTAGACAATACTGCTGTGGGATAATGCTTTTGTACACTGTAAAGATTTGTCACTCATATTGGTTTAATAAAARYCTGATTGGCRAGTAGCCWGGCAGGAAGTATAGGTGGGGCAACCAGACTAAGAGAATTCAGGGAAGAGGAAAGGCAGAGAGTCTGTCACCAACCAGACACTATTTAGCCGCCCAAGAAGCAAGATGTGAGGTAACAAACCACAAACCTCATGATAAAATACAAAATAATAGAAATGTGTTAATTTAAGATGTAAGAGCTAGCTAGGAATACACCTGAACTGAACTGAACTGTTGGTCAAATGGTGCTATAATTAATGTAGTTTTTGTATGATTATTCGAGTCTGGGTGGCTGAAAAACAAAAGCACAGTCTCCGTTTACACGATGCATTTCTTCCTGGGAACTCAGACTGCTCTGCCATATTGCTGACCTTCATGGTGTCCTCACACAACCCAGACTTCCTCACACTTCCGGGGGAGTGCACAGAACAGTGCATGCCTGTCTCATCTCTTGGCCTTCCTCTGAATCCGAGGAGGTGGTTGAATGCCTTTCACAGTTGCTGCCCGGTCAGAAGCCACAAAATTATTAGATTTCATTTTGGCCTGCTTGTAGGGTTTAGAACACTGGCTAAAAACTGGAACCTACTTGCTATAAAGTTAACTCAGGTAGAGCTCTTAAAATAGAGAGCTCAGTGTACCTGATCAATAAAGCTGGCTGTAGACGTTTGTGAGCTGACAGGAAAGATCTGAGATGACTTGGGCTTTCCTTCATAGTAGCCCTGCTTTGAAGACATGTTGCCTTTGTTTCCCAGAAACTGGAGGTTGTAGCATGTTTTTCTAACTCTATCACTAATAAGGCTATGGTAGTAGGACTGCCACTGGTTTGGGGCCAGCCTGAACTAGATGACAGCCTATGTAAAAAAAAAAAGTTGCCATAACAATTTCAATGTAGTAAGTTTTCTAAGGAACCTAGAGACTCAGAAGATATGCTTAGGTGATATATAAATCCTATGACACATGAGGAACAACAACAACAAAAAGATAACATTGGATCTGGATATCTGTAGGAAATCATAGAACCACCCACACACACGGAGATATAGGAGAAAATTGTATTGTCGTTCTTTTGTGTCATAATTGCAAAATTAAAAGATACTTTTAATTTATATTTAAAGTATTTTATATAATATTCTCGGGTTAATTGTGTGGCTTTTTTCTACTCTTCAGAATAGTTATATGTGAACTCTGCAATAGTTTTACTATCTGAATATATTTTTTTATCAAGAAAACTTTAGAGTCTTTAAAAATCTAATATTTCTTTGAATATTTACTGTTCCTCCCAAAATAGCTCTGTATATTATGTTTGGAAAATTACATTATGTGCACTAACTACTTCCCTGACTTTTTGCCCATGATGAATTGAGCCTCAATACAGCTCTACAAATGCAGGCCTTTCTCTATGGCTGTGTGATAAAACCTGAATGTCTCTAGCATCTTTAAAAGAACAATTAGTGGGACCAGAGAGATGGCTCAGCCATTGAGAACGCTGCCTGCTCTTCCAGAGATTCATGAGTTCAATTTCCAGCTACCCCATGGTGGCTCACAACCATCTGTCATGAGATCTGGTGCCCTCTTCTGGCATACAGGCATGCATGTAGGCAGAACACTGTATACATAATTAAATTTGAAAAAAAAAATTGGTTACGCAGCACTGTGAGTGTTCACAGCAGCAACCAGCTGCTAGCTGCTAGAACACTAAGCCCTGCAGATCGGTCACTGCTGTGCTTTGTAATATGGAAATACACTTGAGAGCAGTCACAGAATTAAAAGACAGGTGGCCATCCCATAGCCAGGAGATAAGGACTGCATCACCTTGCCATGTATTTGATTCCCCCAGAAGTTCCATACCATTCGCTAGATTGGGATGTTTGTAAAGTCGACAGCTTCTTCCTGTTGCAATCTCCTGAGCATAGGCAAAGGACACAGCTAAGGAACATGGCATTCTCTGTGGGTGTAAGAGGTTTACATTTGCATTGCATGGAACACTTCTATGCAGCACCTGAAAGTATCTTATGCTTACTCTCCCACTCAGAAAAGTGTAGTACATACTTATAATTAGGATTCTGTTCCAGGAAATCTAACCTTGGTATCTTGTGAAATACTTCATGTAGAGTATTAGAGGCAAAAGCCAGGGCTGGGGATGGGGTTCATTGGATAAAATACTTGATGTATAAGCATGATGACCTGAGTTCAGATCCCTAGATCCAGTGTAAGCCAGATGCAGTAGCCTGCATGTCTGATTCCATCCCTATTGGATCAAGAAGGGAGACAGACAGGAGAAGCCCTGGGAGCTCATAAGCTAGCTGGTCATGCATCTCATTGAGCAGTGAGAGACAGGCAAGGACCAAAACGTCAGGTTGTACTCTGCCCTCCATGTGTGTACTGTAGTAGCACTTAAACTAGCATACATCATACTCATGCACATGCAAAGTGAAAGAAGTCTTTATTCCTCCATTTCTTGTTACTTTATTTTCCTCTGTGCCTGTTAGCCTTACATGATTGGGATCACGTGTAATGATGCATAAACCTTCCTAGGACTGTCATAACTATTTTCTTTTCAAAGTTCTTCATTCCTTTTTCCTTTTTCCTCTCCCCTCCCGCTGCCAAGACAGGGTTTTTCTGTGTAGCATTGGCCAACCTGGAACTAGCTCTGTAGACCAGGCTAGTCTCGAACTCACAGAAATGCACCTGCCTCTGCCTCCTGAGTGCTGTGATTAAAGGCATGCGCTACCACTGGGCTTTCCTCCTTATTTCTTAAGGGAGATAAGGAGAAAGATTTGACCTCTAGCTTATGAAGCATGTCACTGCTTTTCTAGAGTTCCTTTGTTTCCTTTCCAGTTGTAGCACTCTCTCTTTAAAACCTCTCTTCCTCCTTTTCACTCTGGGACACTTTGCCTTGTCTTGCTGCCTTGATTGGCTTCAAAGGTCCTATTATTTGAACTGTACTGATAGCCAAGCTAGACATTGAGTGAACCAAAGTTACTACTCAGAGTTCACTCTCTGCAGGCTCATAAATCTGCTTTCTCCTCAGTGCTCAAGTTGCTGCATTCCCCTAGTTGTCTCAATTTGTGTTTTCCTTACCAGGGTGTCTTAGCCAAGGTCTCTGTTGCTGTGATGAAACACCATGACAAAAGCAAGTTGGGAAGGAAAGGGTTTATTTGGCTTACACTTCCACATCACTGTCCATACTTCCATATCACTGTTCTCATCAAAGGAAGTCAGCACAGGAACCTGGAAGCAGAAGCTGATGCAGAGCCCATGGAGGGGTGCTGCTTACTGGCTTGCTTCTTGTGGTTTGTTTATCTTGCTTTCTTATAAATCACTAATTAAAAAAATGCCCTACAGGATACAGGATTACCTTCAGCTCAGTCTTATGAAGACTTATTTTGTTTTGGTTCTGTTTGTTTGTTTTTTAATGTTTTTTTGAGACAAGGTTTTCTCTTTGTATCTCTGACTGTCCTGGAACTTACTTTGTAGACCAGGCTGGCTTCAAACTCACAGAGCTCTACCTGCCTCTGCCTCCCCAAGGTTTGGCATTAAAGGCGTGCGCCACCACAGCTCAGCCTGTAGTCATTTTCTTAATTGAGGTTCTCTACTCTCAGATGACTTTAGCATGTGTCAAGTTAATGTAAAATTTTCCAGCACTGTTGTAAGGAGGCTGCTTGTTGGTTCCGGGCTGCTTGGCAGCTCAGACCCGAAATAATCACACAGAAACCATATTATTTAAATCACTGCTTGGTCCATTTGCTCTAGCTTCTTACTTGTTAACTCTTAACATCTTAATTTAACCCATCTCCATTAATCTGTGCATCATCACAAGGTTATGGCCTACTAGCAAAGTTTCAGCACGTCTGGGTCTGGCAGCAGCTCCATGGCTTCTCTCTGACTCTACCTTCCTTTTCCCAGCATTCAGTTTAGTCATCTTCCCCGCCCCCGCAGCCTAGCTCTATTCTTTTGCCCTATCACAGGCCAAGTTTCTTTATTAACCAATGGTATTCACAGCATACAGAGGGGAATCCCACATCAATCCTAGTATCCCTAGATTTCTCACTATCTACCCCTTCAGAACCTACTTTGAAAGGTCCACAGTTTCCTTTGTTGTGGGTACCTCTCACTCATGTCCTGTTACGGTGACTCAGCTATACATTGTTCCTGCATTCTTAGAAAGGAGGGTGCCTCTCTAAGGACTGTATGAACTGTGAGTGGTGATTCCATTGCATTTATCTGATTCACCTTACAGCTTCTGCAAATGCTACTGCATGCCAAGTTATTTCTTACCATTTGTTTTGCCTTTTGTTTGTTTGGTTTTGTTATACTGTCTTTTCATGTTTTAATCATAAAAAGTAGGACTCATTATGGGATACAATTTCGTTAAACTGTTAGAGTGACTGTTAAATTCTCTAAACATTTCTTTCCCACAGAATTTTAAGTCTTCCTCATCAAGCATCGCCTGTGTCCCGTACCCCCAGCCTTCCTGCTGTAGATACAAGCTACATCAACACTTCCCTCATCCAGGACTACAGGCACCCTTTCCACATGACGCCCATGCCTTACGACTTACAAGGTGAGTCCCTGGTCCTTTGCTGCTGTCATACAAGCTGAGGAAGCCTTCACTGTGTGTGGCTGCAGTCTGGGGATGAGAGATATAGGGGAGATGTGGAGAAGGAAGAACGGGGCTTTGGAGCCCAGGAACAATGGCCTGGATCTTGGTGGCATCTTCCTCGGCAGCCTGAGCTCACTGCTATGGGAATCCTGAGGCAGGGGTTTTAAGGTGTTGTGAGCTTCCCAGTCCCTTGGACTGCTGGAACACTTCTTGCATGTGGCCTTCAGTTTGGTGGGGGTGAATGCTGGCTTTTATTCTTTGATTATGGCTTCACCTAACGCTCATTGTGTGTAGCTGAGTTGTATTTGTATTATGAGACTTGATCTTGCTTTGTAACCCTGGTGTTGGCCTGGCACTCACCATATAGCACACCAAACTGGCCTCAAACTTGCTGTCATCCTCCTACCTCTGCCTCCCAAGAGCTAGGATTTTAGGCTTGCATCATATCCTGCTGTGGCACACATGTGATGATCAGAAAACAGCCTGCAGGAATTCATTCCCTCCATCTACTATGTGGATTTTAGGGATCAAACTCAGGTCATTAGCTTTGGTGACAAGCCCCTTTACCCACTGAGACATCTTGCCAGCCCTGTAATAGTAATGAATTGAGACATTTGAAATTTTTTACTTTGGTTCTTTTGAAACTTATCCCTTTTTTTTTCTTACTCTTTTGAGACAGTCATTCTATGTAGTCCTGATTGACTTCAAACTCATAGATATCCATCCACCTGCAGGTATGAACTACCATACCCAGCCTTACTCTTTTTAAGAGAAGCAGTTTGAAATGCCAGTATATTCATTTGTATTTCAAAAAGAATTTCAAGTCTGGGTGTATCTTTATAACTTAGTGACTTATGGACTAGTCATTTAACTTCCTGAAGGCTGGTCACTCCCAGCGGTTTTCTAAACTGCTTTTTTTTTTTTTNGCTATTTTCACACATCCATCACTACTGAGACACATTTTCTAAGTCCTTATATTGTAGTCTCTTCTGGTGTGGGTAGGAGTGGTTGCCAAAATATTGCATTGCTTGTGTACCTCAAAGTTAAACATCATCATGAGGCCCTTGCTTTTCTTGTTCTTGTTATGTAGTGCTGGGTAGTGTAAAACAGTGCAGCCTGGAGTCAGGGCTGAGCTTTCTGTGATGCCACCGGACACTTGTTTTTAAAGACAGGGTCTCTTTGTGTAGAAGCTCCACCTGCCTCTGCTTCCTAAAAGCTGGAATTAAAGGCATGTGCCATTATGCCTAGCCATACAGTCATGTTTGGGTTTTAGTCTGGTCTAGATGATGGGAAGTGAACACATTTGAGAAGGAGAATAAAAAGCTTTGCTACAACTTGGGTGGCCTCTTAAAGTTTCACCCGTAAAATCAAACCAAGAGGCATTCATGTAGAATAAATTAAATTGAAATCTAAGGGCTAGGGACATAGCTCAGTGTATAGAATGCTTGGCAAATATGCATAAAGTGATGGGTTTGACCTGCAGCACCAGATAAACTGAACATAGTGGTATGTGCCTGTCATCCCAGCACTAAGAGGTGAAGACACAAAAGTCAAGCCAGGCATGGTGGCGCACACCTTTATTCCCAGAACTGGGAAGGCAGAGGCAGGCAGATCTCTGTGAGTTTGAGGTGAGTACGGTCTACAAAGCGAGCTCCAGGACAGCTAGGGCTCTATTAATACAAAGAAACTCTTTGTTGAAAAACCAATACCACCACCTATCCATCCACCCAGGATGGTCATGGAGTGCAGTGACCATCCTGAACTACATGAAATTCTATCTAAATAATTAGATGTTTACTTGTGAGGAATCAGTAAAAGCAAGGTCTTTGTTGCCAAACTTGGGCTTTATCCTTCATAGCTTAGAGATGAAAATGCCATATAACGCCCAGCTTAACTTCTTGTGACTTTTTTTTTTCCTTTTGGTGAGGTTTTCATTGTTGAAGAGTCTTTTGGTATCACCTTACTTAGCTAGACTGAAGTTACTTATGTAGACCAGGCTAGCCTCTGCCTCCTGTAAATGTTAGGATGAAAGGTGTGCACCACATGTCCAATATTCCTTGTGTTTAAATATGAATTCAGAGTGTATAGAATGTAAGATTTAAGTGCTGGGATGTTTAGAAAGTTTTACTTTTGTTGTTTTTTGCCTACAAGCTAAGTTGTTTGTTTTTTTTTTTAATTCCTCCCACAGGATTAGATTTCTTTCCTTTCTTATCAGGAGACAATCAGGTATGTTAATATGGAAACAATCCATTTCTTTAATTGTATATTAAAATATCAAACTATAATACATAGCCAGAAGAAAGAATAAATTTCCTTGGCAAGGGGAGTACCTATGGCCAGTGTTGCTCTGGCTGTAAGAATTTAAATAAAAGCCATCCTTTATCACTGCCCTCCACCCCCAGTAGAGGGTAAAAGCAGTGTCTGACTGTTGATTTCTCAATACTGCTGTATAAAGACACAGGCCTGTGAACCATGCGATTAATAGATTTCAGTCTTGGCCACATGTGTCAAGAGTGTCCTGTTGCCCAGGACATCATAGCTGTTATATTAGTCTGTGGTGCTACTGCATTGCCAATGGTATGTTTAAAGCATACAGTTGTGTGCAGTCCATAAGTACTAGACAGTGATAGTGAATGATCTGATTTTCAGTTATACAGCATGCTGTGCTTCCTCAAACTGTATTTACTGCAGCTCTGATTGCTTCCTCTGCTCCCATGTTTGTCTCAGCTCATGTTGCTTTATTCATCTCAGACCCTAAATGTACAAAATCATTTGCTAAAAAGGCCACATCTAGTGACCTGGAAGCAAGATTAAAAGTGATCAAGGAGTGTGGAAGGAGAAAGTCAGTGACTGTTACTCAGCAGTCAGACTGTCCCATTGCACCAGAGCTACAGACTTGCAGAGCAAGAACAAAGTGACAGAAGTCTCATCGAAAACAGTGAGACAAACACAGATTGAGAAAGGCCTACTACAGCAATAGAGAAATGGCTAAGGACATGGATTAAGGCCAGGATGCAGAAGCACATCCCGCTCGGTACTGTGACACTCTGCCAAAGCAGTGATCTAGCCACTGTCCAGATGCCTTCCTGAGTTTCGTGCCAGCAAGCTGGAGCACTAATTGGAGATTATCAAACTTTGCAAGATGTTGTTCATTGGTGATGGTGTTCATGTACATCCTCCTTCATCCCAGTATCACAGTGGTGGTCTTGTTCTAACACCATGTCTCTGACCCAACCAATAGACTATCAAGGAGATTTTTAAATTTTTTTTGAGGATTTCATACACGAGTATACTGTATTTACATTATTTTGACCCATCCCTTTCCCTCCTCCAGCTGCTCTGTGGCCCCTCTCTGTATATAAATTTTTAATTTTTTATTACTGTTGTATCCATAGTTGTATATGTGACACAATGTATGTATGGAAGTCAAGTATTCAGGCTCTATAGCAAGCTCCTTTATCTGCTGAGCTGCCTTGCTGGCTGATTAAGGAGATTTAGTGGCCTTTGGGGCCTGCTGCCTGAGTAGGACTTTTGTTCAGGCTTCTGCTGCAACAGGAAAACTGAGGAGACAAGCCTGTGAGTGTGGACAGAGATAGCACCAGTGCTGTGCAGTAGCCTTGTGTAGGCACTCGAGCAATTACTGCTGACTGCAGAGGATTTGCTTTTGATGAAGAGGTTGCAAAGCAATGTTGTAGTTGTGGTGTCCACTAACTCCAAGATGGTGTATGTGACACTGAGGAGCCCCAGAGAGCTTCCTAAGGAAGCTGCTGTGGAAGCTTGGAACTGAAAAGCAGGCAGGAGCAAGGGGAACTGCAAGAGACAGAAGGAGCCCCCACTAAGTTCCATAAAGGAGCTAGTGGAACTTGCACAGACATCAGCAGTTCCCTTCAGATGAGATACTTTAGAACATGAATGTCAGAGAAGGGGAGTGTTTGTGGTGCACTCTTCAGCACATCTTCGATGAAAAGGGACAGACCAAGCAAAGCACCACAGCATGCTTATGAAGAATGGCACCTGCTTAGGATGAGCTCTAGTGGAGAAGCAGGCATTGCCCCTGCCCTGAAAACCTTCCAGGAAACAAGTTGTGCCTAGAAGACAGTGGCACTGACCCCTAGCCTGTGTAAACCTATGAATGAATATATATACACACACACACACACATACATTTTACTTTTTAGCAAAACACATAATTAGATCTCATAGGGTCTAGATATGATGGAAGAATGTTTCTGCACAGCCATGTGGTCTGCTCATGTTTGAGTATTATTATAAAGAATAAAATAGTTGGGAGTGTTTAGGAAGCCCCAACCTCTCTGAGATCTGCAAGCAGTTATTCTTTAGTGGGGGAGATGTTTTTTTTCTTCAGTGGTTAGCCACTGGTAAGTTGTTCATGCTCTGTAAGCAACATTGGGTAACTCACTGGGACACACACTGGAGGTAGACTGTTGAGAAGAGGCAAGGATCAGCTAGAGGGAGAGAGAAATAGGGGAAAGCAGTAGAGGGTAATTATAATCAAAAGACATTATCTACATGTGAAAGTGTTATAATGAAACCTATTATTGTGTATAATTAGTACATGTTATAAAATCTTTAAAAAATGAAAAAGCTTAAAAACAAAGTAAAATTGTTATTTAACTAATTAAAAGGCGAGCTTTGGGATTTTTTTTTTAAATAAATGTAGAGTAACCTAAGCATAGAGTGTTGGTAAAACCCACAGTAGTCCTCAGCCTTCACAGCCACTCAGCAGCAGTCCCTGACCCAGAGACTTGCAGCTCCACACACCCCACTATGGGAGTGCCCTGCAGAAGTGTGGCATTGCTTATCTTTTACAGCAAGTTCTCCCTGCCTTTTCCAACTCAGACATGCTCATGTGCACAAACACTGTGCCCCGTGCGTGCAGTGCTGAAAGCAGTGACAGGCTGCACAGAGCCACAGCCTGAGCACGATAGCAGCTGAGCTGCTTCATGATGCAGTTCTCAGGATGAACTTGTCAGTGGGAATGCGGGATGTATCTTGAGAGGGGCACCTCCTTCCTGCTGCTTCTGAACATCTCAGAAATAGAGTTTTAAGAACTGCATGCAATGCAAACTAAAACACACACACACAACACAATCAAAAATGTTATTCCAGTTTCAGATACCATGCCAAAGCGCTCTCAGTATCAGTGACCAGTCATTTCACTGCAGAATGTGTTGTTACTTGAGAAGCCAGACACTCAGGATATGTTAACTTGGGACTTGCTCTGCTGAGAAGAGTACAGAGGTGCATCTGATTGTAACGAGAGTGTTTTGTCTCTGGTCCCTCCTAGCATTACAACACCTCCCTGCTTGCCGCAGCAGCAGCAGCGGTCTCAGATGACCAGGACCTCCTGCACTCCTCCCGCTTTTTCCCGTATACCTCCTCGCAGATGTTTCTCGATCAGCTAAGTGCTGGAGGAAGCACTTCTTTGCCAGCCACCAACGGAAGCA
>LOEQ01000078.1:565701-580906 GCA_001685075.1 Bramus lutescens
ACAGTTGCAGTAAAAGCTGCCAGCTGGGAGAAATTGGGAGATAAATCTACCTGCCTTGGAGATCAATGATGCAGACTAGGGGCAGACTGTGGTTCACAGTTGTGTCCTCACCAGAGTGCTGGCAGGCTGGAAAGACACTGCAAATAGCCCAAGCATGTACCTAGAGCTTTCTCAGAATTTTCAGGCACTCATCCTGCTCTGATGCAAGAAATGTAATAGGCAAGACCACCTCATGATCTGTGGCCAAGGCAGGTTTCTCTAGCTAGTTTTTCCCTGAAATGCTCACATACTCCCAGCTCCCAGGGCTGCTGGGGGAAAGGGTACAATGGCCTCTCCATTTGGAAACACCATCAGTGGCCATATCAGACCAGCTGTGGTGAGAGGATGGCCCTGAAACTGAGGGGCTCCTGGATCCTGCATTCTGCCTTAGCTCTACTCAAGAGCCACTCGCCACTTAGTTGACCCATTCTATCAATTGAAGGTCCACTTGTGCTGCCAGTATGTCCTATGTCATAGCTCTTAGTGTGTGTGGCTTGTGTGTACATGTGTATGCCTGTTTGTGTGTATGCAGGCACATGTGTGCAGGTGCACCAGCATGTGTAGAAGCCTGAGGTTGACATCTGTTATCTCCTCTGTGGCCTTCCACCTTTTCTTGAGGCAGAGTCTCTCTGAGCCTGGAGCCCATAGTTCAGCCTAGTTTAGCTATCCAGCTTGTCCTGTCATCCTGCCTCTGCCTCCTGTGTGAGTGCTGGAATTACATGCAGCTACACACCTTTCCAGCTTTTTTACCCAGGTTCCCAGGATCCAAACTTGTGGGACAGGCTACCCATGGAGCCATCTTTCCAGCCCATGTCTTGGCCTTCTGACATTTTGATGCATTATCACTTACAAACGTTGATGTTTGATAACCACACAGTAAATAAAGGTCTTTTAAAAAATAAAAACTTAAAATGTTTAAAGTAAGCACAGGATTTTGTGTTGAGCTGCATGTCTAACCATCCTGGGCCACATCGAGACCCTCAATGAGAGCTTTGGCAAGGTGAATCCTGGCAGATGCCCCAGCTGATCACATGAAAACAGCTACTGCTGTTCCTAGGATCCTAACTGGGTTGTCTCTGGGCTGACACTCTACCCTGACCCACTTCTGCCTGTCCACTCTGGTTCTGCCTTGAGCCCCAGTCCAGCTCTTAGCCAGCATGACTCATACTTACAGAGCTCCTGGGCCATCCATCAGTTGGCCATCTGCACAGCCTTGGATGGTGTACACAGCATTGCCCTCCCCTCAATTCCCTAACCCTCCCCAGGTGGTTCCGAGTCAAGTCATCCAGGCTGTTACCTTCTTTGTGAGTGAGCTTCTCTCCCAGTTTCATGAGTTTTGATCGCAATTCAGATGCCATGATGTAACCTTTCTTCTCCTTGTCAGCCATCAGCATGGCAAGAAGGATTTCTTTCTTTGGGTCCTCTTGTTTGATTTGCGTGTGCATAATGGTCAAGAAGGTGGAGAAATCCAACTCTCCGTGCTTGTCTACGAAACCCCAAACACCAGTGAGTTAGAGGAAACTGCTCTTGGGGAAGCCCATTGACCTGCCTGACTGTCACAGCCAACCCCAAAGCTACTTAATTCTCAAGGCACTGGTCATGGTAAGAGGGACAAAGCTCTCCTTCTGACCCACATTCACAGGATGGAAAGTCTCCATTTCATCCTCCCAACAGTCTTCAGTAACTGTGTGATAGTGTTAACTGTTGACAGAATCTAGAACTTTGATGAGAAAGGCTTATGGGCATACCTGTGGGGGATCATTCTAATTATGTCAGTTGATGAGAAGCTAGAGTAGGGGATCCCCAACTATCAGAGGAGAAGTGGGCTGAGTCCTAGCATACACACAATCATTGCTGCCTTCTTGCTATGTGATCATGTGCTTCAAGCCCTGATGGACTTTACCTTGATACATGAGCTAAAATAAACCAATTATTAAGTTGCTTTGGGCAAAGTATTTTATAGCAACAGAAAAAGAAAAAAGCCTAAGACATTATGTTTATTAATCCCTCCCCCAATCTTGCTAAAGTGACAGCAGAAACCCAGAGTATTGCATCATGGCATAGAAACAGATGGAGCTGCAGAATAGTACTTTCTCATTGGGACCACCAGCCTGTAAATAACAACATGGAGACTTATTGATTATGAAGCTTAGCCTTAGCTTTGGTTTTTTTTCTAACGCATAACTTAATTAACATCTTTCTAAAATCTGCATTCTATCATGTGGCTCACTTACCTTTCCTCTGTCCCATATGTCCAACTTCTTCTGGGTTCTGTAGGCATCTTCCATGTACCTTAATTCATCCCTCTGACCTCTCTCTCTCTCTCTCAGCCTAGAAGTCCCACCTTAACTCCTGCCTACCTATTGGCCATTCAGCTTTTTATTACACCAATCACAGCAATATATCTTCACACAGTCTACAAATACCCACAACATTTCCCCTTTTTTGTCTAAATAAAAAGGGAAGGTTTTAACTCTAACACAGTAAAACTATATACAATAAGAACATTATCAGGCTGGGGAGATGGCTCAGAGGTTAAGAACACTGGCTACTCTTACAGAGGTCCTGAGTTCAATTCCCAACAATCACATGGTAGCTCATAACCATCTATAATGAGATCTGGTGCCCTCTTCTGGTGTGATGTGCAAGCATGCAGGCAGAATAAATAAATAAATAAATCTTTTAAAAAATTACCAAGTTAAGAGACATAAAAACTTAAGTTGTTTAAGAAATTGTTTTAAGATATAAAATATTTTTAGTATGATAATACAAGTTACAATAGAAAGTGGTTTAGGTATAAGACTTTGGACTCATCAAGATAGAATAGACAATAGAGTATTTTCTCCAAAATTCCAAATACTAATGGCCTGGACATTGTAAGTGTAATTTTTACCTGATAATTGTTCTCATTATATTTACTGTATTAAAGTTAAAATCTTTCCTATTTATTTAGACAAAAAGGGGGAAATGTGGGATATTTGTATGTGGAATAAGATGTATTGCTGTGATTGGTATAATTTTAAAAAAGGCTGCATAGCCAACAGCTAGGCAGGAGGTATAAGTGGGACTTCCAGAAAGAAAAGCGAACTCTGGGAAGAAGAAAGGTAGAGTTGCCAGCAAAACACAGGGAGGAAGCAGGAGGTGTATGTAAGATGGAAGAGAGGTGTGACAGAACATAGATTAATAGAAACAATTAAATTATAAGAGCTGGTTAGAAAAAAGCCTAAACTAAGGTCAACCTTTAATAATAGTAAGTCTCCATGGGGCTGGAGAGATGGCTTAGCAGTTAAGAGCACTGACAGTTCTTCCAGATAATCCAGGTTTGATTCCCAGCACTTACATGGCAGCTCACAACTGTCTGTAAGTCCAGTTCTAGGGAATCTGACACCTGCACACCAATACTCAAAATAAAAAAGTTAAATTTAAAAAACAATAATAAGTCTCCATGTTGTTATTTGTGGGCTGGAGGTCCTGACGAGGAAGTACTATTATGATTGGGCACCAAATACAGCAGGCATTCTCAAATGTAATCATTCTTTCTTTTGTGGGACCACCAGCTCCCCAATAATGATATGGAGACTTAAACAGATGGGATGTTTTCACTGAGCATATGCCAAACCCTCTGCAAAAGACTATTTCCCCATAAATATAGGAGCTGGGTATGGTAGCACACATCTGTAAGCCCAGCCTTCAGGAGGTAGAGGCAGAAGACTCATCCTGGGCTAACACAGGTGAGTTCAAGACCAGCCTGGGCTACATGAGACCCTATCTCAAAATGAAAGCAAAGGGGGGAAAACATTGAGACCAGTGTTAGTGTACTTTCCTAGGAGTTTTGACAGACTTGTGGGATATCAGACCCTGTGGAATGAAACACTGTATACATGGCCAGCTACCTATACAGTCCAGTCCTGGTGAGGCACACTACCACCAGCACTTCAGGCTTCTGAGCTTTCTCCACCACTACCATCTGCTTCTTCCAGCTGGGCCCTTCACAAGTTCACCCGGATCCTGGTGGAGGTGATGCACACCTTTAATCCCCGCACTTGGGAGGCAGAGACAGGAGGATCTCTGTGAGTTCAAAGGCACCCAGGTCTATAAAAGTGAGCTCTAGGACAAGCAGGACTGTTACACAGAGGAAACCCTGTCTCAAAAACCACCCCCCCCAAAAAAAAAAAACCCAACAAGCCCACTCACCTATCCCATGAGTCTGCAGGTGCCGCTGTACTTCCCCAGGCGTGGGGCTGGCCCCCAGGCATCTCATGGACACCAGAAGATCTGTGGCCTTAATCTTCCCTCTCTGCTGCTTGTCATACAGGGAGAAGCATTCTTTGTACTCTGTACAGAGCGGGGGAAGGAAGTAGTAGCAGATGCTCACTCCATCACCCATCCTCTCTTTCATTCCTTTCTCCTTTGCACCTCCCCACTGCACTTGTGTAGGCACCGTAACATTGAGCTCCCCATTTCTCCCTGTTCTCTTCCCTTTCTCTTGCCCCACCTGATTTCTAGAACCCCATAAAAACAGTGTGATGGCACATGCTTGTAATCCCAGCACTTGGGAGGTGAAGGCACGAGAATCAAGAGTTCAAGGTTATCCTCTACTATGTAGTAGTTAGAGGTTAGTCTAGGCTATATAAGACACTGTCTCAAAAGCAAAACAAAGGGCCAGCAACAAAGGTGGCTCAACTGGTAAAGGTATTTGCTGCTGCCAAACATCATGACCTGAATTTGATCCCCAGAACCCTCGTGGTATAAGGAGAGGAGCAACTCCTGCCGGTTGGCTTCTGACGTCCACAGTACATGTACACTCATACACAGTACATAAATAAATGTAAGAAAAAATATAAAACTACCAAGTTAAATATGATTCTGAGAAAAACAAATTGTTGAAGATGCATTGTTTTTATTTATTTGTATGTGTGTGTCTCTAGTAGTGAATGCCACACGTGTGTAGGTGCCAAAGAGGCCAGAAGGCTGGATGCCCTAGAGCTGGAGTTACAGGTGATTATAAACCTCTCCACATAGATGCTGGGAACCTGACTCAGGCCCTCTGAAAGGACCGGCTCTCCAGCCCCCACTGAATTCGTTTTTAGTGTAAGCACATACCAAGCACATATCAAATTCTACATGGGCTGTACTAGACTCAAAAAGAGTGTTTGTCTGAAATCCAAATGTCATGGGATATCCTGTGGTTTATCTGGCCAGGAAGCCCCCTCCTTTCTTTCTCTGTTCCTTAAGATGCCACTCAAAAACTCTCTCCAGGGCTATCCAGGGAGAAGAAAGCTGGGTAGGGCTGACAGACTCATCAGGACCTTTGCAAAATTGATGCAACTGTCCTGCCTCTGCCTGCCAAATGCATCCAGAAACAAGTGTTTAGACAGTGGTTCCATGATGCTCTCCTAGGAGGGGATTTATTACTGTTAGAGCTGCATGTGCACTCTCAAATCACATGAGCAGCCCTCAGGTTCTCCTCTGGCAGGTCCTGGTTCCTACCTGGAACTTCCCAGAAGCATGCGCAGAGCATCAGCAGTGCTGGCCTCAGCTCGGCCTGCAGTCCTTCCTTCCCTGTGCAGGAGCCGCCTCCGCCCACCCCAGTTTCACAGCTGGCAGAACTGTCCTGCCTCTTCCCAGCAGCCCCTGGAGGCAAACCAAGCCACCTGGGAGCCTTGGAAAGATCCTAGCTTTGCAGATGGAGACTCTGTGGGGTAAACTGCCCTAATCCCCTAATTCCTTCCATTTCCCAAAGAAGGCAGCTGAAGCCTGAGAGAGGGGCCCAGAATTTGCTAGCTGTCCAGACAGGCACACTGCATTCCCCCAGTTAGTAACTGGGGTGTATTCTTTCCCAGGTTTCATTTCTTAAATATGTTAGTACATTTTATTTATTTAGTTAGTTGGTTTCTGTGTGTTTTGGGGTCAGAGGTATCTTTTGAGGGAGTTGGTTCTCTTTCACCATGTGGGAGTGGGATGAACCGATGGAACGGACTGTCAGGCTTAGCGGTAAGTGCCCTTATCCACTGTGCCATCTTGCCAGACCCAGTCCATCTCTTCAAACCTGCACAGCCAGATTCCTGGAGCTGAAATTACAGGTGGGTGTGAGTCACCAGTGTAGATGCCGGGAATCTAACTAACTCAGATGCTTTTAACAACTGAGCCATCCCTCCTGCTCCCCACCCCACCACCCCTCTTCTAGACCAAACCCTGGTCCTTTACATCTCTGGGATCCCTGCCTGGATAGCCAGAAGGCACTTCTGGGGCCAGCTGGACCCTGTATTGCATCACAAGGCTTAATGGGTCCTAGATCCCTGCAGTCTTATCTCACTGTGCTGGGGAAGATAAGAAGACACCTGGCACCCCAGGCAGGCCCTGGCTCCCCTGAGGACCCTGCTCGTCAGTCCCCTCCCCCCACATCTCCAACCTCTTAGTCTAGCCACCCCTCCTTTACTGCTTTACATCTGTCTTTCGCTCTCCTCGATTGTGACTCCAAGAATTGGGGGGTGGGGGGTTTCTTCCTGAACACCTGGGGCAGGCCTGGCACAGAGAAAGGACACTTGCGGAAGTAAAGAATACATTGAGGTAATTGCATTGGGTTAAAAATCCTTAGAGAGATGCAAATCGTACAAATAGGAAATAGACCTTCTCCAGGTCTCCTCCGTCGTACGGAAGGCTCATGTGGGAAAATGGTTAACAGCTATGCCAACACATTCACACGTTCACCATGCACCTTACAGGCATTGAGGATGTGCAATGCACAATTCACACGTAATAAAATATGCAGTGCTCACCATTATAAATTCTGTGTAGCCTGGAGATGGTGATGCATGCCTTTAATCCTAGCACTTAGGAGGCAGAATCAGACGGATCTCTGAGTTTGAAGCCAGCCTGGTGTATAGAGCAAGTTCCAGGACAGCCAATGCTATCCAGAGAAACCCGGTCTCAAAAAACAAAAACTAACTAACTAAATAGAATAAATTCTATCTAGCCAACTCAACATTACAAGTGAATTTTGCCCACTCTTGTATTCATAGTTAACCCACAGTTTCGATTTAACGAAATAATGCAATTCTTTTCCCAGTAAATTGAGATTGTACTTCCAGTAAATCGAGTAAGTGGCCCTCCAGTGAACTGTTTCTCACCATGGGGTGAATTGTATTCATTAAACTGAAACCTCTTGTTTTCTTTAGTCTCATGTAGCCCAGGTTTAAAACCTCTTGCTTTCTTGAGTCTCATGTAGCCCAGGTTAGCCTTGAACTTATGATCCTCCTGCCTTTGCCTCCTGAATGTTGGGATTACAGGGAAACATCATCATATCCAGCTTATGTGGTGTTAGGGATTGAATCCAGGTCCTCATGCATGCTAAGCAAGCGCTCTACCAACCGAGATACACCCCCTCCCCCACTCCTAAACTGGAACATCTTTCAAGCCTTCCATGCTATTGACTGCAGCAAAGCTGTCTTCTTAGCTTTCACACGGACTGGACATAGTTGGCACCTTCCCTTTTAATAATACCTGATTGATATCAGCTTATAAAAAGTATACTTGTCATGCCCAGTGCTCAGCATGTGATGCTATTCTCTCCTCTGTCCCTAGCCCACAGCAGCCCCATAAGGTGGCATCATTGTCCCTACCTCTCAGATGAGAAAACTGAGGCTCCCTGGTGAACGACCAGGCAGCGGCCTCCAGAGGCCCTGTTCCTCGCCCATCCCTACCCAGGCTTCCAGTCACTAAACATTAATGGCCACCTTCTTGGTATCAGATACTGGGAAACAAAGAGAATTTGCTTTCTTCCTTTCTGGTAATTTCGATAGCCGTAGGAGAGAGAACCAGTGAGTCTGTCATCCTGGTGGAGAACTTCTGAGGTTGAAGGATGTCTTTAGCTTAGGTCCAACTTTAAAGACTTTAGTTTTCAGTGTGTGTGTGTGTGTGTGTGTGTGTGTGTGTGTGTGTGTGCGCGCGCATGCGTGCGCAAGTCCAGGTGACTATGGAGGCTAGAAGTGTCGGATGCCCTGGGAGCTGGAATTACAGGTGGTTTTGAGCAGCCCTTATACATGTGCTGGGAACTAAACTTGGGTCTTCTACAAGAGCAGTACAGATTCTTAAATACTGAGTTATCTTGCCAGGTTCATAAATGTGGGCTAGGCCCAGCACTTTAAAATCCCCTTATCTGTCCCCTCTGGCACTGGCCTTGATTTGTCCCCAAATCAAGGAGTTAGGGATTATAGAAGGTACCCACATGGACCCTATTAGGACACATCCCTGCCACCCCCTCTTCTAGACCAAGCTCGGGTCCCTTACATTTCTTGGACCCTTGTGGCCTGCTGGACACTGTCCTGCATCAGAGCTTCCTGGGCCCTGTGGACCTGCAGTTTCTCTCTCACTGACAAAGTGCCATTTCAGCACCTATAAGGAGAAGTAGACATTGCGGCTGTTGGCATCTTCTGTTGGGTTAGGTTTAGGGGCACAGCCCTCGGGGAAAAGCTCGTCATTCTCTGATGGTCCCAGTCTGGGCCTCTTTTGCCAGATACTCAAACACCAGACCCCTGGCCAGGCCTTGGCCAAGTTCTGTGTAATCCAATTCTGCCTTTCTGTTCTTGGGAAGCAGAGGAGGAAGCCTAAGAACAAGGTGCTCACACTGAATTAGGCAGGAGGTGTCAGCCGAGCCCCGAGTTTTACAGAGACTACCACTGGCTCATAAAGAAATATCCTGCCGAAGGGTGTAGCCCTGGCTTCTGTTCCCCATCTGCACCGGCTACAAAGCCCTGCTCCTTTGTCTAGGGCCTCAGTTAAACTAAATTTTCCCTCTCCCATGATCACCAGCCTCCCACCCAGACCCACTTTCAGGCTCTAAGGAGCACTAGCAAGCTCTCTTCTATGACCCAACTTTAAGGTCACACTGACATAAAACAAGCCCTGGGAAGTCAGCAAGTCCATCTTCAGGGTCACCCCCAAACAGCACCTGGCCCCAAGCCTGTGGGTGGGCCAGCTCTCCACCCCTCAGGCCTTCCTTCCTACCAACAAAACCCTGTGAAGCAAATTGCCTAATGAGACACACATTTTGTGGAGAGTCACTAATAAAAGAACAAACCCAACCTACCATTAATTTGGTCCTGGGAAAGGAACTTAGCCTGCAGTAGAGAACAGAACAATCAGGCGGGGACTCCCGTAGGGGCCTCCCCACTTACTTCCATCCAGCGCCTCTCCTCACTCACCATCTTCAGGCACCCCTTGCTCCTGGAACAGCGTTTGATTGTCTTTCCTCTGACTTGGAGTCCAAAGTCCACCAAGCTGGGTGGAGGCTTGAAATAAATCCTCTGCACCATGGAGACTGGGCCCAATGCCAGGAGGGTCAGATTCCGGCCTTCTCTGAGAAGCGGTTGGCCCAGCATCCTGAGAAGGTTGACTGGGAGGAGACCAGTATAGATTCTCCTGGAGGTCCTTGTCGCTGGAGGCCGAGGCTCTGTGGCAACAAGACAAATGTCAGTGTCCCCTCCTGGGAACCTAGAAAAGGGGTCCCTGAGTGCAACTGACTCTGTGTCCTAGTCTGAGCCTGACTAGGACCCTTTTCTCTCTTCTGAAGCTATGCTGGGCTCCTTGTTGGAGCCAGACATGACCCACACCATTTAAGAGACAGTCAAAAGGAGCCCGGCTCAGGGACACCTTATACACAGCATTGGGGGTGCACTGCAGCTGGGGACACACTGAGGACATTGTCTTCAGCTGGGATCCGAATCCCCCCTCTTCTCTGTGCCTGTTTCCTCACCAGATACATTATGCCATAATTATGGGCTGCTTGGACCCAGTGACCAGTACACAGCCAATTCTGCCTCCTGGGGGCTGGGGATGGTGGGTGCTGGAACTGGGCCTCCAGCCCTTAGCTAGCTGCTCGGGCGCCTTGGAGTTTGACCTCTCAGTGGGTGACTTTCCCAGGCAGGAAGTTTCTCCATCTCTTCCTTCCTCTCCTCACCCCTTCCTATATTAGCACTGACTCTGATTCTCAGCGTTCTATGCTGCTCCTCTTCCCCTGGGAGACAGGGGAATATGGGTGCCACTGAGCCCTGGACATGACTAGGTTCTCACACTGGTCTGGAAGTCTCCATCCCTCATTCACACCTGGTGGCTGGTTTGCCTGCAAGGCACTAAATCCAGGTTGGTCCAGTTGTCGGTTATTGTGTGTGGTCACCCAGGCTGTGAACTACACGGAGCTAGCGGGGGCTGCCAAAGGCTGCAAGTGCCAGAGGAAGAGGCGTCTCCTGCTGTGAAGGCACATGATACCTGGCCTCCTGCTAACTCCTATGAGGGCACATGGACACAGGGGCCACCCTCTGGTTCTGACCACCTCCATGTGGAACGTTTTTCCTCCCCAAGTTTCTACTGATTCACCTCTTCACACTCATAGGCTTGAGAATCTTGAGGTTCCTACTCCACTCTGGGGAAAAGGTGTGGCGGGGGAAGACTGGACGATGCACCTCAGCGGCCTTGAGAAAGTAAGGGAAGGAGGCAGGACTTTGGCAGGTGGTCACAGGCCATAATCATCCTTCCTTTGTGAAGGGCTCAAAGATAGGTAAGGCATGTTCTTGGGTTTCAGTAAATGGGTACTGGGATCAAGCCCTGTGCCCCTAAGGGCGCCCTGACACCTTTCAACTCTCCCTTCTTTTTTAGTTTCGTGTGTGTGTGTGTGTGTGTGTGTGTGTGACTATGCTAAATCATTTACTGGCATAAATTTTACAAACATTACTTAAATCACCAGTAATGAAGAGTTCTGTGCCATCTACACCTGTGGTGAGTGTCAACATTGACGCCCTTTCGGAGACCACAACTCTTGTGGCCAGCAGATGGCAGCCCGCACATCTCCCGGTGCTGATGGACTGGACTGGACTGACTAGATCCGATGGGTGCAGGGATTTGTTCTGGTATTTTATGGAGTGGGTCATTGAGGGGAACCTCAAAGAATTTGTATGTGACTCCTTCCATCCAGTAAGATTCCAGGACTCTCAAAGCTCAGCAGTAGATTCCAGCTCTCTCCACAAGACTGAAGCCTGGGCAGTCTTTAGCTGCTTAGCACTATGACGGTCAGGCTTGCCTTTAAGAAACTAGGTGTTTGCAGTTGCGCCTATGAACATGAAGTTCTGCATCTGATGTAATTTTGCTTAGCCTCGTAAACTGCCATTAGCTGTATGGTTGGGGGCGGGGCGACGAGGATAGGGAATCCTATATAGCACAGAGAGTTGGGGATGCAGCTAGCAGTGGACTCCTGAAGAAAATGCATCATGTCAGACCTCTCTTCCTCTAGAGCAGTGGTTCTCACCCCTCCTAACACTGCAACCCTTTAGCACAGTTCCTCATGTTGTGCTGACCCTGACTATACATTTATTTTTGTTGCTACCTCATAACTGTAATTTTGCTAATGTTATGAATCATAATGTAAATATCTGATATGCAGGTTATCTGTGACCCTTGTGAAAGAGTCACAGGACCCCCAAAATGGTCAAAGCCACAGTTGAGAATCACTACTTTATAGCCTGTACTCATATGTACCCACCTTGACTCATCTGATGGCTGCAACCAGACAGAAAGACACTTTAAAAATTTGTGTGTATGTTTGCATGTCTGTGTGTACATGTGAGTACAAGAGCCCACAGAGGCCAGGAAAGTAAGTCAGAGCTCCTGAAGCTGCAGTTCCAGGCAGTTGTGAGCCACCCTAGGTGGATGCTGGGAACCAAATTCAGGTCCTCTGCGAAAACAGAAAGTGCTCACAGAAAGTATATCCCTCCAGCCCCCATTTGTTGTTTTGAGACAGAGCTCGTAGCCTAGGCTGTCCTCAAACTCACTGTGTAGTTGAGGACGACTTTGAACTCTTGATCTTCCCCCCTCTACCTCCCAAGTACATGGCAGGTATCTGCGGCCACACCCAGTTCCCTCTATCTGTAGGTGACAGGGAGGATGTCTCACATGCTGTTTCAGCTGTCTCAAAACACGTGCTCCAAGGCTGCCTGCACGTGGGCTTGTGGCATGTGCCTACCGGGCTACATGTACTCTGCATATGTGACTCTTCACGTGAACAGGAACAGAAAGCCACACCAATACCACTTGGGGCTGTGTATTCACTTTATTCTTGAAACATGGTCCTCCTGGCTGGGGCTGGCACCTCCCCTGGGCACCACCAGCTTCTGGTGGATCCTTTCCATCATCTTATAGTCTGGACTAAGCTCCCTCCTGTGGAAGGGACTTCAGGCAACTGGCACCTCCTCCCCACTCAGGCCATTTGCCTACACCAGAGCCACAGAAGAGCCTACAGGGAATGTCTTAGAAAGGCTATGTACGGGCTCAGGATAAAGTTCAGTTGGTAGAACATTTGCTAGTATGCAAGCCCTGGGTTCAATCCATAGCCCTGCACAAATCATAATATGCATGCCTGTAACTCCAGTAAGAGGCTAAAAGTAGGAGGATCTGAGTGAGTTCAAAGCCAGCCTGTACTACAGGAGACTAAGTTCCTGACCCTAGCCCTGTGTCCCTAAATTCCCTCTTGAAAGAGATGCAAACAGCAGGCCCTTCCTCTTGCCACTTTCTTATGAACTGTGTTCTTCAGCCAAGCTCTCCTAGCCAAGGGCCCCTGCCTTTCACACAGTTGGGGACTGACAGGGCAGTCCTTAGGCCACCCTGCTCCCACCCCTGCCCCGAGAGAAAGAGTCTTGGTAGGCTTGTGCCTGCTGGGTGAAATGTGGAAGAGCAAGAGGCTGCCCCATCCTAAGTGCCTTTTTGTTTAAGGTCTCTCCTGGGCTAACTGGTGTGCCCAGAATCCATGTTCACCTAGAGCCTGAAGGACTTCATCTGTATCTGAAGCAGGTCTGCGGATGAAATTGAGATGAGGGCCTCCAGAGTGAGTAGGGAAGATCCTAACTCAAGGAGAGGGGTTCAGACACCACACAGGGAGGGCCATGACTAATGGGCACACAGCCTTGAACACCCATCATAGCCTGGGTCTCCCCACAGACTGGAAGAGGCAGAGAAGCATCCTCTAGAGCCTATGGGAACACAGACCTGTCAACCTCACCCTCAGAACTGAGCAGATGAACACATGCTGTTCTCAACAATCACGTTCATGGTACCATGACAGCTGCCTCGTAAAGTCACACGGGCTGCACACTTAAACCTGAGCAGCAAGGAACTAGGGTCTCATGGATCCTACCAGGCACAAACCTGGAGTGGGGAGGAGGTCAAGATGCCCTGTTTCCAGAGGAAGCTGTAGCTCCAGGCCAGGGCCATACTGGGTAGCTAGGGCCTAGACTGGTGGTACCCAAAGGAGCCCACATCACACTGGCCTGCAGGACCCGTTCCCTAGTTCCTGGTTTCTCCCACAACCTGACATACTCTGGGGACCAGTTTTCTAGAAACTTGCTGGTAGAAATCCAGGTCAGTGAAGCCAGGCTGCCATCCAGATAGCTTTCCAGGATCACATCCCTAGTCAATTGCCCAAGAGGCACATGGTGGCTTCGGCACTTGCTACTCCTAAATACTCACTTCGGTAAATATTTCTAAATGTTTCCTTAGGACTGAGGAGATGGCTCAGTCAGTAAAGCACTTGCTTTTCAAGCACAAGGACTTGAGTTCTAACCCCAGAAGCCACATCAGAAAGGTCATGTGTGGTGGCGCATGTTTGTAACCTAGGGCTGGGGGAAGAGGAGGCTGCTGGATCCCTGGAGTCCTCTGGCCAGTGATGGGCAAGTTCCAGGCCAATGAAAGAGCCTGTCTCAAAAAACAAGCTGGATAGTGTTCCTAAGGGACACCTGAGATTGTCCTCTGGCCTACATACTGCCCAAATTCCCACTGTTTTCTTACTAAGGGCTCCCCAAGATGTCTAGTCTTCAGGCCCTACAAACCAGGCCTGTCCCTGCTTATGAGCTCACTGTTTAGACCTTCTGATAATAGTCCTGTTTGTTACCGGCTGTTCAGCCCTGAAATAATCATATAGAAACCACAAAATTGGCATGCCAATGTGATCAACTAAATCCACTTAAAACCTGAGAGAGCTTATAAAGGAATTCTAGACACACACGCATGTAGTGAAAAGGCAAGCAGGCCTGCTTTTCATCCCACCCGGCTCCCGCATGGCTAGCTTATACCCCGAANTTCTTTATTAACCAATGAAAGTAACACAGACAGATGACCCTCCTACATCACACGCGCGCGTGCACACACACACAACAGAGTTTAACACAGCTTCTTTAAAAGAGGTTTTCCTGATACAGTGGTAGCAGAAAAAAAGCCATGCAGTTTTGAAATGGCAGCTTTCTGGGCTGTGCTGCCAGCATGAATGCTGGCTCTTTCAGGAAGCCAAACATTTAAATGGGGTTTGTGGGCAGCATGGGCCAGCTGGTTATCAGAATTGAGGTGGTGAGGAAGACTCCCACCCAGCAGTCTCAGAGACAGTGACTGGACTTCTGCCACGACTGGGCAGAGCAAGCAGGCAGGGCCGTATTTGCCCTAGCAAAGCCACAACTTAGGTTTTTAAGAAGCACTTAGCATTTTAAGAAGCAGTCCTGGTCAGAAAAGAATTACAGATATGTAGAGGCAGGGAGGGGAGCAGAGAAAAATGTAGAGCTCAATAAAAATCAGCTAAAAATGCAAAAAAAGAATTACAGATATGCAATAAAGACAAATCCAGATAAAAATAACCTCTAAATGGGTCACAGTGATAGATAAATGTACATAGGCTTGAGAGAAAGAAGAAAAAGAGTATAGAGAGTTATAAAAAAAGTAATGGTTTGTAAAAAATAAAGTCTTTAAAGAGACAGAGTAAACTTGTAAAAAAAAAGTAATAGCGTGAGAAAAATAAGCCACGTAAAAATGGAAAATACACAGAGAGTCTGGATTATATATATTATTGTGTTTTCTTTGAATTTTTTGACAGTGAAGGAGCTAAGTACAGAGAAACATTTCATTGTATAGGCTGCTAAGCCAAACCAGCATAGATAATTTAAAGGTATCATGTCTTCAGAATTTGGGTCTAAGGATTTGTCGCTTTGGAGAAGAGGTTCTTCTTTTGTTTCCACAGAAGATGAGAACCTGTGGATTAATGCCAGATTAATGTGGTTCGATGCACAAAGACCTCCCCAGAAAGGTCACCATGAACACCCCCCAAAATACTTTGCCCAACAAAAAGCAGGAAGCAGTT
>LOEQ01000078.1:635221-651095 GCA_001685075.1 Bramus lutescens
TTGAGATGGTTTCTCTGTGTAATAGCCTTGGCTATCCTGAAACTCACTTAGAACAGGCTGGTCTCAAACACACAGAGATCTGCCTGCTGCTTCCTCCCAATTGCTGGGCTCAAAGGTGTGTGCCACCATGTCTAACCCCAGCCCCTCTTGTGTTTTCTGAAGTGTATTTTTTGCCAGTTGAGAGTATTCTTTAGATTTTTAAAAAGATGACCTTTAGTAATAACAGTAACAATAATTTTATTAATTCATGCTGGTATAAAGTGCTTTACTGAAATTACTTGTTTTTATTTCTACCCAAACTGATACTTTATTAACGTTTGGGAGAGTGGCGTTTCAGTTAGTGTTTGTGAATGCACCTTGTTAAGCATGTCAGGGCCTGTGAGCCCATTGACTGACTGTTCTTTCTGTGTGTAGGTATGTCATTGATGGTGCCACTGCTCTTTGGTGTGCTGCAGGAGCCGGACATTTTGAAGTTGTTAAACTTCTAGTCAGCCATGGAGCCAATGTGAACCATACCACAGTCACTAACTCAACCCCACTGCGGGCAGCGTGCTTTGATGGCAGGCTGGACATTGTGAAATATTTGGTCGAAAACAATGCCAATATCAGCATTGCCAACAAGTATGACAACACTTGCCTAATGATCGCAGCATATAAGGGGCACACTGATGTGGTCAGATACCTTCTAGAACAGCGCGCTGATCCCAATGCTAAAGCACACTGTGGAGCCACAGCATTGCACTTTGCAGCTGAAGCTGGCCACATAGACATTGTGAAAGAGCTGATAAAATGGCGAGCTGCAATAGTGGTGAATGGCCATGGAATGACACCATTGAAGGTAGCTGCCGAAAGCTGTAAAGCTGATGTTGTTGAACTCTTGCTCTCTCATGCCGATTGTGACCGCAGAAGTCGGATTGAAGCCTTGGAGCTTTTGGGTGCCTCCTTTGCTAATGACCGTGAGAACTATGACATCATGAAGACATACCACTATTTATATTTAGCCATGTTGGAGAGGTTTCAGGATGGTAACAACATTCTTGAAAAAGAGGTTCTCCCACCCATCCATGCTTATGGGAACAGAACTGAGTGTAGGAACCCCCAGGAACTGGAGTCCATTCGACAAGACAGAGATGCTCTTCACATGGAGGGCCTTATTGTGCGGGAGCGGATTTTAGGTGCTGACAACATTGATGTTTCCCACCCCATCATTTACAGAGGGGCTGTCTATGCTGATAATATGGAGTTTGAGCAATGCATCAAGTTGTGGCTTCACGCGCTACACCTCAGGCAGAAAGGTAATAGGAACACGCACAAGGATCTGCTTCGATTTGCTCAAGTCTTCTCACAGATGATACACCTCAACGAAGCTGTGAAGGCCCCAGATATAGAATGTGTTCTGAGATGCAGTGTTTTGGAAATAGAGCAGAGCATGAACAGAGTTAAAAATATCTCCGATGCTGACGTCCACAGTGCCATGGACAATTATGAGTGTAACCTCTATACCTTTCTGTACCTGGTGTGCATCTCCACCAAGACACAGTGTAGTGAGGAAGACCAGTGCAGAATTAACAAGCAGATCTACAACCTGATTCACCTGGACCCCAGAACGCGGGAAGGTTTCACCCTGCTACACCTGGCTGTCAACTCAAACACGCCAGTCGATGATTTCCACACTAACGACGTCTGCAGCTTTCCCAATGCGCTGGTCACAAAGCTCTTGCTGGACTGTGGTGCTGAGGTGAATGCCGTGGACAATGAGGGGAATAGTGCCCTCCACATTATCGTCCAGTACAACAGGCCCATCAGTGACTTTCTGACCTTGCACTCCATCATCATCAGCCTTGTGGAGGCCGGCGCTCACACTGACATGACAAACAAGCAGAATAAGACTCCACTAGACAAAAGTACCACTGGGGTGTCTGAAATACTACTTAAAACTCAGATGAAGATGAGCCTCAAGTGCCTGGCTGCCCGAGCAGTTCGGGCTAATGACATTAACTACCAAGACCAGATCCCCCGGACTCTTGAAGAGTTTGTTGGATTTCATTAAGTGACTGGATGTGTAAAATCATTTAATGTGGTGCTAAAAAGTAAAGGACTTTAATCACAGATAATAGAAGTATGTGTTCATAAATTGTCCTTTTCTTTCCACTACCCTTTCAGCCCATCTGTCCTTGGTTCCCTTTGGCTCTTGTCTCATGTATTGATTTCAGCACACTAAACAGAGCAGCACTGTTCAGGTGTAACTGGAAGGTGTTTGGACATTTCTTTCTTTCTTTTTTGAAGGAATGAATGTAAGATATTTTGTGTAATGGGGCATTTGTGATTTAAAGTTGATGATGTTTTAAACAGCTGCCTACAAAAGTATTTTTGTTAAGCTGATGTCAGCATGTCATCCGTGCAGCAGTTTTGAGGATTTCATGAAGAAAATGAACTAAAAAAGAACATTGAGAGCAATGGGAGATGCTCGTGTCCTGCATGGATGATTCTCACTCTCGCTATGTGCGCAAAGTGATGCAGCATATTTTACACCAGGAGGACTTGAAAACTTAGCTACTGATTCTTAATCTGAAAATTATGTGCAGTTATTGTTGGAAAGTTGAATTCATGGAAATGATTGCATTCTGCTGGGTAGTAGTCACTTAGAAGTGGTGATCTTAGCTCAGCCTATGGACTTGGCTAGACCCCCCACCTTAGGCTTGAGTTCTTCTGGTCTTTGTTGTAATGATGGATCTAAATTGCAGTCATGCACTTGACTTTTGGCTCACAGACCTAAGGAGCACGCTGTATTATGAAGCATTGTCATAGTATAGCTAGATGTTCTATTTTGTCCCCTTTTAGCCCTTTCCTCTTGTGTCTTTAACATTTGGAAACTGCCTTTCCAGAGGGCATTTCTGTCTCCCTGTTAGGTGTAAGATGAGCCAGGACACGGTTCTGATGTTTACTTCGTCCATTGTAAGATGTTGGAAAACCAGGAGTAGGGTATAGGAAATGAAGTATTTGATGAGGAAAATGATTCTCAATGCCACATGGAAGGAATATCTCAGAGCTGCAGACTTTTCTACCACAGAATGTGGTACTGAAGTCTTCGTTTTTTAATTTCTTTTATCAACATTTCAAGAGTATTCTGTGATTTTTTTCTCTTAAGCATCACAGAAATTCAAGTTGAAGGAACACCTGCTTCTGCTGATGCTGGAAAAGATAATGTTCCTGTAATTTTTCTCTAGTGCCAAATGAATGCCTGAGCTAGCCCTAGTGCATGGTACCAAAGTGGAGACCCTCAGCTTCTTGTTTTCCTTTAGTGAAAAGCGTTGTCATGATGCGACATCAGATATAAACTTTAAACAACCTGTAAGATTTCACAAACATTTTACCTGTGGATATTGCTTTTTAAAATGTATGAGAAAGATTGCAGTGATGCAGTATAAAAAAACGATCAAACCAAAAATCAGCACCTAGGGCTTTAAGAGATACCCCACAAAATGAAATACCTGGGAGGGTAGGACTTGAAAAACTTCCTGCTCCAAGGGTGCGAGACACGGTTGCTGTAGTTGTGCTCCATGTGTGTGCTTGCTTCAGTTAGGAGTTTTAATGGTGAATTCTTTCATGAATAGATGTCTGTTTTCCTAACTTGAGAGTTTACAAGGAAGACATTTCTGATGGCTTAAAGGGAGGTGTTGGAATGACCCTAATTTGGGAACTTCTGGCCTTGACCCTTCTGACATGACTCAAAGGGGTATTGTCTCACCTTGCCCTGGCAACTCTCAGTGGCCTGGAAGAGATGACACACTGCACAGGTGAGTCAGTCCTCCCTCTGTCCAGGCTCAGGTCAGGTCTTTCCTTTTCGGACTCTAAGGCCTGAATTGGACAATGAGCAATAGCTGTGGCACTTAGTATTCATTTGATTCCATTTTTTTAATGTATATGGTTTTTAAGCACCCAAACTTAAAATATCAGATAACGTTGCATGTTTTAAAACCATTTTTCCCCTTCACTATCCAGGAGCAACATTGTTCTAGACGTTATTTATATATGAGGATAATAATAATATGTGCATATTCAGAGATAGAATTTAAGGACAGCTTTGAAGGGAGGAAGACTGCTGATGAGGGTAGAGCAAACTGAACCATGCCGGTGGATAACTGGCTAGGTTTGTTAAACTGTAGTTGCACGTGGTGCACTAGCTGAGGGTCTCATTCTGTCCGTAATGTCTGTCACTCCAGATTTGCATTGGGGAACACCTGTATAAAGCCATTATTGGAATAAGTGATCTTCATGCCTGGTTTTTCCGTTACTTGTTTTTGGTAGAATTCTTTAAAAATAAGCTCAGCCAAATATTCCATAAACTTTTGTTTTTAAAGAAAAGTAGATAGGTGTGGAAGGTGGTGGTTTTGTAGCTAGCTCACTGGGCTGTCTCCTACAGCCATGTCTGTCACTTCATGTTTGTTATTGGTAGAATCATGCTTTGAATTCTGACTCTTTCTTGGCAGTGTTAGTGATTTCCCAGAACACTTCTCTGTCACGTAAATTGTCACATTGGATGAGCCAGGAGTGCAGGAGGCTGCTTTTCACTTCATGGAGTTAGGAACTGGACACTTGCGCATCAGTGATTAACCCCATTCTGGGTGGCAAGCCCATCCTTTTCCTTGCTGAAGAAGGGGTAACTGACTCTGACACCATGGCTTTGACGTCCACCCTGATTGCTCACAGCCCAACCGCCTGAAGGTTCCCCACTGTGAAAACTTGAAACCTGCGAACCCCAAAGCAGCCCATCTGCCAAGCTTTGGTTTTGCTAGTTTCTGAGAAGGGCTTTGATCTCATTATACTAATAGTTGATAAACGGTGATTGTGAGGACTTGAGCATGACAGCATTGTTTGACTGACATAAATTTGGGAGCAGTGCCTCCCTAAAGGCAACACTATTAGTCAAATGTTTCTGAAAATTCAAGTTCCAGAGAGTTCCAAGTTCTGTGTTAACAGCATTTTTCTTAGTTGAGGCAGCTCCTCAAAAATCAGACTGCTTTGACTAATCTAGCAGAAGAGCTTCCTTATTCTTGGAGTAGGGCAGCCAGAGGAAAGGGTTGTCTGCCCTTTACTGGTTGAGAAGCAGCCAGTGGCTCATCTCTGAGTAGGTAGATGAAAGTATCTATGCTTCCTTATGACAGAGTTATAAAAATCTGAAGTGCTTTATCATCTACCCAGGAGTCTGTGGGCTCAGGAGCGCACCCTTCTCACTGGCAAGACTCCTGCAACATTCATAGGGAGGAATAAGACCTTCAGCGCTGCCTTCTGCTCTGTGAACTGATTTCAGTCCAGATCCTAAGCTGTGCCTACTCCACTTTGAAAGTGCATGGCTCCATTCTGGATATCATCTGGCAGCCTCTCACTATGTACATACACAAAGGGGCTTCCTTAGATGTTTCTAGTAGACCTGCCCAAACCTTGAGATGGGTTAGGGCATACAACATCCCCTTTCCCAACCCTGGGATCTGGAACAAATCCTCCAGTGACAATGCTGATACATTGTTTTTACAAATGTAAAGTAAATGTGGTTCCTAGTCCTAGGTCTGTGGAGTGTACCTTTGTGTTAGTGTATTGGGAAGGGACAGTGGCTTGATGGTTATGGGGAGTATATCTTTGATGTGTTCAAGGGGTGACTACTGCTAAATTACTGTCAGCTTTCCTTTAGGGGTGAATCATGGGATGAGTGGCCTCATCAGAAAAACGAAGGCACGAGGATGCAAGCCTGCAAGGCGAGGAAACAGGTTTTGTATCTCTTATCGGGTGTTGTAAAATGTGTGCATGGCTTTTTTTGTTGTTGTTGCTCAGTAATTGGTAGAGGAGAAAAGATGATGGGACACCTCTCCACTCCCCCAGCTTTCCTAACCAGTCTTTTCAGAGGTACATAGCTGGGGACTAAAATCTGGCCTTAACCTTTTGGAAAGACTGTCCTTTGTAATGTTCCACAACCTGCCGTCCTCGGTGCAGAGGAGCTACATAGTTGTAGTCTAGTAATTCACCATGGTTTATTGCCAGCCAGTGATGTCATTCTATCGTGCACTCTTGTCAAGCCATTTATGTGACTTTAATAAGCATAGTAACCTTGCTGACTGCACCTGAGGTCTATCAGTGATTTATATATTGCATGATGTCTTCTGTTTGAGTTTGACATGTAGAATCACTTTTGATTTCATGGCAGTTGACAGTCCTAATGGCTCAGCTAATTTGAAACTAACAACTTTGCTGTGTAAAAGGAAATATGGTGTTGTGTTCAGTAAATGTTTGAAAAAAAAAAGAATCTTGAAGTTTGTGTCTTTATTGTTCAATGTGAGATCTTTTGTTGAGTTTTTTTGAAAAAGGTTGTTGAAACTATGTGTGGGGGAAAATCCTGTATTAAAAAAAATAAAAAGCTCTTCCTGTGTCCTGTTTGGACTCTGTAGAGCCAATCATTACAAAATATCTTTTGAGTAGCTTCCTGTAAGTTTGCTGTGATGTATATGTTTCTTTTCACTTGAAAATGTAGATGGACTTCATGTTTATTTAATAAGCATGTTTTCATTTCCATATATATGCATTTTAAGAAATAGAGCTTCATAGCATTTACTTCTGTATATGGTCTTAAAGTCTGTTTACTCACACTTACTGGTGGGCCATAAGATTTAATCTCCAAAGTGATGAGATAGTGAACACTCATGTACTTACAGTCCCTGATGCTCATTGCTGGCATTGGGTCTGCTGTACGTGCCTAAATGCGTTTACAGTTCTGATAGACTGTTAAGTTTCTGCTGTCTTTCCTGTTCCTGTATTGACAGACACTAGATATTATTACCTCATTTAGTTTTGCCAGGGTGATTAATGAAGAACAATCCATTTGGTTTTTTACGTGTGCTCCTTTAACACAGTTGGTGTTTTCTTTGTGTTGTGGCTGTTTGGTTATTAGAAGTTTTGTGAAAGCTTAAGGAGTTTTCTTTTTCATTTAGTAATTAATTTTTTAAAAAGTTATATTAGAACTTTACATTTTAAAAGTACATTTTACATGTGTGTTTGAGTGTGTGAGTGTGTATGTGTATGGAGTGTGTGGTGTGAGTGTATGTGTATAAGATAAGAGCGTGTGTGTGTGTGTATGAGAGTGTGTGTGGTGTGTAGGTCTTAACTGACTTTAAGAAGTCAAGTAATTTTTTTCTGCCATGTGAGGGTTGAGCTTAGGTCATCAGGTTTGAAGACAAGTGTCCTTACCCACTGAGCCATATTGCTGGTCAAATTTACGTTTTTATTTTGTTAGATTTACCATAATTTGTTTTATTGGATTCTGGGGGTTTTTTATCCTGCCTGTCAGGCTGTCTTCATTCCAAGACCAGAACATCTTTTTAATTTGTATTTTCTCTGTTTGAAATACACAAGCATTACGGCTTTGCTTTTCTCCTTCCTCATTTTCTTTGGTTTAAATTTTTAAAAGAGGCTGACTTTAAAATTATGTGTGTGCCTGTGTGAATTATAGGTTCCACATTCATATAGGTGTCCAAGGATGGTTAAATCCCCTGGGACTGGAGTTGGAGGTGTTTGTGGGTCATCCAGTGTGGGTGCTGGGACCCCAACTCAGGTTTTCTGCAAGAGCAGTGAGCACTCTGAACTGTGGAGCCATCTCTCCAACTCCCTGGCTGAAACTTGTGATCTACCAAAAACTTAATTTGATACAGGTATTCTGCTAACCAAGGAAATACTTCCCATCGTTTTGAATTATAAAGTAAATTCCTGCAACATAGTTGGGTCTTCTGCTGTGCTGGTCTGGAAGCACAGGCAGCTCTGAGGACTGACTTCTTTCTACTGGGGCTGTGTAGGAGGTACTTTGCATAAGCCTCAGGTTTTGTAAATTGGGACAATAATATTATCCATCTTGTCCTGGGGTGATCCAGTGAGACAGTCAAAATCCCTGGCAGATAAATGCCAAATGTTTTTAGATAGGCTTCTATCTCTTTGTTTCTTCTCTGTGTGTGAGGGATGAGCAGCCCTTTCATCAAATGCTTATTTTTCCACATGAACTTCAGTGTCATGTGTTAAAATATTGAACTTTTCCACATTCACTTATGCATTGTGTGCACCCAGGCACATGTGCCATGGCTATGTGTGGATCAGGAGCTTACAAGAGGAGTTTCTTTACCATGTGAGCTTCGGGGATCCAAGTCAGGTTGCCAGACTTGCTGAGCCATGTCAATGGCCCCTTAGAAGATTATTTTTTGGTGGTTGGAGAGAAGGTTTAGAGCATTTGCTGCTCCTCAGAACATCTGAATGTGGTTCATCTGGTGGCTCATGAATGAGGCTTAGTACCTTCATTTTCAGATGATCCAAAGCCTGACCTCTTAGGTCACCAGGCATGCTTGTAGTACACATACATACACACAGGCGCATGCACTTAGAGTAAAAATACATCTTTAAAAAAAGGATCGTTTTGTCTAGCACTGAATCATTGGAATTGTTTAGAGAGTTGGGTCTGTCATTCTAAGCTTCCCCTCCATGACTGGTGCAGAGTCTCATGTAGTTGGTTGCACACTCTCTGTGTAGCAAGGGTGGCCTGGAGCTTTTACTTCTTGACCTTTCAAGTGCTGGGATGACAGGTATATGGCGCCACAGTGGTGCTGTGGATCAAATCCAAGTCATCCAAGTCTTCCTTCATGTTAGGCAAGCGTTTGAGCCACATCCCACATCCTCAGCCCTGTCTTTTTTTTATGTTTATTTTTAATTGTGTGTGTGCATGTGGGCTTGTGTACATTAGTGAGTACATGTGCCCATGGACTCCCAATGAGTGTCAAATCCTCTGTGAGCTGCCTAGTGTGGGTGCTGGGAACCAAACTCCAGTCCTCTGCAAGAGCAGCTAGCGCTCTTAACCTCTGAGCCATCTCTCTGGTGCTCCTCTTCTGTATTGAGATAGAGCCTTCTTACATAGCTCAGGCTAGCCTAGAACTGTAGCAAGAGTTTCGCAGAGCTTTGCAGCTGGTTTGATTCTGGAGTGTTAAGCACCTGGACTTTGATCTGCCTTTTGTGACTGCTACCTTTTGTGTCCACTACCTTCTGTTTGAAATATGCAAAACTTGGTTGCAGAACTCCCAAGACGTTCAGGGCTGAGAATTGCTTTGGCATCTGTCTTTTTTTTGTGGAGCTTCACGTACAAGGTTTTGATGTGTGGAAATTGACTTGCTGAGGTGTAAACTGCATAATAATAAGAAAGCCTTTTGCAGAGCTACAGTTAGTCTGCCGGAACCTGAGTCCCTGTGGCCCCAAAGGGTAAAAATCATCCTAGAAAGACCCTATGTCTTCCACTGATCTGCATGAACCCAATACTCAACACAACATAGAACTCTGCATCCTGCCTCTGCCTCCTGAGGACTGAGATTATAGATGCACGAGCCCCACCCCCAAAGGCAGATACATCCCTTTAGTTGAGTCATAAAAATGTCTACCCAGAGATTTTTAAAACTTGCTTTTTAAATTCTTTTACTTTTTCAGGTATTGAACCTAGGGTCTCATGCTTGTAGGGAAGGTTACCCTGAGCTTTATTTCCAGCCTTCTTTTTACTTTTTGTTTGAGATGGTCTTACTAGGTAGCCCAGGCAGGCCTTGAACTTGGGATCCTCCTGCCTCAACCTCCAGAGTAGCTGGAATAGCAGGTCTGTGCCATTAGGGCTCAATTTCTTCTTGTTCTTCTCCCCCCCTTCCCTCTCTCAGTTCTAACAAATTCCATTTTTAATAATTGTATATACACACTTCTAAGTGTTAATATGTTAGATCAGGCTTAGATTAGTGCTGGCCATCTTAATATAGAGATCTGAAAAGATCAGCCTTTCATTTTATAATTGAGGATTCAGGCCCAGACATTACAAACTGTCAGGATGGGAAGTGGACTGTGTCTCTTGGTCGTGGTGCTGGCCTTGCTCTGAGATCGGGGATGGCCCTGATTCCTGTGAGGCTGCTGCAGGTTTGCATTGTGCCCCTGGCCTGAAGAATCCTGGTGGCTTTGAGATTTCAGGGCACATTTTTCATTGTTTCGGATAACATCTGGGTACTGACATGACAGGATGAGGGCAAACTGCAGTACCTGCTCTGGAAGGTCATAAAGTCTCACTTGGGGGCAGGATTAGACAGCTGGGCCCTCCAGTCTGCTTGTGTTTGTTAAATTTTGGTGAAAAAAGCAGATGGACTTTTCATCAGTTAATAGGAAAACTAACTACAACAGAGTACCTTTGGGAGGGAGAAAGGCCTGGTTATTCCTTGTCTGGTAGATGGAATTGGCAGTGACTCATGCCAGGAAAGGGACATGATGAAGTCAGTTGTTTCTGTCACACACTGCCATCTTGGAACTTGAAGCCAGAGGGACTGACTCAATTCCAGCCTCTTATTCTTGGAGAACAGAGTGGCCGTGGAGATGCCTCCTCGTGCAGACCTCAGGAGGGAGAGGCCTGCCTCCCCAGCTGCACTCTATGTTGCTTCTCTGTTGTCTCTGCATGTGTCCTGCCTGTACTTGGTCCCTCCTGAGAACCACCACCTTTCTTAGCACAATAGTACCTCCTGTCAGCTCCTGGGGCTTTTATAGACTATTGTGTCCCTAAGTTAGGCTTGAACAAAGCTGAAAGCCACAAGGGCAGGTTGTGTGGGAAACAGACACCGAATCAGGGAATAAATGCTGATGGTTCTAGACGCTAGGGAAAGGTCGGTGTGCAAAGAGTCACCTCCCAGAGGTTGCGCCTGTGAGGCCTGGGGTGGCCCTTGTGAGTCAGTATCCTCACTGAGGCCATTCTGGAACCATGCTTGAACCTCAGCCTGGACAACCTGCCTTCTGAGGCATGAGGCCCACTCCACCCTCAGCACACAGGCCTCAGCATCTAATGCCAGGAAGAAGCTTTCCTGATGGCCTTCCTCCTTCCAGCTCATAGCAAACGGGAACTGAGGGGTACTAAATGATACCCACTTTCCAGAACATTACAGACGTCTCTCCCAAGTCTACCCAGGGCTGACCCGCAGCTTCTGCATCTTCTGAGAGCTGTCCCTATCCAGACAGGAGTGGGTACTGGAACAGCTCAAGTCCCCCCCTCCCCTGTCATGTCTTGTCCCTCTGCTTCTCAGCTACTTGCAGCTGTTTTCTAGGTAGCAAGCTGAGACCTCAGAAATCCATGGTAATTTGGTGTAGAAGCCATACTTGATTTTACTGCAGATCTATTTACATATCCAGTACCATAGGAGCTCCATACATGTTATTTAGAGTGTGTTCAGCCTGCACATGCAATGAATGTTCTCTCTTCAAAGAACCATTTTTTAGCTTAGTTTTATTTCCTAGTAATTTCATTTTTCATGGTACTGGGGGTTGAAGAGTTGAACTTGGGGCCTTGAATGTGCTTAGTAAGTACTCTACCACTGGGCTATATGACCAATGTTTCAAAAAGGTTTTTGAGATGGTCTTAGTGTGTTGCTTAGGCTGTTCTTGAACTTGAGACCTCAGCCTCCTAAGAGCTGGGAGTACAGTTGGGTAATACCCCTGACTGAAAATTATGAATTAGCAGCTAGACCACCGTTATTAATCCCTATCTGTGAGCTATAGTGTGTTTCCTTTTTTATTAATTAATTAATTAGAGACAAGGTTTTACTATGTGGCTCTGGCTGTCTTGGAACTCACTCTGTAGATCAGGCTGGCCTTGAACTCACAGATATCAACCTGCCCCTGCCTCTGGAGTGCTGGGATTAAAGGCTTGCTCCACTATGCCTGACTTTAGTGTTTCATTTTGAGACAGGGTTTTATGTAGCCCAGGCTGGTTTTAAACTTATCTCCTTTGTCCTGCTGATCCTCCTGCCTTCACCTCTCGGTGCTAGGATTGCAGGTGTCTGCTGCCATGCCACTATACTAGGTTCACTGTGGATTCAAGGTTGCCCTTGAGGGAGCTTCTTTCTAATGATGGCTGTCATTAGCCTGATGCTTATCATCTCCCTTCCCAATCACAGCAAATGTGCCCAAACCCTTCCAGTGTCACTGGGGCTCTCAGGACCTTGGCGGGGTGAAATCTACCATAAACGCACCCTGCAGACTTGCCGTGAGTAACCACAAGGCCTTCCTGATTAGGCCAGGGCTGGGTTACCATAACCAACCTTGAGCATGAAACAGTTTCCAGTATCCATCCCAGAAAGCCGCCCGTGTGTGCTGAATTCCTTGTCCTCTGCTTTGCTGTCTGTCATGTCACTTGCTTGGGAGCTCAGTTCAGCACAAGTCACCCACAGTGGCTTTGCTCACCAGGTGCTGTCCTGGATCAGAGTTCCTACAGACCATGGCCCTTGCCCCTTAGATGAGGCTTTGTTCCCTCTACAGTGAAAGCACTGCTGTGGCCAGTCTTGGACATTTCTGTTTAAGAATAAACAGATTCAGAAAGATAGAATTAAGAAAAAGAGAGTGTTAAGGCCGAAGGTTGAGGAGGTACAAGTGGGCCTGATTCATCTGCCTTTTGTCGTTTAGTTGGTCTAGGAGTAGACGGGACATGATGGGATGGGAGCCCTGGGACTGTCTGCCTCAGTCCAGAGGTTGTGACTGGAGCAGTTAAACATCATAGTAGCACAGGTGTCAGTTTCCAAAAACATGCCAGCCTGCTGATGCTGGCTTCCCACGGCAGCACTCTGCTGAGATCTGCCAGTGTTGGAGAGGAGACCAGCTGAGTCTTGTTTGTTTGTTTTGTTTTTCAAAACAGGGTTTCTCCTTGTAGCAGTCCTGGAACTCACTTTGTTCACTAGACTGGCCTCAAACTCACAGAGATCTGCCTGCCTCTGGCCTTTGAGTGCTGGGATTAAAGGTGTGCACCACCACTGCCCAGCGATAGCATGCTTTTGGGTGTGGATTGGTTTATTCTCCTTTCCCCAGTGACCTCATTCATAAGGGCAGCCACTGATATTCTGTTAGAGGGAAATGAACTTCCGGGTTTGGGGTTTAGTTTCGCTGTTTGACTTTTGACCCTTAATTTAGCTCTTCTGGAGCTGGGGAGATGGCATTCCTGGATTGAGTCTTGATTTTGCTGTGGAGAATGGTGCCATCACCCTCTTCTGGCCTTCTTGGGCACCTATGTGCAGATACGCATAGACACACATACACATGCATGCACGCTCACACACATAAAAAAATCTGAAAAAAATCCAAATACTTTCTAAGTTGTTTGTTAGGGTTGTGGAAAGGGGCTAGCACGAGAATAGAATTGAGATGCTTTGGTGAAGAGTTAACTTCTCTCTAGAAGAGAAGCAAGAGGACGTGTGTGGGAGGGGTGACCCTGAAGGCCCCACCTGGAGAAACTGGGACCTATGAGGGGAGAGCACCTAGCCAAAGATGGGGTGGATAAAGATGGTGAAGGAAGAGTGCCCTGCTACCATGACACATAGATGTCCTAGCGAGTGAGGCTGGGAAGTCCTTGGAGAGAGGTGGCCACACAATAGAGAAGACTGTCCCCAACATTTAGATAGAAGACACCCACCTCCCTTTCCTCTTTAAAGCAGAATTTGGCCTTGCTCTGTCACAAAATGGAATGTCTTGTTGTTTTTAAACACCTTTTAGAAAATTTTCTTAAATATACTTCTGACAGTAAAGGTTGTACTGCACAGGGGAGCAGATGGATGGCTTTGAGGTGTCCATTTCTGTCTCAACAAAAAGGGCTAAGGCATAAATTACTCTGCTGGGCACCCAGCATGCCCCTTGTCTTCAGGGCTTGTTCGTAGAGCTGGCAGGTGAGAGAGCAGTCTGCCTCTGAGGTTTAAGGTTCTGAGGGGCCTTGCATGGGTTTTGTTCAGTGCATACCAAAGAGGGCCCCTCTACAGTGCCCCTCCAGGAGCCCTTCTCCCACACATTTTTGGGTAGGAGGTGTATGCACATGCGTCTGTGTGTGTGTGTATGTGTGTGTCCCTGTGTGTAGGGGCTGATGCAAGGAACAGAGGCTCCTCACTTCAGTGTGTCTGCACCAGGACAAGCTGCAGCTGTAAGACAAGTGGGTATGGAAAGCCATGGACTGACTGATAGCCTCCACAGGCTCCCCGGGAGTTGCCTAGCAACCAAAGGAGCTGGCAGGAGCTTCAGGGAGGCAGGAGGGCAGGAGTGTGTGGGTGGTAGTCACTGTTGGAGAGCTCCGCTGCTGCCTTCTGATGTTTGGAAGGTACCCAGCATCCTGGCTCCCACCTGCCCGTCTGGCACAGTTCTCAAATGGCTGCTTTCACCACTGGCCTGCAGTTGTCACATCAAGCCACACAACTCTGGTTCACTCATGGAGAACTTTGGGGTCTGGAGAAGGGATGGCAGTGGCTTGGAAACCACACGGTGAGAGGGAGGTTATGCTGCCAGGCTATGGAGTCCTGAAACTAGAGGTCCAGATGGGGCGTGCACAGTGGGCTTGTATTTGCCGCTTTTCCCTTTGGGTTTCTTCAGAGGTGGGCATGATAACAGAGCCCTAGCACCTTAGTGTTTGGGGCAGCAGATTCCCTCCACAGAGCCTGGGTCTTGGAGAGGTCCCTTTAAGTCCTTAGGGATCAGTACTGGAGGTATCTCAACCTCTTGGAGAGACGTTGCTGCGAACATGGGCTTGAGTTTCATCCCACAGGGATCAGGCGCCATCTCTTCAGAGATGAGCTCAACACATAGTCCACAGGCATCCTCTTTGCCCTAGCTCTGTGGGGCCACAGGCCTGGGCCTGCAGCTCCTGGACCGGTGCCTGGCCCCCGTCAACGCGAAGCCTCCGATAGATCCTCACTCCAGCTCTTTGGGGACAGGGCCCAGTCCAGGCTCCCTCTTGCGCTTGGCACTTTTAAAGAAACCGAGCTGTGGGGAGGCAAAGGTGGAAAGTCTCAGGGGTGGACAGACTAGATGATGTTTGTGTAACCTTCTGCTAGTCCTCCACTAGCCCCCTCATGTTTGCTCTCTAAGAGGGCATCTCTAAATACTCCAGCTCATTCTTGGTACCCCTACTCCCAAACTCAGTGTGTGGATTAAAGCCAGGTGGATGGAGCCCTGGGCAGGAGACTAGAAGTCATGCTGTGTCACACAGCCCTAGTTAACATCCCTCTCTGGGCCCCCCTCACTACCTGTAGCAGAAGGAGCTTAAACCCCAAGTTCTCAACCAGAGCTGCTGAGATGGAGGGAATGTGTAGTTTCATTGCCTATTCCATTTATTTGTTTTCTGCTAAGAGGAACCCAACAGACCTGGAACCATAGCTGAAGTGGCCTCTGTGGGCCCTGACCAGTCTTACCTGCTGTGGAAGGGGTTTGGTGTCCTAGGAACAGGCAAGCAGTTGGAGGAGGCAGGGCAGCGCCAGCTTCCAGGGATAGGAGCCTTACCTGCCACAGTGCTAGGACTAGCAGGGCCAGCAGCAAGAGGCCCCCCAGAGTGCTGCCCACGATGATCCAGATGGGGACCTGCCAGTCTTCTTGCTTGGAAATCTCAAACGTGACCTGCAAGGGGAGGGAGCCAGGGCAATACTGTCACAACTGCAGGGCTTGAGCAGCCCAGGGGCAGAAGGTGGCACACCTGCAGCAGCGAGCTGCATCTGTTCTTTTGAGAGATGTAGGGAGGGACAGGTGGTGCAGATGGCCAAGGTCTTGGAACAGCCAGCTCTGCCCAGTGTACATGTAACTGGGGGAACGGTCTCAGTGAGCCATGCTCCCGCTGGTTCTTCTACATACTCTTCCTTAGTCCTCCTGGCTACTCCTCGTTTCCCAGTCATGGTCTGTTGCATGTGTGGTTTCTGAGCCCCAGGGTCACTTGGGGAACTCAGGGTTGTGTACAGGCAGCCTGGGAAGCGGCTCCAGTTGTCCACCCCTTCCTTCCTTCCTTCCTTCCTTCCTTCCTTCCTTCCTTCCTTCCTTCCTTCCTTCC
>LOEQ01000078.1:663209-674237 GCA_001685075.1 Bramus lutescens
TCCCCCTCCCTCCCTCCTTTCTTCCCTCCCTCCCTTCTTTCTTTCTTCCTTCCTTCCCTCCCTTCCTTACTTCCTCCCTCTCTCCCTCCCTCCCTTCCTTCCTTCGTTCCTTCCTTCCTTCCCTAATGGAAGAGAGACCCTGGAGCCACACAATTATATTGCCTGGTCTCCAGTGACTTTGTGTGAACAGCACTGTTCCATATCTGGAGTCCTGGACTGTATAAAAATGGAGAAAGCAAGCTGAAGCCTAGCATTCATTTTCCCTGCTTCCTTGTGCACACAATAAGATCAGCTGCCCTGTCCTCCCTGCCATGATGGACTGTATCCCCTGACCATGCTACACTTCCTCCCAAGGATTCTGTGTAGAACACATATTTAGTGTCAATATGAAGCAGGGGATTGTGAGAGGGCACACAAGCAGAGGTAATCCCAGGCAGGCCCACAGAGTAAGCAGAGAACCCAGGTGTCAATGAACAGGGCATACCGGGAAGCAGTGGTGATGGGTGGGGGAGCACATCAGGGTACTAGGGTAAGAGAAAAAACAGGTGGGGCCTTGAATGTGACAAATGCAGGTGAGGCCTTGAATGTGACGATAAGGTATTTGAGATCCCACAGTCTCCCTGGTAACCATGGTCCCCAGCTCTGGCTGAATGCTGAGGGAGCTCTCAAAGCTACCTATGTATAGACCCCCCACTGAGGACCCCCAGAGGAGGGACAGGACACAGCTCTGTCAGCACCACCGTTACTCCTGTGCCCTTGGCCATGGTCAGCTGGGCGAGCAGCAGCGGTCCTACCTTCTGGATCAGGCTGGCGAACTGCAGGTTTTCTGACTGGGAGATGTTGAGGACGGTGCTGTAGGCATTCTCCCCTCTGTTCTCCAGCGTGGCCTCCACGGCCACCCGGCGACGCGTGCTCTCTATGATGAAGACAGTGGTGTCGAAGGACAGCGTGTAGGTGGAGCAGTCCTGTGCAGTCTTCCTTAGCACCCGTTGGCAGTACTCCCTGTGGGAAAAGGCTGCGGCTATCAGTAAGGCGAGCTCGGGGATGAGGGCTGGAGCTGAGTCTCAGGACTGACAGAGATACGGGAATGGGGGCACCTGGCCAGCCTCTGCTCATGGGAACAGCTGGTGAGAGGAAGAAAGAGGTGGATGGTGGGCCTGCCAAGAGCTCATGCTTCCTTCCAGCCTGCGACCTGCCCCAAAGCCTCTGTTCTCCAGTCACAGGCCGAACCTGCCTCCAAACTCAGCTTTCCCATTTGACCTCACTAGTGACATACAATCTTTCTGCTTCCCTTTTGGCTTTGGCTACCAGGAAGCTCACTGCTAAATCTTGATTACTTTACCTAGACAGGTAGAATATTGCTTTATCCTCTTATTGTGTCCGGATGTGCTATTTCTACTGGCTGGCTGTATCCCGGCATTTACATTTTATCTCAGTGCATAAAAATTATTGTAAGGTTTGTTCTGTCAGTTAAAAATGATCTCATGAGCTGGGTGGTGGTGGCCCATACCTCATATCCCAACACTTGGGAGGCAGAGATAGGCTGATTTCTGTGAGTTCAAGGTCAGCCTGGTCTACAGAGCAAGTTTTAGGGCAGCCTTGGCTGCACAGAGAAATCCTGTTCTGAAAAAAAAAAGCACTCATGAGCATTGCACCCTGGTTTACCTTGTGTGCTAGTCTCTTTCCTCTAGGGATTGTGGGTACTGTGTTGGCCATGTCATGTGGAGGGCAAAGGACAATTTGTGAGGGTCACTTTTCTCCTTTTACCATGTAGGGCCCGGGATCAAACTCAGGCCATCAGCAAGCAGATTTACTCACTGAGCTATCTCACCAGTACCCCTTAGACTCTTAGAGAGACTGGCAAGCCCTGGTGGTCAGCTAGGGAACCCTACACATTACCCAGGGTCTGGGCTTAGAGGACAAAGCCCAGAACTCTGGTTCATCTGTCGTTACCTTCTTTATCAGTTTGTTGTTGTTCTTTGCTTATTCGTTTGTAAATTTACTAATTTCATGTGCATGTGTATTTCTCCTGCATGTCTATCTGTATACCAAATGCATGCCTAGTGCCTATAGAGACCAGAAGATGGCATCATAACCCTTGGAACTGGAGTCACAGATGTTTGAACTGGGTCCTCTGAAAGAACAGCCAGTTCTCTTAACCACTGAGCCATCTGGCTGGCTGGCCTGGAACTCACAGATACCTGCTTGTCTCTGCCTCTCAAGTGCTGGAATTAAAGGGGTGTGCTACCACACCTAAGCTCCCCTCCCCACTCTTTGAGAGGGTCTCCTGTAGCCCAGACTGACCTTGAACTCACTAAGTAGCCAAGAGTGCCTTGGATTTCTGACCACTTCTCTGAGGGCTGTCACCATGCATGGGCCACCACATGAACTTTATGCTGTGCTTGGACTCGAACCTAGGGCCTTGTGCATGCTAGGCAAGCACTCTATTCACTGAGCTACATCCCTAGCTCCCTGGTTCTAGGTTTTATCTGTTTAGTAGCTTGGGCACAAATGGAGGTATTCCATTCTCAAAGAAGCTGGAGATGTTAGAGCAGGTTAAAGCAGCTGCATGGTACAATCCAGCCCTGAGGAGCTCCAGGCCACCAGCAGAGAGGGGTCAAAGGTGTGTGAAGCAAGGAGCCACTCACGTGGCAGTGGGCAGATCACTCCGAGCATCCAGGACAAGGTCAGGGACACAGTGTTCATCCTCATTACAGCCATTCCAAAAGGGCACCTGCAGAGAGAACCAGTGTGACTGGCCAGAGAGGGGACCATGGCCTCCAACTTTGGAATCTAGAGCCCCCAGCCTTTGTCTCTACACACCAGATGGGGCTCTGCCTGCCTCACAATCCCCCAACACACCCCCTTGCCGATTCCTTCACCCTTGCATAGATTCTCTTTTCTCTAAGAGAAAGCGCCCAGCCAGGCTGGCAGCGCAGGCTCCCTCACCCAGCAGCACAGTTCCAGGCAACAGGAACTGCTCATCTGTTGTGTATAAGATGCTTAATCCTGGAGATGGAGGCTGAGAATGACGCAGCATCTGCTCTTGGATCGCAGGGATGACTGACATGTGAACAAACAGCTACAGTGTGAAGTGTGCAGAAAAGCAGAAGCATGAGGACCAGAAGAGGCAGAGGGAGCAATGGCTTTTTGGACCTGTAGGTGTTCAGGGACATTTTCAAGATGACAGTGGGTCAGAGCTCTGAAGCACGGCCATGTGAGCTGGATGCACCAGGGGAGTGGAAAGTCTGAGAGCAAGCTAGATGCCCTGCAGAGACGTGAGTGCAGGAAATGACTCCATAGTTCAGTGCTGTGTAGAGCAAGGCCAGGCAGAGGAGAGGAAGAAACAAACAGCCATCATAAATAAATGTAAAAATAAATATAGCCTTCCTATAAGGCCTTGAGTCATCCATTGTATATGACAGAGTCAGCAAGCACTCTGGCGTGATAGGGCCCTGCTGGACAAGCATGCTGAGGGAGGTGGGAGGATGGGCTGGGAGGGGCCAGGCTAGAGGCAGAGAGCCTGGGGAAGTAGCTGTCACACTTAGGAAGGATGGAGATAGCATAGGCTTGCCTACGGTCTCAGAGCTGGGGTCACTAGGACCTAGAAGCTCTTGGGGTTGAGGGAGGGACTCAGAGTGTTACCCTATTCTTTTTCACCTTCTGCAAGGCAGACAGCACCATCCATTCAGAACCCTAAAATATATCCAGGAGATTGGCTTGGGTGGTGTGCCCTGTGGTTCATCCACAGCACAGTTCAGTAGAGGCTAGGTGCTGAAGCCTGGCTCAGCGACAGTCACAGCCATGGATGCAGTCTTGACTGGGGGTGGGGTAGAGGTGGGAGACAGGTGACCTGGTCTCATTAGCTCCTCTCAAAAGGTGTGGAATATTCCTTTACACTGTGTGAATGGATGTCACTGTGATTGGTTTAATAAAGAAGCTGACTGACCTATAGCTAGACAGGGCTCCTGGTGGCTCAAGTCTTCAGCCAGCCATTCAAGAAGCTCACAGAAGACAGAGCCAGTCCCCAGAAGTTCCAGCCAGGTGATGAACAGAGATAGTTACTGAATTCAGTGTCACAGACTGGCTCAACCCAGGGTCTCCTGTAGTCTAGTATGACTTTGAGTTTACTGTGTAGCTGACAATGACCTTGAACTCCTGATCTTTCACCTCCTGAGTGCTGGGATTGCAGGCATGTGCTACTACAGCTGGTTTATGCCATGTGGAGAGGGAGCATGCTAAGCAAGCCTTCTAACAGCTAAGCCACATCCCCAGCCCCTCAGCACCCCATAAACTGGTGGCGCACACCTATAACCCCAGAACTCAGTTGGTACAGACACAACAGGCGACTCTGTCTGTCTCTCATCTTTCCCCCACTTCCTCTCACTCTTTCACTCTGGAGACACAGACAGCTTCCCTGGCTTGAAAGCAGGTTCTCTTCTGCTCTGAGCTCTGAGTCCAGACTCCTTCAAAGCCAAGCCCAAAGCTGCCTCCTGCAGGAAGTTCCCTGTCCACTATCTGGGGTGGCTCATGTTCTCCATCTCTACCTGGGATCAGGATCCTGGGGGCATCAGGGTCCTGGCATGGGTGACTGTGTAGGAATCTGCCTCACGGGCTTCATGAGTGAGCAGTGTGTACTTATTCATTCCCTTGCTGTACGCACGGGCTTTGTAATGATGGTGTTAGGAAAGTCAGTGGCTGGAAGCAGCTAGCTGTCTTCCCCTGCCAGCCCAGTGACTCACATGGGAGAAAAGGGACAAGGGAGAGCAGATGGGCTGGGTGGGAGGCTGGGAGGGTGTGTAGGGATGGGGGTACTGTGGAGGATGGGGGAGGCTGTGGGAGTGTGGACAATGAGACACTGTGCTCCTGGCCCAACAGCCCCATCACAGTGCTGGAGAAATCCGAGCAAGCACTTGGGTGACTCTGAGGCTGCGGGTTGGACTTTGCTTGAGTGCCTGAACCTCGAAGCTCCGGGTTTCTAAGCACTGTGACGTGATTAAGCCTTTGCCTATTACTTAGGGTCCAATATCGCCTTCTGTAAATCCTGCCTGCTCTCCCAGCCCACTTAGACAGAAATGGGGAGACCTTCTTGAGTGGGACTTTCCAGGGAGCAAGCACTCCAAGCTATTAACAGAGGATCCAGGTGCCCCTAGTCTATAAGATGCTGAGGGGCGGGGCCTCTGCCACTGGCAAGGAGAAAGCTTTCCTTTGGGATCCTTAGTAGCAGGTAGGGAGAGTCCATCACTGAGTTAGTCAATCAACAAATACAAGAGCAAGGTCAGAGTGGCAGAGTCCTCTTCTGCAAACGCGGGAGTAAGAGCAGGAGGTCACGGATCTCCTCTGGGCCTCTGCCCTTACCCAGGAAAAACTCAGAGCTCCCTGCACATGGGAACCCCATAGAGGAGGCTTGTCCTGCTGGTGCTAGCTGTGGGGGAGGCAGGAGGGTGAGGGAAGGACTCCTCCAGACTCATCACACTACAGGTTTGGGGGTGGTTTGTGGCAGAAGGGCAGGACGCACCGACACTCTGAGTGTAGTGGGCCAGCCATTGTCTAGCATGGGGCCAAAGTCAGGGTCCTCAAGGGAGTACTCTATGGAGAACGTCACTGGTTTCACGTAGTCAGCAGTGTCCTGTGGGGAGAGGAGGGCAGAGTTCAGCGAGGAGAGTTCATTTCCTGGGCCACAACTCTAGACATAGAGCTCCCACCCCTCTAGGCTAAGAGGACAGCGGCCTGTGGCCCTCAGGAGAAGTTGCTAGGTGGACAATGGTTTCTGTCAAGGTCTACAGGTGAGGAGTGAGTGCCAGATAGAAAAGTGATGCCAGTTTTGGTGTCCTGAAGTTTTTACCACACTCCTGCTCTTCCTTCAAAGCCTCGGCTCTCATGGCTCAGATACCTTGGTCCTTCAGGAAGCCTGGCAGGCACGTTACATCAGCTTCTCCCACAGCATCGAGGCTGCTTCACTGTTCTGTCCTCTTTGTTTTGTTTTTGTTTTACTACATAGCCCAGGCTGGCCCCAGATACAATCTTCCTGCCTCATCTCCTGAGTACTGGGATTACAGGCATATTCCACTATGCTCAGCTAAAAGATCTACCTGTGTGCCTGCTCTCTTCCCTGGCAAGGAATAGTCTAGAAACCTCCGAGTGTGGCCCAAGCATTGTGATACGGCCTTATGATGTTGAATGGATGAGGGAATGGACGTGAATGGACACATGAACGAGGCAAGGAGGTTCAGTTTGTCCTGACGAGGGGTGACAGATGACTGGGGTGCTCCAAGCTGCCTGAAAGCATCCATGGCCTAGAGCTGTGCTCATCACACTTGGTATTTCTGTATGGAAGAAAACCTCTTTCTCACTCAGTGATGAGCACCAGGCCACCGCCTCTCTTGAGATGGCACCAGTCAACGTGCCCATGCCTCTGCCTACCTTACCTGATCTTCATCTCCAGCCCACCCTGCTGTTCTGGCTTTCTAGCCTTGGGTGGAGGACCACTTGTTCCCTCATCTTCTCAGATGAACTCACTTCCTCGATTTCATTCCTTCTAGGTGTGAACATCTGGGAAGGTGGGTATGGTGGGTGGTATAGCCATGAGGGCTTTTATCTGGAGCCTGAGGAAGGGTACTGGCCAAGGTAGGCCACACTGTTCTCTGGTTACCCACTGAGGGCTTGGAACTGGCCTGGCACCGTGGGACTTCCTATAGAAGTTCCTCTACTCTGTACCCTTCTTGTAGGGCTGAGGGCCTGCTTGTGGGTTGCTGGGCTCACCAGGACATGGAAGTTGATCTTTTGGCAGTGTTCCTGGCCTGAGGAGAGTATGACGGCCCTGTTGGTGAACAGGTCTCCACCCTCGTCCAGATGTGCCCGTGGCATGTACCGCCTCTCGTCCATGGTGGCATTGTACCTGATGCCTGGAAGAGAGAAGGACAAGACCAAGCTGGTGCTTGCTTAGCCTCTGGCTTGTCCCTCACGGGCAGCTGGAAGCTTCCATATTGGGAGCAAATATGGTAAGGAGGAAGGAGCTGAAGAGGAGGAGGAAAAGATAGAGAATAGCAGGAGGGAGAAAGGGAGGGAGGGAGGGAGGGAAGGAGGGAAGGAGAAAGAGGGGAAGGAGGGAGAGAGAAGTGAGCCTTGCAAAAAGGAGAGGGACGATCAGGCTAATGTTGCTCAGCACTGATGACTGATGACCTCCTCAGCCCCTCCTTCTAACACCCTGGCTTACACCATGGCTCTGTGCCTTTAGGAGCTCCTTCTAGGGCTTTCTCATGCTAGGGGGGCTCCTTGGGCCCATGTCCGTGTTCTGTGGCTTGAGGCCCACAGACTTTCTACTGTTAGCCTACAAAAATCTGACAGTCAGGACTGACACAGTGTCTTCTGTCCCCTAGGCAGCTCTATAGTGGCTGTATCCTTGAATCTTTGTCCTTTCATAGATGGAACTTCCAAGAAAAGTGCCCAGCCCCCAGGCCTGGATGTGTCCTCATCTCCCCCTTTCTTCTTTGTCAGGTTTTGTCCTCATCACTGGAAGGGACACTACCTGTGGTCTCTATTGTATCTGTCACTTCCAGGGCTGCAGCATGGTCCAGGAAGCAGGTACCTGAATCTAATCTGAGGTAAAAGGAGAGGACCCTTCCCAGGCCCATGGCCCTGCTGAGTGGCAGCTGTGGCTCACACGCCCAGCCCCTGGTCCCTGGCTCCCCAAGGCTGGCTTCAGGTTGACTTCCCAAGTTTGCCTGACTCCTGGTTTCCTCTCTGTACTCTACTGCCTGCCTTTTACATCTGATTCAAAATTCAACCAAGGGACATTCTTCTGTCCCTGGTCTTTCTCATCAGTTCTGCCCATACCACTCTTGCCCTGCCAGGAGTCCCTTGAAAGGAGAGCCTTAGAAGAGAATCTAGCAGGCATTGAAGGTGCTTAGGGTGTGACCTGGTACCTAGAACCCATTTCAGGAAAGGCCCAGGCTGGGAACCAGAACAATCACAAAGCCCACAGAGAAACCAGAACTGGGCTGATGGCCCAAGGAGGCTGGTTTACCGACGGTTGCTGTTTGGAAGTGGGGTGCCAGGAAGACAGGCACAAAGCAGAGGAAGGCAGCCAGACAGGTGGCATCCCTGCCGTTGCGCTTGCAGTCCTTGTGGAAGATGTTGATCTTGGGTGGCTCAAAGTGGAGACTGGCGTTGATCTGAACCACGGGGCGGGCCCTGGAGAAGACAGACAGGTGAGCTAGGATGGGGCTGGAGTTCTGACTGCCTTGCCAGGACCCAGGGACAGAGGTATAGACCCAGATGGGAGTGGAGTCTGTAAAACTCCCTAGACGGTGTGGTGTGGTGGAAGGGGCACAGAGACCTGAGGAAGCTACAGGACTGATTGGCCAAAGAGAGAGGGCGGATGGCTCAGCAGCTTTAGGGCTCTGGGACAGCCCATTCTCCTTTTCCTCCGGGTTGTTCTTGTCAAGGACTACTGGTTTCCCTCCACCCAGCATGTCCAGCCCAACACACATTTGAATCAACTGGAGAGAGAGGGCCTGAGGAGATGGCTCAGGGCTCAAGAGTACTGGCTGCATTTTCAGAGGACACATGTTTGATTCCCAGCACCAACACATGTGGCAGCTCACAACCATGTGCAACTACAGTCCTATGGGATCTGACACCTGCTTCTGGCTTCTGTGGGCACCAACGTGCACATGGTGCACAGGCATACAGACAAAACCTTTATTAAATATAAATGAAAAAGGAGAAAGAAAAGATTGTGAGCTGAACTGATCCAAGGCTGTCTTTAGAGGCCCTTATGAAACAACAAAAGGAACCTAGCTCCTTGTACTGGCTCAGGAGCAGACTTGGCAAGGCCAGTCTGGGGCTGAGGCTGGAGTTTTGCTGTTACTGGGAACTTGGCTTTTCCCCTGAAGAGACTGGACTTATCAGTCCCAAGGCTGCTGTGTGCTGTATGCTCTTGAGGTACCCTTTGCTCCCATGGGGCCACACTGCTTGATTAGCTTCCTGTTGATTGCATCCCATTGTATGGTAGTTTCTGCTGACAACGCCCCATTTCTCCCCTGGAAATAGTATATAAAATACCATGCTTCTAAATAAGCTTGCTTGACATAAGACATAAGCTTGTGTAAGACTTCCTGATCCCAGACTTATCTGTCCCCTCACCTTCTGGTTCCCTGGTCCTCTCTCTCAGGACCTGTCACTGAAGAACAACCTGTTGGCCCTGCTCAGGAAGGAACAGTGGAGCAAAGCAAAGAAAAAAGAAGGGGGGGGAGGAAAACCCATGTCAGGAGCAGAGGATGTAGCTCAGTTGGCACTGTGCTGGCCCAGCATGCATGAAGCTCTGGGTTTGATTCCCAGCATCATAAACAAGGTATGGTGGGATGGAGTCAGCTCAGAAATCCAAAGTCATCCCTGATTTTCCAGTGAGTACAAACCAACCAACAAACAAGAAATCCCACGCCAAGGCTACATACACCCCAGGTCGCACTAACTGGAGACATGAGCTTGTCTTAAGACTGTCTCTCAAGTTCTAATCTGCATGCACCACTGCCTCCTGCAGACATCTTGTTGCAGCCCAGATCCGCTGCTGTCTGTTGGCACAGACTCTGCACGCCTAATGGGCTCTGGAGTGAGGCTGAGTGGCTGGTGCTTGGAGCACAAGAGAGGGGAAAGACTGGAAGTACAGCCAGACGCTGCAGATGGCAGCGTTAAGATGACGGAAAGTTGGCTGACTTTTTCTTTTTTCTTCAAATTTTAAGTTAGTGAAGAAAACCCTAAATGATGAAATCGATCTCATCCGTGTATATTTAAAAAGCTCCGATCAGCCAGGCATGGTGATATAATACCTTTAACCTCAGCAGAGACAGGTGGATCTCTGTGAGCTTGAGGCCAGCCTGGTCTACGTAGAGAATTCCAGGATAACCATGGCTACATTCTGAAAACATCAGTACATGAGACAATGCATGGGCTTTTCTAAAACATTGATGTGGAACCATACACACACACACACACACACACACACACACACGAAATAAAGTCAGAGGGGTTGGAAGAAAGAAACCCCTATATTTCACATCCACTCTGTGCTGGAGGGGAGGAAAATGCCTTCTAGAGGAGGCTCAGTGCTCCCTCTGTGTAAACTGGGGGGCAGCAGAGGAAGAGATGCTGCAGGGGCCAGAGTGTAGGAAAAGTTCTGGGGGTGAGGGACAGATTTTGGACCTGAAAGTGGCCAAAGGTTCTAGAATTCTGTTGAGAATAGAGATCAGGACTCCAAGATCACACGAGATGGGCGAGGTTCAGGATTCAATTGGATGACAGTAACTAAAACCAAGAGGCAAGGACCCCGAAGCAGATTTTTGAAGCACTCTATTCTGGTAACCCTCAGGGAAGTCCTGTAGTTAGGGAATACAGGAACAGACCACAAAACTACAGCGTTGCCCAGGGCGCCCACTGCTAGGTCCACAAGTCCATCCTCATTGAGGTCCAGTTGTCCGTGGATGCTGCAGCCGAAATGCTGCAGGCCAGGAGCCAGCTCTGAGGCTGCGATTCTCTGCAGGGAGAAGAGAGAAAGGGTGTGTGTACTGTGAGCCCCGGTTTGCTCTAGGGGGACGGACACAATTCTGAGCTCTGAGACCTGGCAGCTGGCTTACCAGAGAAACCCCCACCTTTAAAGTCACTGTTTTGGATGAAAATATTATGTCTCAAAATATTCCCTAACAAGTTTGGTGGCTCACACTTACAATCTCAGTACTTGAGAGTTGGAAATAGGCTTATAAATTCAAGACCAGCATGGGCTATATATATATATAGCAAGACCTTGCCTCAAAAACTCAAGGACTGAAGGTGTAATCGAGTGGTGGAGTGCTCACCTGGAAGGTACAAGGCTCTAAGTTTGATCCCGAGCACCACAAAAGATAAAATAAAGTACTTGGTAAATGTCAATGTAATTACCTGGAAGATAAAAAAATCCACTGGCATTTCTTTTTTTTTAAATATTTATTTATTATGTATACAGTATTTTGTCTGTGTGTATGTCTGAAGGCC
>LOEQ01000078.1:687302-708197 GCA_001685075.1 Bramus lutescens
CTGCCCTTTCTGTGTGGCAGGCGCATGCATGTGAGTATGCAGGAGGGCATGCCCATGCCAATGCCTGTGCATTCAGAGGCCAGAGCGGAATATCAGATGTCTTCCTTTGTCCCTGCTGACCTTTCTGCCTTGAGACAGCTGTCTCTCACTGAACTGGAAACCTATCACTTGGCTAGGAACGCCGGCCAGTGAGCTCTCATGGTCCACCCATCTCTCTCTCCCAATGCTGGAATTACGGGTATATGCAGCCATGTTGGGTATTTAAAATCAGATCCTCATTCTTGCCCTGTCCCCAGAGACAGTACAGCAAGGATAGTACTGAGCAGGGATTGGCTGCCTGACTTCATGTAAATGTAAGCTCCTGCCTCCTGGTGGCCCAGCTCCACCTCTGCTCCTTCTGAATCCCAGCCATAAGAAGGCACTTAAAAGACCAGTGGGCCCAGCCACCTAAATCAGGATGACTGTCACCACCTGCAGACCTCACAGGGCTCTTTTCAGCATGAAATGAGGTGCAGGGACCCCTGGGGAAAGTTTACAGGGCTGTGCACCTGGCCAGGGGCTGCTGGGATGGTGGGAAATCCATGCTTGCATCTTACTGTATTCACTTCAGTGGACTTGATACTGTACAGATGGGGCCTGGCAAAAATCTGTGCATGCGCTGCATTTCCAAACATCTGCCTGCTGCTTGGCATGCATGAGCCGCTCTCTCCAATCTGGGATCTCTTACTCAGAGCTCCTGGGAGTCTCTCTAGGAGCAGCTGCTGACTGCAGAGGGAAGAGCTAACTCAGTCCTTGCTCACGTCACTTTAGCCCCAGCTTGCCTGACCTTGTGAATCCATTCTTTACCTGCAGGATGGGAACCGGGAATCCTGCCCTGCCCACATCCCAGAAGGGTTCAGAGGATGTGGGGAGACTACAGAGGGATGTATAATCATTGTGGGCCTGCAGACCTTTCCTGAACACGGAGTGTACACACACACACACACACACACACACACACAAAACACAAAAACCAAACCAAACCAAAACAAAACAAAAAACCCAAGACACCTGTTGTCTGAAGCATACATACCTGGAGGAGGAGCATGCACTGGCGTACTCTTGGAGCTCACATGCTTCCCACATGGGGCCCTCAGGACGAGACAGTTTATAAAATGTTTCCCAAAACTCTGACTTTGTCCCTCTGTGAGGGTCCAGGCTCCGTTAGATTAAGCCTCAGGTGAACATGGCCCCGATACCGCACGTTGTTAGTGACACCTGCAGCCTGTCCTTCGTGGGCAAGGCACACCTGGGACTGTTGCAGTCCAATGCAGAGTCTGAACAGAGATGGGTTTTGCAGCCTCCTGATGGAGCTGGGACCTATAGACACCTTCCCAACATGAGTACAGGCCCTGCCCCAGCTTGCACAGGTCATCTCAGACTCTGATGCTATCAGGTACTTGCTGTTTGGTGTTGTCATTTGACCTGATTGTGTGGGTTTCTATGGACTGAATGAGACTTTAGGCCCTGTGAGAAATCCCCCCTGCCACACTCACTCTGCTTCTTTCCTCTCTTTCTCTCTGTGTGTAACGTGTAGTGATCTGGCTTCTAAAGCAGGCAGAAGACACTAGAAATAAGTTGAAGACCTTAACTTCCCCATTCCAGTCTTTAGAAGAGGCAAAGAGACACTGAAAAAGACACGGGAGAGCCATAAAAGGTGGGACAGCAGACAGACCTGAATGAGTAAGGAAAGAGAGGGAGGAGGGAAGGAGGGGAGGGTCCTGTACCTCTACCACGTGCGAGGAAAAGCCTGTCTGTGACATCTCCAGTCCAAAAGAGGTTTCATTCTTGTTGGTACCTAAAACAACAATGAGAAGATGTTAGCTCCGTGCATCACTGGTTAGTCCATGGGTCCTGTGTCCTGGGGCATCATGGGAACTGGGGTTCTTTTCTGAGCGGGTCCTGAGATGAGGCCTGTACTGCCTCATCATCACCCTGTTTTGGGGTATTAATAATGACTATCAAAGTGCATGCACGCATACACGTGTGTGTGTGTGCAAGCCTGTGCACACCTGCTGAGTCACTCAGTTCTGCAAAGAGCCTGGGATAAACCATGCTGCAGACATATGCACTACAAATGACCGTTAAAGTGTGTGTGTGGTGGTGGGGGCGGGGCATCAAATGAAAATGTGTGAAATTCATGTAGGTTTTGGGAAAGAAGTGCTACTCCTTCTGCTCATTCCCATTGGTCACAGGATTTGGTTGCTGGTCTCTAAACATTAACAGAGGCTTGCTACCACTGTGGATCCACACAAGAAAGGCATGTGGGCTGAAAGCGGCCCTTGAACGAGCCATCCGAACTGCATTCTCACCACCGAAGGTGACCATTCGCTGGGAGACCGCTGGTTTGACTCTGTGAGTTCCAGGGCTGTGTCAGAGCCCAAGTCCAAGCGTGGGAGAGCCATGGTGGTCTCTTTACACAAATCCGTTCAGTGTCATTTCAACACATTGCTGACCTTCCCAGCTCTGGAATACTTTTTATCTCTTATTTCTCCCCTCCCCTCCCACCTAGATGCTGAGATCCCCATGTTAGAACAGCCTGCCACAGCCAGACACAGCAAGAATGAGATCTCTGCAGATGGGATTCTTTGCAGAGCTCTCCCCACATGCCACTCTACTGGGGAATTAAACTGTGTTCTTGTTTTTGAAACGGTTTGTTACAGCCCAGGGTCACTATGGAGCTGAGGGTGACCTGATTCTGCATCTCCTGCCACCACCTCCTGAGAACTGGGGTTGTAGGCAAGCACCCCATGCCTGGTTTTATGCAATCCTGGAGACTGAAGCCAGGGCTTCATGCACGCTAGGTAAGTGCTCTCCCAACTGAGCTACATTCCCAGCCTCAAACTACAGTTTTGATTTTCACAAAGTAGAGTGAGGACCAGCAGGTTCTGTGAGAACATGCAGGACCTATGTCAGGAAATGGAGCAAGGCCTGTTGGGTTCAACTTAGGAAAACAATGCATATTTTTCAGTGTAAATCTGTCATAAGTACTTCTTTTATGTTTGGTAAGTCTGGAAACCCTAGTTCAAACATGCCCTTCTCCCACCAATGTCCTCAGTAGTCAAATAACAGTCTCAGAACACTCAGCCCAGTTAGAGCCGACACAGAGTAGTACCCAACAGTGAGCAGTTTGGGTCAGACAGTGGTTTTTGCTAAGCCAATGTGCTCTATGAAATTATAGTCCTTGGACAGAGGTATAAGCCCATGAGCCGGTCACCTTCCAAGCTGAAGATCCTGTCCCCGAGGGCATCAACAATGTCCTTCAGGGCCGCCTCATCTGTGACGTTGAAGAAGTGCTTGTCGTCGGGGTCGCTCGCGATATATTTGATTTCATTTAGAAAAGTTTCTGGATTGATCCCTCTGCGGTTGTAGTAGCCCAAGACCTGCCAGGGAACAGGGGCAGGGACGACAAACCAGGACATAGTACTGACTTCTCCATACACCCACAACCCCACCCCAAGGACCCAGAGGTGGGCTACAGCCTTGAGCCTTTCTCAAGGTACCACTGGCATTTGAAAACAGATACTCTTTGGGGGTACCAGATAAGACCCTTGAGATTAGCTGGGGTTCTGGAATCTGGGAGGATTGGGGGTCCTTTTTTTTTTCTTTAAACTCCCTGGAAGAGGGAGAAAAATGGAATCCCACACACGTCTGTGGAAACCTACACATGTCTGCGTAACACACTTGCAATGTTAAGAGTCAATTTAGAAATAAAAGTAGCTCCAGTCATCTGGATGAGAACTTGCCTTGCAGCCAAGGATGACCTTGAATGTCTGCTCTTCCTGCATTGCTTCCCTAGTGCTGGGATTGCAGGTGTGCACCACATCTGGTTTTAAGCATTGCTGGGAATGGAACCCAGGACCTCTCACACACCCCACTTGTTCTTCAGAGGAGGATACAGCTTGTTGTACCTTTGCTAGGGAGGCAGCTCCTGGGAATTCCTGGGGGTTTGAGGGCAGAGCCTCTGAGAGTAACCAACACCCCCCTCCCCCCTGCCCGGGGTAGAACTTACGGCCACTGCGTATCTGGTCACATTGTCCTTCTCGCTTTGCCGAATCACCTTCTCCAGGTCTGGGCTGTCATGTGATTCCCCATCCGTGATGACAATCATCACCTTCTTGGCCCCTTTCCTTCCACCCTTCTGGAAAGCCTCTGACCTGGAACCAGATGCAGGGATTGGTCAGAAGAGGGATATGGGAACAGGGCAGCCTGATGTCCTCTAGGGGGCAGCCACGGAAGCTGCAACTGTGGGCACCCCAGTAGCTCAAGGTCTGTATCATAATGCTCTTGCACTAGTTGGTCAGCTGGGTCTTGAATATGCATGTGCATGTGTGTGCGTGTCCAGTGCTTGTGTATGGGAGTGAACATTTGCGTGTAGAAACTAGAGGCTGACACTGGGTGTCTCTGTCATTCCCTATCACATCTTTTTGAGACAGGGTCTTTCGTTGAACACAGTAGCTGCTAGAATCCACCTGTCTCCGTTTCTCAACTGCTGGAACTACAGGTGTGTGCAGCCAGTGCTGTGGGTGCTGACGAGCTCAGAGGAAGTCCTCGCGCTCGTGTGGAAAACACTTTACCAACGGAGTCATTTCCCCAGCTCTGGATCCGTTGCTTTAAAAAAGTGCACTGCCCTTTTGGAGTCCCAATCTTGCTGTATGATAGGCAGAGGGGTAGGGAGGAGTGGAGACCATGGGGCAGCAAGCGTAATTGGGATAAGTCAGTGACTGAGAGACCTAGCTGCATGTCAGAATCTCTTGGTGGGAGGTTTAAACATTTTTTGATGCTTGGGACCTATCTAGACCCAGACACTTCAGGGGGTATGGTCTGGACATCGACGTCTTTCCTTCCTTCCTTTCTTCTCTTTTCATTTTTATTTTTTGTCTATGTGGGGTATGGACTCATATGTGTGTGTGTGTTCAACATGTGTGAGTGCATGTATGTGCGTACACCAGAGATTGACATCAGAGTCTTTCTCCATCACTCTCTACCTTACAGATGGAGGCAGGGTCTTTGACTTGTCTAGCTAGCCAGCTTGTGCTAGGAACCCCTCATCTCTGCCTCCCTCCCTGGCATTTGTATGGGTTCTGGGGACCTGAATTTGAGTCCTCGTACTTGTATAGCAAGCCGCTTTGCCTGCTGAGCATCTAGCTACACTGTTGGTTTTGTGTATCAACTTGACACAAGCTAGAGTCATCATAGAGGAAGGAGCCTCAGTTGAGGAAAGGCCTCCATGAGCTCCAGCTATAAGAAAACAGACTGAGCAATCCAGGGGAAGCAAACTCCCCTCCATGGCCTCTGCAGCAGCTCCCGCCTCCAGGTTCCTGCTCTGAGTTCCTGTTCTGACTTCCTCCAATGATGGACTATGATCTAGAAGTGTAAGCCAGATAAACTCTTTCCTCCTCAGCTTGCTCTTTGGTCATGGTGTTTTGTCACAGCCATAGAAACCCTAAGACTGAAATTGGTACCAGCATAGTGGGGGTATTGCTATGACAGACCTGATCATGTTTAGGGGAGGATTGTAGAAGGACTTTGGAACTTTGGGCAGAAGAGCCATTGAGGGCTGAGAACTCTGTGGGATTTTCTGTGGGAGCTCGGAAGGTAAGAACGTTGAGAGCAGTGCAGAAGATGGAGGCCTGGCTTATGACGTTTCAGAGGGGGTTTAAAAAGACTCTATCAGGGCCATTTGTTATTTTGAATTAAGCTTTTGTGGTTCTGGTTAGCAAGAATTAGCTGTGATTAACAAGATCCCAGAAACACAAACGTGAAACCTTTACATTACCTGGACAACTGATGCTGGTTAGCTGGAGCTAAGAAATTAGCAGTGTTGAAGAAGAAACCAGCATCGTTGAGGTGGCTATGGTTAAACCTCGTGTTGGCAGCTGGACTTGGTAATAAGCGTCACCCAGGTGGTACTGGTTTTGAAAGCATGAAGGGGTTATGGAGAGCAGCTGGGACTCGGCACTGTGAGAGGCCAGGAGAGGCCATTGGTGACGGGGCAGCCTCAGTGGCAGCTGAAGACCCAGGACTGAAAGGGTCATGCAGAGAGGCTGAGGCTAGGCACTGTCAGGAGCACCCACGAGAGGCTATTGGTTAAGTGCATCCCAGTTGCAGTTAGGGAGCCCAGCATTTTAAAGATGCCAGTACCATGGGAAGACAACCAAGAACAGCAGCAGCAGTAGAGTCGGGCCAGCTGGAGCCTAGAAGACAAACTGTGCTGCAGAGGGCAGAGCTGGAGAAGATACCCAAGCCCTTTGCAGGAGTCCAGAGATCATGGGTGAATCCCAGATAATTGGACATTGGGTTATTTACACTGTTGGAGTTTGGTTTTGCTTGGTTCAAATTGTGATGGTGTCCTGGTTCTTGTCTCTTAAAAAAGACATTTAATTTAATTTTGATTTTTAAGGGAGCCTACAAATGAAAGAGTTGAACTTTTAAAAGAGCAGGAATTTTACTGTGTTTGAATTTGTAAAGACCGTGGGACTTTTAAAATTATAATTTTAATGTGAGATCTTGGGAATGAATAAGAAAGGGAGGATTGTGGATTAATAGTAATGTATTTGTGTGGGCCAGCCCTGGGCATGTGTGGATTCATAGTAATGTATTTGTGTGGGTCAGCCCTGGGCATATGCTGAGCCTCAGAGCTGCCTACTCAACCCGTGATGCCCTCTTGCACTCCTTTGGCGGGTCAGCACCCTCAGCTCTACTCAAGGTCAATCTCTGGCATCTACTCTGCCTCCCTATTGACAGGTCTCCCTGGTGGAGGTCATGCCTCTTGAACTTGAGTTAAGATTAGCTCTAACGCTTGTCTGAGCTCTGTGCTGGTTGGAAACCAAGTCTGGGAACTACAAATCTCTACCTTTGTGACCTTTTGACCCTGTGGCTTAGATGTTAGCCTGATAGTATTTTCACAGAAAAAAAAAGCAAACAGACAAAAAACAAAACCAAAGGCACAGCAGAATGAATTGGAGACAACCGTGTAAAGAGAGAAAAATGTTCACCTTAAAAAGCTTGTGAGTACTTGGTAGCACAAACCTTTAACTGTAGCTACTTGGGGGCTTGAGGCTAGCCTGGACTATGTAGCAAGACCTTTTATCAAGTAATACAATTAAGACTGGAAATACAACTCAGTTGCAGAACACTCGTATAGAAAAATGAGGCCATGGGTTCCATCTTAAGATCTGCAAACCCATCCATCCATCCATCCATCCATCCATCCATCCATCCATCCATCCATCCATCCATCATCATAGTATTGGCTATAATTTGGGACCTAAACATGGCAGGTTCTAAAGCTAGAATTCAAACTTTACTGGAGGTGGAGATTGCAACCTCAGTAGCAATCATGAGTTACAAGTGTCTCAAATTGTCCTGTGAGTCACATGTATGTCATGGACTTGAGGTTGGTTGGCTGCAAGATGAACCCAAATTAGTGAGCTTTAATTCCCACATTATTTATTTAGCTTCATAGTAGGAAGTGACAGCCCCTCATGGTCACTGGCTTCTGTCATTGTCATCAGAAGGGCCTGTAGTCACAGCTGTCATTCCAGTGATGGCCAAAGAGCAAAGTGGCCTGTTCTTTGAGAGGAAGACTAGAGAGCCATCTTTGAGTGGAGGACTGCTTGCTTAGGCAGAGCCTGAGCAAGTGTTCACAAACAGAGGCGCAGGAACTGAGTGGTGATGTCACCAGTGGAGTCATGGGGTTGGAAAAGTGATCTTCTGACCATGTGAAATCATGTTCCAATTTAGACATAGTCTATTTAGATGTATTCAACTAAAGTTTCACCTTGTCAATGCAGGTGCCTAGGCCTTGGATCATAAAACCTTTAATTTTGGCTGATTTTATTGGGGGTAAACAGAGGGCATTCAGCAGTGACATCAATAGAATAAGCTTGTGAACTCCCATGTGGACATCTTGAGGTGAGAGACATTGAGTGTGTTCTGGTGTGAGTTCTAAGGAATCAGTCTCTTTACCACCTCAGAGGTTAGATTTAACCGTGTTCTTTATATGCCACCAATGACACACACTATATAGACAGACTCTGTGCTCAGAACCAACATGCTTTTCTTATACCTTCTTTCCTTCCTTTCTTCATTTCTTCCTCCTTCCCTCCCTCCCTACCTTCCTCCCTCCCTCCTTTCTTCCTGTGATCCTCAGAATTGAAGCCAGGGCTTTACCCAAATTAAGCAAACACTTACTGACCTGCACCTCCAGCCTGGTGTTACAGGCTTCCCCTACCAAGTCTAGTTAATATAGTGGGGATCGAACTTAGGACTTCATGCATACCAGGCAAGTACTTTCCAGCTGAGCTACATCCCCAAACCCTCATGCTTTCCATAGTCTACAGACTATGACAGAACATTTTCCAAAGTTGGCTGCATGCTACCATCCTCTCCAAATGCCTTTCTTCCATTTGGCCTGGCCATTCCTCCATCAAGAGGCAGAATCACACCTTTGGGTAGGGCCTGGCCTTTGGTAACTTGCTTGGGTAATGAAATGTATTGAAAGTCACATTCTGAGGCCCATTGGTTAGGTCATAGGCAGTCTCCCAGTTCCTGCTGTGTCTCTTGTGAACTCCCCAATGCTGTGATATTAGGACCAAGTAGGCAAAGGAGTTAGCTTTGGAGTAACTGAGGAAGACTGTGGCTGGGTTTAGGCAGCTGTCTACACTGAGGGTCAGAATACCCCTTTATGGTAAACTATCCTTGAAGCTGCAGTTAGGCAGAAACTAAGGTTCAGGTCATCGACCCACACATGTGCACCACTGCAGGGTCCCCATTACAATATCACTTGCATTGTGATTTTGACACCTATCCCCCTTCTATGAGACTCATGGGAAGAAATACCATAAAAGGGAGATCTGATCTGTGGTGGTTTGAGTAAGAATGGCACCCATAGGTTCATATATTTGAATGCCTAGGGAGTGGCACTGTTTGAAAGGATTAGGAGGTGTAGCCTTGTTACAGATTGCACATCACTGTGTGCGGGCATTGAGGTTTCAAAAGCCCAAGCCAGTGGCTCTCTCTTTCTGCTCTGTGGATCTAAGATGTAGAACTCTCAACTACTTCTCCAGCACCATGTCTGTTTGTATGCCACCATGCTCCCTTGCCATGATGATCATGGACTAAACCTCTGAAACTGTAAGACAGCCTCAAGTAAATGCTTTCCTTAGCCCACTTCAGCCTCGCTTCGGGGAGATTGCTTTGCTTTGCTAAGTAAACCTTTGTTTAAACTGTGTATGTATCTTGATCAAATTCTCTCCTTCAAGAAGACCAGAGTCCACTGTAAGAGTATTGGAAAACCAAGCCAGATGGCATCTGTGGTTGGCAACTTAGACCACCAGTCTCCCTGTGCTCTTGTTGATGGTTGTGAATGTGCCGACTGGTATTTTTAGCCTAGGCAAACTTTCAGGCGACAGACATTCATTCAAGCAGACACCAGATTATAACCAGGTGAGAGGACCCAAGAGAGAACTAAGCAACTAAGCCCAATCCGTCATCAGAACTTGGCTGTTTGAAAGCACCAAACGGTGGGAACACAGCAGGAATAGCCCAAACAGTATCTGAGATTTACATACATATATATGCATACACACACACACACACACTTTTTTTTTTACCGTGCAAATTCAATGCCAAATGCTGTGCGTGTCTCTGTCCCTCCTCTCTGCTCAATGTGGCTGGCTGCTTCCACCACGTCCTTTACAGATTTGTAGTCATTAAGGTGGAATTCATGTACTGCATCTTCTCCATACTGAACTATTCCGACCTGCAAACCAAAGCAGAAGGTAGCAGAACCATGACGCTCAGACTTCCATTTGTGAGGGTCCCCTCTCCCAGGAGTCCTTCCCAGAGGAAACCACAGCCCGAGGGAAACAGGCTGTTCTGGGGACGAACAGATGGCTTGATAGAACAAATCAGGGCCACAGAGAGAAAGGGACTTGGTGATGAGAGGGGAAGGCACATCAGGAAGATGGAGAATGAACACAGACTAGAAGTCTAAAGCATCAGGAGCTGGGACTGGGGAGAGTTCCAGTCGATAAATGCTTGCCGTGCAAGGACAGTTTAGATCCTCAGTGCCCATTTAAAAGCTGTGTGTGGTGGTATCTGCAAGGCAGAAACTGGTGGATCCTTGGAGTTCTCTGGCCAGTCAGCCCAGCCAAACCGGTGAGCTACAGGTTCAATGAGAGATCCAGCCTCAGAAATAGACACCTGGTATCAACTTCTGGCTTACACACACATGTGCGGGCAGTCACACACACACTTGCATGTTTATATGCACATATGTACATGAACACATACACATACATCCCTACACCCCAGGCCCCACTTCCAACCCCAACTCAAATCCCCACTCCCCAGATTTTATGAGGAGCAGTGTATGGGTTTTTCAGAATTTACCAGGACCATAGGGCTGTTGACCAAACTCTATAACAAAGAGTCCCTGAAACTTGGATAAGAGTTTTGATTATGTTTTCATAAGTGGATAATGTTTCAGCACTATTACTAGCTTCAAAATAAACATGAAGCTATAGAGACTGGTTTCAGGGACTTGGTGATAGTGTTACTGTTGAATGGGCTCACCAAGTTTATTGGGTCCAAGAACCCTTTGAATGCTGGCTGCTTATCCCAGAGCATCAGAGACTTTCTGGTGGGAGAGGGCTTGTCACTGTAGGACTTGGCTCCCTTTTACCAACACTATTAGTTACAAGGTTTCTTAAGAAAACCTGTGTGTGTGTGTTGAGTGTGTTGTATGTGTGTGTGTATTTGTATGTGTGTGCAGTGTGTTTGGTATATGTGTGTGTGTTGTATGTGGGTGTGTATGTGTGTGTACATGTGGTGTGTGGTACATGTGTGTGAGGTATGTATATGTGTGTGGGCTGTGTATGTGTTTGCATGTGTGATATTGGGGAAACTGCAGGAAACTCTCAGGTGTCATCTTCAGGACTGCCACCCACCTCTTTCGAGACCGGGTATCTCATTGACTTGGGGCTCACCAATTAGGCCAGACTGACTGGCCTCTGCCTTCCCAGCACTGGGATTATAAACACACCACCATGCCTGGCATTTTGGCGTGGATTCTTTCTGGATATCGGGTTACTCCTCTGGCATAGAAAGAATTTCTTAGAATTGACACCTGCTACTTTGGCACTTCTGTCTCTTAGTCCTCATCCAGCCAAAATACTGGGAAATAAATGTAGCCCTTATCCACCAATGTTTCCCAGATGTGCTGGCAGCTAGAGTCTACTCCAAGTCCATTCTCCCCAGCATCCCCATGCCTGATGTTCCCCAGCCTCTCTACACACCCTTTCTATGCCTCCCCCACCTTTCCTGACTTCTGACTCTCTAGCTGGTCATCTTCGTAAGTGGAATTAACCCCTGAAGGCACCCTCAGTGTGCCCACCAGAAACTGGCGCCTGAGGCAGCAAGTCCCAGGGCTGGCTGGACTTACCAGCTCCTACCCTTTCATGGGAAGATGCTGCCCAGTGCTGTGGGGTCACTCAGGCCGTGGGTTTTCGGGGATCTTGCTCAGCAGAGACGAGCCCTGGAGACACTCACCTGGATCTGGCCAGGGCCAATGTAGAACTTTTTCAGGATATTGATGAGGAAATGCTGGACCTCCACCCAGGGGTAGATGCTGTTAGAGCCGTCCAGGACAATGACGATGTCCATGTAGGTTTGGCACCCTGGAAGCAGAGATACAGTCAGTATCATCAGGGAACCAGGGTCCATAAATCTCCAACATTCTTACTCACTTAAAGAAACCTTTTTTGTGTGTATGTGTTGGTGCGTGTGTGTATGTGTATGTGTATAGAGTTCAGAGGTCAGTTTTGAGTGTCATCTCTCAGGAGCCATTCACCTTATTTCTTTTTTTACAGGGTCTGTGCAAATACTTTTCTTATTTTTATTATTGTGAGCTTGGGGAGCTTGCAGTAAGCCCCAGGCGTCTGTCCTGTCTCAGCTTCCTCAGTGCTGGGATTGAGCATCATCATCATGTCTGGCTTTCTACACAGGGGCTAGAGACCCAGGCCTCACGCTCTCAGGGTGAGCACTTCACCAGCTGAGCTATGTCCCCAGTCCTAAATCTCTTATGTTCTAAATAATCTTTTAGAGACCAACAGAAGAATGATTGCTGATATCTGTCATCTCCTGCACGGAGAGTTGTCCTCAGGCCAGACATTTATTTGAGTCATATAAGCAAGACAGCTAAGATGTCCTGGTTCCATATCACTACCCAGTGGGCTGTTTGAACAGAGCTTAAACTGAACCTGATCTCTTTGCTGTGCATCAGGGACTGATGGTTATTGACTGATCAGTGCTTCCCTGGCCACTGCCATTGCTGGAATCAGGGCCTTGGAGCTGTTTTCTTTACTGCTATGGGCAGGTGTCTTCCACTAGCAACCTGGATGAATGGATTTCATGTTTTATGAAGGAATCATCAAGGAAAGACTGGGAATGTGCTGTCTGGTGTCAACTTGTAGCTCTTGGTCTTGCTACTCACCCGCTGTGCGGCCTGCGGGCAGTCACTTTCAGGTTTCTGTGCTGGAAGAGCAGTACAATAACTAAACTGAGAGTTGCCGTTAAGGGTTAATGGAAAGACGTTTCTAAAGACAAGAGCTCAATAAATCTTAGATGACCCTATTTATACTCCTTTTCTTAAAGGCAAGCTCTCAGGTAGTCCAGGCTGGCCTGGAACTAGCTCTTTAGCTGAGGTTACCTTGGACTCCTGATCCTCCTGCCCCCACTTCCTCAGTGCTGGGATTACAGATCGTGACACTGCCCAGTTTGTTGTCTTTCTGACTCTGTTTCTCTCCCTCTCAACCTGGGTATCCTTCCTTCTCAACAGTCATGCACTTTGGGTTTTGAAACAGTCTCTCACTGAGACATGAAATTTATTATTTTGATTCTCTTTTAATTTCATTGTTTTTAAAAAGACAGCTTGTGTAGAGGAGGCTGGAGAGATGCTTGAGAGTGCTTAAGAGTACTTGTTGCTGTTACAGAGGATCTGGGTTCAGTTCCAAGTACCCACATATTAGCTTAACCATCTGTAACTCCAAGTCTAGGGTATTCAATGCTATCTCCTGGCCTCTATGGGCACCAGGCACACACATTAAATACATGCCTGCACACAGGAAAAGTATTCATACATATGGAATGAAAATAAATAAATTTTGCTGGATGTGGTGGCACAAGCCTTTAATCCCAGTACTTGGGAGGCAGAGGCAGGTGGATCTCTGTGGGTTCAAGATCAGTGAATTCTAGGACAGTCAGGGGAATGCAGAGACCCTGTCTCAAAAAATCAAAACCAAAACCTAAACCAATCAATCAATCCATCGATCAATCTAATAAATAAATACTTAAAATATACCTTAAAATTCTTAAAGATAAACAGAAAAGAACCTGTTTACAGGTCTGCAGGCTTTTGGTATATGTATGTGTATGTGTGTGTGAACATGTGTATGTGTGTGTGTCAGCATCACATCAGCTGTCTTTTTCAATCTCTCTCCACATTATCTTTTTGAGGCAGGGTCTCTCACTGAACTGGCAGCTCTCTGATTTTGCTAGGCTGACTTGGTCAGCCAGCCTCAGGGAGCCTCCTCTGTGCTGGGGTGACAGGCACACGCCACCAAGCTCAACTTTTGACATGGGTGCTGGGGATGGAACTCAGGACTTTACATTTGTATGGTAGGCCCTTTGCTGACTGAGCCATCTCCCAGTCTTACTTAGGTCTGTGGTCCGTAAACACCAGACCCCTCCTCAGCCTTTCCCAAGCCCCCCTTCATTAGAAACTACATAAAGGGTACCTTAGAATCTACATTTGCCAAGTCCCAGGAGATTGATGCCCCAGGCCAGGGCAAGATGGCTCTGCTAGCAGCAGACAGCAATGTCAGGGCTGTGATGCTCCACCCCCTGAGAAACTCCAGTGCCTGGACCATCTGCTGTGCCCTGGAGCTGCCTGAAATGCTGTGTGAATGGACCCCATGCCTCCCCACCCCAGAGATGACAGCTGACTAGGCAATGGGTGTTGAGGGGAGGCTGCCTGAGCCAGAGGTGCTAATCCCCTCGCCCTCTATAAACAGGCAACAGATGCTTGCTGAGGGTGTTTAGCCCAGAGGAAATGGTGAGGCTCAGAGCCAAGAAGTCTAGGCTTCTAGCTCCCCAAGTTTACTTTGGAGGGAGGGGGAGGTTTTCCGTCCACGAGGCCCTGGGCAAGCTGCCCAGGAGCGCTGACTTGGTGACACCCAGGTTATTTCTATTCTCCTTGGCTCTCCACTCATGGGCTTCTGCACTGCAGGATGTCAAGGACCAGCATTCACACTGCAGTCTAAATGAACGATGCCCCCAGCCTGGTTTGTTATTCATGGTGGCCTGGCAACATCCTCCATGTTCAAAATTCTACAGGGAGTTTCTATGGATGCCAGAATGGTTTTCATAAATTTAGCTAATTTGTTACCATCACACTGTGGGGGAGGACAGCCTGGGATGAGAACCTTACAGTGGCCCAGCTAGAAGGGACTCCTCTGCCATGCTAGGAGAAGTGACTCACTCCTTTCGGATCATCCAGAGGGCTGAAGCAGTCACAGAGCCTGTATGATGCTCTATAGGTACAAGGTAGCCATGAGCAGAGCCCTGTGCCTCCTCCCTGGACTGCCCCCGTGAAGGTACTCACTTTGAAGTGCTGGGGCTACTGTCTTGGAGAACCTGAAGTTGGAGTTGACTCGTGAGCACATGCCAGTGGTATAGTAGGAGCTTCCACACTCGTGAGACCAGAGAGGGCTGCAGGCCTGTGAAGCAGCACAGCACAGTCATGGGACTTCAGACAGGGCCTAGCCTCAACCTCCAGGGCCCAAGACAGCTGTCTTTATGGGTACAGCTTTCCTAGTGTGAGGGGTCTCCGAGTCTCACTGAGTTCTCTCTTGCTGCAGTGCCCTTGGCTTCAGGTGGAGTGGGCAACAGTGGAGCCTGGATCCCTGTTCTGTTCTCCACCCTGTAATCTGGGGTGGTGGCTCTTCCTCCATCTACTGGCCCACTCCATATACACCCTATGAGGTCCGAGGGAGCCCTTCATCTGCAGGAGTGGGCCTTCCAAGAGTCATTAGGCCGGCTCTTGTCTGCAAAGGCCCTTACTGGGCCAATTTCCAGGGCTGGGGTCCAAGGACACTTTACTAAGAGGAGAAGACAAAGAATGCTTCTGCTCTATAGAGTTGCCAAAACCACTGTGTCAGGCCCTTGGCCAAAGGTCAAAGATGAGTTTCCCTAGGAGGCAAGGCCACCAAGAAGGAGAGTTCAGCTCCTGTGTAACTCTCCAGGGATGGACACAGAAAGCCCCAATCCTTTTACCTATCTGGACTATTCACTGAAACAAAGGTCCCAGTCAACAGAAAGACCCACGGCCATGTAGGATCTGCCTGTGTTGTTGTGTAGGGATGGGCCATCTGGGGGTGAAAGGGACACGCATGCAAGGGGTGTGCAGAAGCTTGCGTGAGGGCCTGCTTAGCTAGGTCTCCCCACACCCTGTGCAGTGGGTCTGTGCAGGGGGGAAGGCTGGAGTCAGCAGTAGGATGATAATCTTACCAGGAAGCTGTTGTCCTTGGGGTTGGTGGCAAGACTCAGGCCAAGACGCATGTTGTCCTTCCTCTCAGACACATTGGACAAAGTGACCCTGCCTGGAGCAGAGAAGAGACACTCAGCCTATACTCACTTCTGCTTGTCCTCTGCCCAGACCCTTCTGCAGTGGGTCACCTGAGGTGAGCCCATGGCCCTTGCTCTCTTGGAGCAAGCACAGATCTTCCTTAGATGTATCCTTCTTCCTTCCTTCCTTTCTGGTAGATGAACATGCTGACACTCAATGGAGTCCTAGAAACTGCACAAGGCTACACAGCAAACCACAGCACCGCCTTCACCTCCTCATCCAAAACTCTGCCTTCTCCAGCCAACTAACTGCACCCCAGGCATAGCACAGTGCCTGCAGAGGTGGCTTTCTCTGTACAGGGACNCCTTCACAGGGAGCAGCCCCCTACAGCTGGTGGCCTCAGTCAGCTGTGGTAGGGACAGGTAGTTCTGTGGCAGTACAGAAACCACAGGACAAGCACATAATGAAAGGTCTCTAGAGCATCCTTTCAGAACACAGAAGGGATGGAAAAGAGCTTGGAGTCCTCAGAAGCAAAGCGTGTGTGCCTGCACGTGTGCAGGTGTATATGTGTGTATATGCATGTGTGCATGTGTTTATGTATGTGTGCCTGCATGTGTCTTGCATGTGTGTGTGCTTGTGTATGTATGTGGGTGTGTGTGCAAATATACTTAGGAGACAAGGAGTGGGAAAGGCTGGAACCTGTCAGTCCTAAGTTGCTGTAGGGAGGCCCATGTCCCCTGATGTGGCCTTTGAGAATCTGCACTGTGCTGTGTTGGAGACTGGCTTCCAGAGGACTAGTCAGCAGGGCCGGGGTCAGGCCAGGGACAGAACAACAGAGGTGACCATGAAGCTTTACTGCATCACAGACTGTCCTGAAGTGGAGGCAGAGCCACTGTCAGGTCCCTTTTCCCCTCCTGCTTCTCTCAGGTGTTTGTTTGTGNTTTTTTTGGATAGGGTCTGATATAGCCCAGGTTGGCCTAGAAATCATTGTGTAGCCAAGGATGGTCCTTCACCTCTGGCCCTTGTGTCTCTGTCTCACAAGGGCTAAGATTACAGCTACAATGCCTCAGCTGTTAGATTCTGGAGATGTGCACCCTATGCAAGCACTCTGCAAATGGCCACATTCCCAGCCAGCTATGCAATGCTCTTTAGGGTGCTGAACAGATCTAGAATAGATTCTAGGGTTCATCAAGTCTACCTCTTTATACCTGAGGAAACTGAGGCATGGAGACAAATGGAAGCTTCCCAAGGACACGCTTTGGGAACTGTCCATCTGGGAGGGGAAGCCCCCTGTGGTCAGTCTTTCTTAGCCTGTGCCTCAGGAAGGGGATGATGGGAACATTTAAGCCACCAACCAGACTCCCTTCTGCTGTGTTTTCACTGAAGCTTAGGCCCCGACAGTGCTGGGGTTTGAGTTCTTCACTCAGGGAGTTCCTGGGAGCCTGCAGCATCATGTGACAGACAACTGGAAACCCCAGGCATCCAAGCTCTTTGGGATTTCTCTTGGATGGTGGCCTTTCCCTCTATCTGTTTATCTCTAGAGCTACAAGTATCTCTTCTTGTGGGCCGACTGCCCTGCTGGGGCCCTCCTACTTGGATCCTTGTGTGAGTTTCTAGGGTAGGGGCATCCTGTTGGAGGAAGGAAAAAATGCCTGAGAAGGCCAGTCTTCCAGGAAAGGCCCTAGAATTGTGGCTTTGTGGCCCATGTATGGTTTTTGTCTCTTTTGTGGGCAGAGCAAGCTCAACCTCTATCTGTCTGCCCTTTAGAACAAGATGGAAGTTTTTAGTGAAGTGGTGTGTGTGTGTGTGTGTGTGTGTGTGTGTCCAGAATCTCCCCAGCTCTAGCACAGGCTGGAGAGTACTTCCATGAGGAAAATCTTCCATTTGGGCACCCAGCTGCATGGTGGTTGCAGGGTGGCCATGATGAGGGGCTTGGAATCCTAGCATGCTGCTTACTAGCCAGGTGGCCCTGGGCCTGTCCCCTTGCTTCCTCATTCTGTCACTTCCTCATCTGTTGGATGGGTCAGTCTCACTCTGTGTGGTGGGATCTGAGTGAGTAGAAATGTCTAGGAGGGTGTGGCCAGGCCTACTCCCAGGTGCACGCTGTTGACGACACATGGGCACAGATCTAGCTGCTGACACTCCTGTTTCAAGATCAGAAACATGAACACATTTGTTCTGTGGGGACTGAAAGTCCTGAGCATGTGGGCGGCGGATGGGTTTAGAAGATGCAGAGTGTGACACTGGAGGCCTGTGTCCTGCATAACAGTTGCAGGGTGGCCATAAACCTGGGCCAGCTCCTGTAGAACAGAGAGCTACGTGACTGAACGAAAGATGTCCCATCTCTTAGGCCTCAGGTTCCTCCTCTGTCTTTCCCTGTCTCTGTCTCCCTGTTTCTTTGTGTATGTGTGAGTCAGAACACAGCCTTCAGTGTCTTCCCTGGGGCACTGCCTATCTTTGTTTGAGATAGGACTTTCACTGGCCTGGATCTTTCCACACATGCTAGGCTGGCTAGCCAGTGAGTTCCGAGAATATGCCTATCTCAGCCCACCTGCCCCCCATCACTGGGTTTGCAAATGAGCACCACCGTGTCTGGCTTTCTTTAAATGTAGGTCTTAGAGTTTGAACTCAGGTCCTCATGTGTGCAAGGCAAGTGCTTTACTGTCTGAGCCATCTGCTCAGCACTAGCTTCCTCATTCGCAGTGTGAGCCTAGCAATGCACCTCACAGAACAGTGGGAGGAGGACAGGTGACTGACAACATATCCGTTTGTCAGTGTCTGCTCTGTGTGGAACATGGATTGAGAGGAACTGTGTGACTACGGACACAGGTGTGTGCCAGACCCTGCTCTGTACCTGGGGGGTACAGAAGCCAGTGGCTGCTTACCCAGGTTGAGCTTGGTGCAGTTGCCTTGCGTTACTGGACACTTGTACACATCTCCCGTCTTCTGGTGGCCATTGGTTTCCAGTGGGGCACCCACAACCAACCTGTGAAGGGAGAGAAGAGAAGCCAAGTGGTTGGGGGGGCATTCCTTCCCTCAGAGGCTGGCCCTGGTGGTGATTGGGGGAGGAGGAATGGGGTGGAGGACTTTCCTATGAGGGAAGCTGAGCTTTCAGTACCAAGTTGGGGAGTCTGGTGCCAGGTCTGGGGATTCAGAGGTGAAGGCCTGCAGCGACCATAGGAAGGGTGGTGGAGGGGAGAAGCTGAGGGCATGATGGTGGTCGCAGTGCAGGGGAGCCTTGTTCCATCTCATGGGGAAGCCCTTTGGCTTGCTCAGCATAGCTGAGGGTATGCTCAGGGCTCATTAAGTTTGCTTTAGGTGGTCAAGGCAGCCAAAAGGAGGAAGGGACCAGGGAAACCACCTATGCTTGTCTGATGTTATGCAGAGGGAGGCCCTTTGCAGATGGACTTAAGGCAAAGCTCCAGCTTGATACAGTCTTGAAGGATCCCAGTGGCCCTATCACCTACGCAGGTGCTTTATGAAGGACACACAGAGAAGAGGCACAGGGAGAAGAGGAGGCTAGGCCGTCAAAGATGTGATGCCCCAAATGGGGAACAGGTGCCCCTGGCATCTAGAGGGATCAAGGAAAAAGTCTGCCCCAGAGCCAGGAAAGAGGCAGATCTCCTTGTCTGTGGGAGAACCTGCTGCTGAAGCCACCTCATTTGTGAGTCTCTGCAGCCTCCCACCCCACAGGAAGAGAACACCTTGCTCACAAACACACATTCCTAGGGAAATGAGCCACACATAGTGCAGAGAGGGACAGCTTGTGGTGTTGGGGACACACAGGTACAATAGCATCTCCCGTGGATGGTGAATTCCACCAGCACATGATGGTTCTTAGGGTGCCCACATGTGCATTCTTGGCCTACACAGCTCATTCCCAACCTCCACGGGGCAATATTATCCCAGGAGGCCCCAGGAGCCTGTCCTGAGATGAAGCCTAGATGGCCACCTGCCATCTATCAGTGTGTGGCTTTCTGGTACACCTGGAGCCCTCTGGGCCTTGGGCATCAGTACAACTCTCTACACAAAGGTTTACAGTGAATAGTAAGCTAAGAATGGTGGCCTCTGAGCTGGGGAGATGGCCCGCCCAGTTGGTAAAGGGCTTACTGCTCAAGGATGAGGACCCAGGTTTGAGTCCCGGAACTTACATTTAAAAGTCAGGAATGGCAGTGTAATCTTATAACCTCAGCATCCGGATGGGGCGGTGGAGATAAGTGGACTTCAGGGACTCAGTGGTCAGGGAGTCTAGCCTAATTAGCAAGATCCAGGCTAAGGAGAGACTGCCTCCAAAGAGCAATGTAGGTGGTGCCTGGAAAAAGCACCAGGGTTGATCTCTGACCTCAACATACATGCACGAGTGCTCAAGTACCCACACATAGTGTACACACACACACACACATGTACACACACACACATAAGGTCACATATGCATGAGTGCTCAAGTACCCATACATAGGAGTGTACACACACACACACACACACACACACACACACACACACACCATCCCTTGATCTCTGGCCTCTACACATATGCACGAGTGCTCGAACACCTGTACATAGGAGTATATACACATACACACATGCACAATTGCTCGAATACTTGTACATAGGACTGTACACACACACACACACACACGCACACACTTTCTAGGGATAGTGTGTTGTCATGGGATGGATACCTCAGCTCACCACAGCGAAGCTGTCAGAGCCTGAACGTTGCAGAATAGACAAGACTGGGACAGAGGAGACAGGCAGGGGCCCTCCTGACCCTGCTCTTACAGTGCTGCCCACCACACTGCCTCTGGGGCTGTGACTACACGGGACAGCAGCGCCTCCTCATGGCCAGTGTTCCACCTCCAGGCTGTCAGAAAAGGATGCCGAGCTGAAGGGGGCATGACAGAGCTTCCTTAGAAAGGAAATGTCTGTGAAATGAGAGCTGAGGTTTCTCCCCAGGGAGCCAGATAATGACAGCCTCTAAATATAGCCCCTTATTAGGTGTGCCTGAGACTGACTGGCAGGGGTTAATTGGGCCTATAAAATCTCTTTGTCTAGACAACTTTTGGCGACTTAATTCTGGGACAGATTGCGTAGGCAGTGCTACTCCGTTCTCCCAGAGAGAGGGAGGAGAGTAGGGTTTTTTTAAATGATGTTTTCTTTTTTTAAAAATGTATGTATTTATTATGTATACAATATTCTGTCTGTGTGTATGCCTGCAGGCCAGA
>LOEQ01000078.1:727596-753543 GCA_001685075.1 Bramus lutescens
AGACCAGGCTGGCCTCAAACTCACAGAGATCTGCCTGTCTCTGCCTCCCTAGTGTTTAGATGAAAGGCATGCATCACCACAGCCTGGTCCACCTTATCTTTTTGAGACAAAGTGTCTCCCTGAGCCTGGAGTTCACTGACTAGGCAAGACTGGCTGACCAATGAGCTCCAGGGATTACAGGTATTTGCCATCATGCTCAGATTTTTATGTGGGTGCAGGGGCCATATCAACTCCCCCTTTTTTTGGTCTTTTATACCTTGTAAAGAATATGCATACTGAACAGCTGGAGCGATAGCTCAGTGGTTAAGAATGCTTACTGCCCTTCTAGAGGATATGAGTTCTGTTCCTAGCATACATCTGATGATGATCATCATCATCATCTGATGATGACTCCCGGCTCCCGGCAAAGCCAGCTCCAAGGGGATCCAACTCTCAGGCTGTCATGGACACACACACATACACCTTTAAAATGATAAAGATAAATTAAAAAAAAAAGAATGCACACACTGGGGCTAGGATCATAGCTCAGTTGTGTAGTGTTTGCTTAGCATCATGAATCCTTAGCATTACAAAAATAAATCTTGAGGAAAAGAATACAGATGGCCTGCATCCTATGTAGCGAGTGGAGAGAAGCTTACGTCTCCGGCTTTGAGCACCTAATGAACGCCAGTCATTCTGCCCTTGACTCCACAAAGAATTATGACCCTACTTGAGAGAAAAAAAAAAAGATGCGATGAAAAGGGAAATACAGACTTCTGTGGGGACAGCTAATCTAGGGAAAGGAAGGTCACAGATGGCTTCTCAGGGGAAATGACACAGAAAATCGCGCAGAACGAACGGTGTGAAGGAGGCTTTTGATTTTGGCTGTGAACTACTAAGAAAACTGGACAAAACGTTTGAAACAGCCATTTTCAGGCAACAGGCAGCAACCAAAGCAGAGCCTGCTATCTAAAGGAACGCCCTGCAGAACCCAGCCCACACTCCCCTGCTTCCCCTCGGAGGGCTTTTCCTACAGGAGCCCAGCACATACAAACCGCAGAGCCTTACGGAAGGCAGCGATCTTGCAAGTCTGATGTGATTTACCAATGATGGATTCAAGGAGCTTGGAAAACCCTAGGCAGAGAAAATGCAAAGAGCCCCGAGACGCACTAGATTCGGACTCCTGACACTAGACACAGGCAGAAAAGCAGCCACAGGGAACTGATATACCATATTGAGAAGACAAACGACATCTCCCTAGGTGCTGTAAAGTCCGAACGCCTTGGGATATCACTTGAAATGATAGGGCCATGGAAATGGCTCTGTGAGTAATGGTGCTTGCTGCTAAGCCTGTTGACCTGAGTTCTAACCCTACAGTCCACACAATGGAAGGAGAGAACCAACTCCTGTGAGTTGTCTTCTGACCTCTGCACATGCACCATGCACGTGGGCACCCTCATGCACAATAAAACAGTAAAAAATGTAACAGAAAGAAATATAAACATGGCAGAATAAAGCATACCCAAAAAGATACACCTGAAGAACCAGAGTGAAATAAAGGAATTTCAGACAGATGAGCAAGTCCAGCTCCCGAAGTTAAAGACAAGAAACACTATAGGTGCTGTTTTCTGAAAGAAAATTCTGCCAAACACAGCACATAATTATGTGAAGATAAGGAAGAGCCACAGAACGATAATTAAGTGAGGAAGGAGATAGGAATACTGACAGTTTAAAGGCCTTGTGGAATTTATAGCTATGCAAAGGCAAGAACCCATGACAGAAAAGGCACAAGGGGTAAGACAGATGACTGGAATCAGTGTTATTTAGGCAGTGATAAAATCACTAATTAAGATAAACCTTGGACCAGCAAGATGGCTCAGCAGGTAAAGGTGCTTGCTGCCAAGTCTGATGTCCCAAGTTACATCCCTGAAACCCACATGGCAGAAGGAGAGAACTTACTCCCAATTACAATCATATTTAGTTATATAATTATGATATAAAATGTTAAGATATAAGATATACCAGATGCCCTAGGTGACCTCTGACCTTCACATGCATGCCTTAGTGCCCTCTCCCAAATAAGTAAATAAATGTAATTTAAAAATTGACCATAGTCTATTTTAAAATCAAAAATGCACATTTTAATCTCTAGGTTGAACCACGAAAGAAGGTATGTGTAAGCTAGGGGAGTAGCTCAGTGGTAGAGTGGCGCTCGTCTACCAAGTCTCCAGAGCTAGAAACAACAGGACAACGTATAACAGCAAAAAATAAAAAGCAGAAAAGAAAAAGAAGGTCATGAGACAAACAGGTATGTTAATAATTTGGAGAGACTATGTTATTAACTAAACCATGTTATTATAGTTAAGGTCCAAATAAAAGGCAAAGCTCATCAGGATTATCCAAATAAAAGACAAGGCTTACCAGAATGGATTAAAAACTCAGGTGTCATTTAGAGGAGGAATGATTTAAATATGAGGACATGGGGCTGAAGACATGGCTCAGTGGTTAAGAGCAAGTGCTGATCTTGCAGAGGACCTGAGTTCAGTTCCCAGAATCCACACTGGGTGTCTCACAGCTGTCTGTAACTCCAGTGGCAGGGACCCTAATGCTCTCTCCTGACCTCTGCAGGAAATTGTGCTCATGTGTATATACTCACACAGACATACATGCACATACATAATTAAAGATAAAAACAACTCTTCAAAAAAAAAAGGTAAGGCTACAGAATGGCTGAAAGCAAGGGCATGAGAAAGAACACACAGGAATTTACTAAAAGATAGCTATTGTGCCCACAGTAGTCCAGACAATCATATGTGCATATACCTATGTATATATGCAATATAATCACAATATAAAATATTAAGATATAACATAAGATATATTAGGTACCATAGTCATCTTTAACTATCTATTTGGCATAGTCTAGGATCCCCTGAGAAGGGAGTCTCAACAGAGGGATTGATAGATCACGCTGACTGACCAGTAGGCATATCTTGTTATTCCATGGTTTCTGCTTACTTGCTTGACCATGACAGAGGTCATACTGGTTGGAGATGATGCTGTGTGGAATAAAAAGTCATCCTACCTTCTGGTTCCTGTCCTGACTTTCCTCTCAGGGACCTTGACATGGAAACATAGTCAATACACTCCTCTCCAGGTTGCTTTCGGTTACTGTTTTATCATGGCAACAGAGTGGAAATAGTATACTAGGCTGTAATGCTAAATCGGTCCACCTAATAACAATTTATATACCTAACCAACAATTTCAAGATATATAAAGTAAAGCTGACAGAACTAAATGGTAATTTCCTATAATCTCTGGAGACTTTAATACACATATCTCAGAAACTGATAGACCAAAAGACCCCCCCCACCGCTCAAAAACCCATCAGACTAAAAACAGTGAAATTGTAGACATTTGAGCATCACAGCCATGTTAATATAAGTGGCATACAGAAAAAGACCCAATAAAAAACATAACAGACTGATCGAGTGACATGGGAACTTACTAAAATAGACAATATCTGGATTTATACTATGTGAGGCTGAAGAGATGGTTCAACAGTGAAGAGCACTGGCTGTTCTCCCAGAGGACCCGGGTTCAATTCCCAGCACCCACACAGCAGTTCATAGTTATCTATAACTCTAATTCCAGGGCATCTGGCACCTTCACACAGGTATGCATGCTGATAAAACACCAATGCAATGAAATAAAAATAAATAAATCTTAAAAACAAAACTCCCAAATCAGTCCTTATAAAACTCCATGAAATTGATACACCTATAGCAGGGCACATTGTGACAAAGGGTGACAGCATTAACTACCATTGAGAAGCATGAAAATGAGGACATGCCATAGAACTTAAGGACTCTGAAAATAGAAACAGGAGGGCAATGGTTGATATTTTGTTAGTAAAACTTGAATGAAAAGGAGGGATTTCTGGAGAAATGCTATCAATACTAACACGAGCAACTGGAAAGCTGCATGGCCCATTATCTTCAGGAAGTTGGATCTCAGCTGAAAATCTGACCATAGCAACGTGCAGAGAGTGAGACTTTGGAGCACTCAGTCCTGAATGGGATGGGCTCATCAAGCCCTTCTCCCAAGCAGGGGTGGGCCCCCCGCAGAGGCTCACACCACACAGAGTCAGAAAAGGGGAAGAAGCGGATGCAAAGTCCCATCTCTAACTAAGGAGTTATTTACACTTGATACTGGTCGGGAAAGGGAAAATGGGTTTTCTCCAATGGAGTAACTCTGGTTTATTAGCCATACTCCAGGGTAGGCTCCATGCCCAGGAGCAACAAATTTTGAGGTTTTTGTATGTGTGCTTTGGCATTTTTTGTCTTATTAGCTTTTTGTTTATTTTTATTTTTTTTGAGAGGTGTGTGTGTGTATGAGGAGAGAGAGAGAGAGAGGGCAAGAGAGAGAGAATGAAAGTTGGGTGGGTAGAAAGGTGGAGAGGGTCTGGGAGGAGTTGGGGGAGGGGAAACATCACTAAAATGCATTATATGAATTTTTTTTCATTAAACAGAAAGTCTATCCACAAAGAAAACCCCAAATGTCCCCCTAGAGGACTCCTGAGAGTCTGAGGAGCAGAATTGAGAATAGCTTTCAGCATATTTCTGGAGCCTGAATAACAGAGGTGCCATATAATATATGCTAGACAATAGAGACAAGAAAGTAAACAAGATAATCCGCTTCATGAGGCAAAACAGAAACAAACTTCCTAAACAGAGAGCTGGAAAGTCTTGTAGTGAACAAATTAAGTGTTAGCCCAATGGTGCAAGCTTGAATTCAAATTACAAAAAAGAGAAAAATAAAATGAAAGAAAGAAAGAAGGAAGGAGGGAGGGAGGGAGGGAAGGAGGGAGGGAAGAAAGGAAGGAAAAGACAAAGGCCAAAACAAGAAATCCCAAGTTAAACAACCTCAACCCATCAGTCACAATACTAACACACACACACACACACACACATGGCAAAAGACTTGACCAGAAACTTCATTAAGTATAATGTCAGAATGTCCACCCACTTTATGAACAGTTGTTCAATACCATTAGTAAACAGAGAAAAGCGAACCCAGTCTCCAATGAACCAGCACTCTGTGCAGTTGGAATGCCGAAAATTAAAGGATATTGTCCCATGGTAGTGAGGATGTGGGGTGACTGGGACTCTCTTACTTCACTAGAGAGATTAAATAGCAAAGCACTTTGAGGAAAAAAGAAATGCTTGGCAGATCCTCCTAACGCCAATCATGTACCTGCCCTTCATCTCTAACCATGCATGCATGCCCGGCCCAAAGGATGACAACTCTTCCTCAAAAGACATGCCTAGCAGCAGAAGGACAAACGCAATGGCTCCAACAGAGCAGTGCAGGTTGGGAACAGTTCTAGTGCCTATCAGCAGCAGAATAAACCAAGAGTGACAGAGCAATACCCGGAATGCCACAAGCAATGAAACGGCAGAAGGTGAACTTCTCGGGACAATGTGGCCAACCTCACAGGCAGGGTTGAATTTAAAAGGCCAGGTGGAAATGAGAACCTGGCCTTTTGACGCAGAATGACGTAGAATGACGTCGTCAACACATGCACATGCGTGCACACACACACACACAAACCCGGCTTAATGAGTCTATGGTGACAGGAGTCAGAATCATGCCTATCTGGGAGGCGAGTACTGACTGGCAAGGGGCACAAAAGAGCCTTTTGGGTACTTGAGTGGTCTACATCTATATTGGGAGCCAATTGTTTATGCAGATGTATGGGAAAGTTCTTTGGGCTGTATACCCAAGATAATCACATCTGTATGTGAGCTGGACCTAAACAGAAAGAGAAAATCAAGGCGAAGAAAGAAGAAGAAACGAGGATGTAGGGAGTGAGAATAGGGGGAGGAAGAAGAGGAGGAGGAGGGAAAGGTAGAAAAGTAGGATGAGGACTGGGAGGAGGAAGAGGAAGGACAAGGAAGAGGTAGCGGAGGAGAAAGAGATCGGGAAGAATAGGAGGGAAATGAGGAGGAGGAGAAAGGGGTAGCAGTGGAGGGGAGGAAGAAAGGAGGGAGGAGGGTTGTCTGGTTGGGAGCAGGGGTGCAGGAGAGGGCATCACAGGAGGATGGAGGGGCTACAGGTAGGTCTAGAGAACTATGGTGCCATTTGGAGAGAGTGCGGAGCAGAAGGGGAGGGGAGTAGAAAGGTCAGAGGTGGGAGGCCAGGCAGGGGTTCGACTGAGCAGAGCAGGGTGGGAGGGCAGAGCAGGGTGGGAGGCACCCGTGGCCAGCATTCGCTGGGAAGGCTCTGAGAATGTGGAGAAGTGCTAAGCCCTTGTCTATCTGCTGAAAACCTGCCAGGGAGAAAAGCCCAGCTGAACTGTGCAGGTTGTGCGGAATGTGTTTGGGGGAGATGGGAATGTCTGAACCCTGACTTGTGGGGATGGTCAGGAAGCCTAGCAAACTTACTAAAATCACCATTGATTTGTACATTTGGTGTGATTATACGATCGAATAAGCTGTTTCATAGTAAAGTTTTCCAAAACTTAGAGGTTGAAGCTTCCCTCTTTATTGCCCTACCTGGTGGTCCTGGGCTATTGCTGGTTTTCTCTCCATTTCTACTTACTGCCTCGCTGTGCCCCCACCCTGACTACCTCTGTTCCTCATGAGCAATCTCATACCCACCTCCAGACGCTACTCTCAGGTACGGTTTCACGGTTGAGACACCGAGTTCTGAGAATGCCTTACCAGTGAGTGACTCCCAGTGCCTGCTCCCTTTGGTCATTGAACCTGGAAAAGGGGGTTTGGCCTCCCCCCATTTCACATATGAGACAAAGAGCCCATGACATTGGATGTTCAAGGTCTCAGAGGCAGAGCCTACCAGATTTTGACCTGCTGGGATGGAGAGTCAATTCCCAGGAATCAAGAAGCTCCGGAGAACCAGTCTGGGCAGCTGGCAGGCCAGAGGCAGGAAGGAGGGCGCTGAATATGAACAGCCCTGGTTTGGGGGGTCCCAAGGCTCACTCACCACTTCTTGCCACTGATGTCATGCTGCTGTACTGTGTAGCCAAAGAAAGCAGAACTGGGACCAGCGATGACCCGGGGATTCCTGGTATCCATGTTAAAGGTGTCTGTGAATCCTGAATGAGAGCAGAAAAGAGAAACGATGAGACTGGGGGGTGCAGGCTGCCCTGGGGTGTATCTGGGCCTTCCGGCTGCCCTTCTGCCTCAGAGAGGCTGGACTGTGAGGTGGGTGGGTGGGTGACCTTGTCTTTGAGAAGTTCCTGTGTGAGGTGATTGGGAGGATCCACAGTCTGATGGGAAAGGAGTGTCCTCAAGGTAGGAGGCAAAGACCCTACTTTGGGAAGATACAGTTTGAACAGAGGACCGTTTCTCTCACTGCAGGTGCTCCAGTGCCCGGAGTCAAGGTCTTGCTTATGCACAGTGGTGGACCAGTAGAGACCAGGATGCTGGCAACAGCTATTACTTTTACACCGAGCACCTAGATCTCACACCAGCCCTGTGAGACGGAAGTCTTGCACTTCTGTGAGGTTAATTTGTGGGAATTCACTCAGTAGGTGAGCTGGGAAGGAGATCAAAGAGCTTGGGGAGCTGGGGCAGGATCACCCTCTTTAGGGTCCAGATGGAGGGCTGAGGAATAAGAAGGCTCTTTGCAGAGATGGGAGTCTCTCTCTCTTGACTTCAGGCCTCACCCTAGGATCAGAGCACAGTGTCCATCATGGAGTTCAGTCTAGAACTAGCTGGACCTCCATCTTACCCTACCCAGTCTCCCAGGTGAAGAGAGCCTGGCCACAGAAAAGAGACATTTAAGTTACCAGAATCCAGTTACTGCATGCATCAACCCAAACTAACCAGAGGGTGGATTTCTTAAAAGTGTGGTTGGGCCTGTCCCTCTGACCTTGGCTCTCACTAATCTTTGTTTTTTTTTCTTTTTTTTTTCTTCTGAAATTCATAGTTTTCTTTCTCTGGTGGTGATGATGTAGAGGTGGGTATAACCCTCCTCAGGGATTATGGATCTCAGATACAAACAAAACAAAACAAAGCAAGAAGTTGTTTTCTTATGAAAATTATCAGGCTGACTGCAGAGATGCCAGGAGGCTGGCTGGGCCTTGTGCCACTCTCTTGCCCCAAGCTGGTGACAGAGGGGAATTCACAGTTCCTTGATGGCTCTCACTCTGTGGCTGACGGCAGCCCTGCTCTGTCTTGGGTTCTCATTTGGCTTTGAAAATGACCAGTTGGTCCCAAGAGATCAGAGTTGCAGACTTGAACATCAGTGGGAGATCAGTCCTCAAACTCAGCTGGTGATGGCTCACGTGGAACCAAGGCTTCCCATCAGGTCTGAGGGACATGGCCTGATGTGACCTTGGCTACTGTCAACCCAGGGCTTCATGACAGCTTACGACATGCGTGTTGAGTGTTCACACTGTGAGGGACACTCAACTGTTCTTACCATCCTCCCTCATTTTCCCTAAAAGCTTCCCAGAGATCTTATGAGAGAACAACCAAAATCTCCTATGAGAGCCAAGGAATTGGCTCAGTTGGTAAAGTGCTTGCTGCACCAGGCTCAGCAGCAGAGGCTGATGTTGACAAGAAGGGCAAGGAGCAGTCCCTACTCCTCGTGGCGGATCTAAGCCACTTTTGCAGAACGCAGGGATTCTTGGAAAGCACTCTGTGGGCCCTTCTTATGGGTTTAAGACCCTAGTCACAAGTGAGCTAAGTAGGCACAGAGAGGGTGGGATTTCCCCAAAGTTGCTTCTTACATGGCTTCTGAGGATTCAAACTCAGGTCCTCACGCTTGTGAGGCAAATGCTGAGCCAACTCCCCTACTTATTCTCTGCCACTTCTTCAGTGTGACTTTCTCTACAGATTTTCACTTTAGAAAAATGTCTGCTTGGTGTCTATTCTGGGGGGTAGGAGTGCTTGCCTGGATGAGACACAAAGTCGTCAGGGTCCTCAGTCATGCTGAATGGGCCAACAGACTTGTTTATAAATCAGTGGAGTCTGAAGCGATGCCAGGGGAAGTGAGGATAGGGTGGGGCAACCTGAGTTCTAATCTCAGCATTGACATCATTTGGCTGTGTGTCCGTGGAGAATATGTCTGCTTCTCTGTGACCCAGGTTGCATGGCACGAGAGGCTTCAGTCCCACATCGTACGTACTCATCCACACATGTGAGTGGTTCAGTCCCACATCGTACGTACTCATCCACACATGTGAGTGGTTCTCTGGGCGCACACACACACAGCTGACTTCCAGTTGTCAGCACACAAGCATCTGCCTTGAATCTCTGCAAACAACTGGGAATTGGAGACCAGGCGGCAGAAAGAATGCGAACTCATCTGAGTGTTGGCCAAACACATCTGGGAGGGAAAATCTCCAGGCAAAAGTGATAATATTTTGCATTCCCAAGCTAAGGGGAAGAATTAGGAAAACCATCAGCTCATATTCTGCACTATTCAGGCTTGGCTCTCCCTCTGCTTGTTTGCACCGTGAAGACTTGGCAAAAGGCTGGAGGAGCTTCTGGACACATCAGACATCAGAAAGATGGAGGCTGTGGTGGGTGACCAGGGAATGTGGTCATCCTTCTGTGTAAACCTAGCTTCACCCCCAGACCTGGGTGGTGCCACTAAAACCTCAATGAGTTCTGGAGCAAGAGAGCATGCATGGAATCACTGTGAACTGATTGCCAACTGGAAAGAATCTAGGATCACCTTGGAGACAAATCTCTGGATATAAGGAATTATCATGGTTATGAGACTTGAGGTAGGAAGATCCACTCTAAACGTGGGACACATGTGACCAGCTAGGGGAAGCTGCCACCATGACGGGACTCCAATCTCCTGCCACCATGACAGGACTGTACCCTCACACTGTGAGCTAAGATAAACCCTCCCTTTCTCAAGCTGCTTTTCTTGAATATTTTGTTGCAGCAACAAGCCACTGTTTCACAGTCCCCACCAGAACGCTCAACATTTTAAAGCTGCCCATTACGACCCTTCGGGACACGGCTGTGTGGTGCTGGAGTGGCTAAGGAATCCCTTCCCTGGCATCTCCTTGGATGCGAGCACCTAGAGAGGGTGGGACACAGGGATGACTGGACAGCAAGTGCCAAGGTCAAAGGCCCAGGGGTAGACTGTGAAACAGCTCATTACAGGGCAGTGAGAAGGGTGCATGGGTACAGGTTGGGTCTTTATTAAGAGCTGACGCTGCTATGGTAAGACCCAGGCTGGTTGTTAGGATACCTGGTCTCATCCCTGCTTCCACTGCTCACTGGCTGTGTGGTCTTGAACAAGGTCTTAGCTCTCTCTGGGCACCAGAACCCATCAGGCTAGCCATTGCCAGTCCCGATGTCCTGAGTGTGTGGGCTCCTCTGTCACCAGTTCCTAGCTCCTCATCAGAGACTAGGAGCCTTCAGATCAGCCCTGGGAGCACTCCGTGGACAGGCAGGTGGGTTTCCCCCAGACGTCTCCAGGGGTGTTCCTTTCCTCCCTGCTAGCACAAATGTCCCTTAGCTTTAGGGTTCCTGTGAAGGTGAACTGCACCCCCACCTCTCTGAGGACTCAGCACCTAGCTTGGCCTGCCTGCTGTTATAGTCAGGGGGTGCAATGGAGTCAGGTAGGGAGGGTGACGGCTTTGCGGCAGCAGGCCCAGTCTTACCACAGGCCTTCTACTCTATAGAGTAAACTTGCTTACTCTTGGGTCTTCTCAGGAGAGACACTTGAGCCCTTGCTTAGGCTGGTACTATGCTCTACTAGAAAGTGGGCTGCCTGTGCATGTGTGAGCACAGTCAAGGGATTGGAACAAGATGGGGGCATGCTACACAGAGGAAGAAATGGCTTCTTCCATTAACTTCTGGGAAAGGGGTGGGTCTTAAGGGACCCAGTGTCTGGGTGGGTGTTGATGGTGGTCAGAGTAGGGAGGAAAAGGGGGTTAAGCCTGCGGGGGGTGGGGGAGGCTTCCTTGGAAAGGCGGTGCCGTTCTGCACCTTGTGTGAGTGCACCCCTGGCTCTAGAGGAGTCTCACAGGGACATTATCTCATTTGGGGAACAGCAGGTCCCCCAGGCCACACCCTCTGCTGCCTCTGGCAGCCAGCTGCTCTGAGCAAGCCAGAAGGCAGGAGGAGCAAAGCCTGGTCCCTGGAAGGCTGAGGCCTCAGCGGCATCTCCCCTGGCTTTCTATGGACCTGTCTCTGTATGTGATGCAACATGTGGTAAAGACACGCCAGGTGTCTGAACATTCCCTCTCGGGGATAATGAGAGGGCTGGGCATCCTCGCTCCAGAGGGGAGAGGGCCCGCTTTGAGAGTCCGGAAGACTCTGACAGGCACCAGAAGGAGTGAAGAGTGAGCGCACCACTTTGAGGGCCTCACCATTCACTTCAGGAAGTCTCTAAGAAGGGTCACAAGAGGGTTCCTTTTCCTATGGTCCCTCCCAAGCCCAGTGACCCCAGCCCTCTGCTAGTGAGACCTCCCACCTTGAGCCAGGTCTGCTGTGGCTAGCCTATCTCCCTCCTTCCTCAGTTTCCCATCTGAGCAGAGGTTCAACTCCAGTCTGCCAATCCTCTTGGGGTCACAGCGTGGGCTAGCTCAGCAGCTTGCTATAGTTAGCATGAGCTCCATCAGCTCTCCAGAGCGCTTACAGAGCTTCATGGGGGGAAAGCTTCCTGAATGGGAACCAGTCAGGTGGGAGCTGGGCAGCCTGTGTGGTACTGAGGTACTTCACCTGGACCATGGAGGACAGGCATTTGCGGGCCAGGTGGCCCACCCCCTGAAGTAGAGATGTGGGGAGAAGCACCCAGAGAGGCAGCAGAGAGGAATAAGGAAGCACCAGGAAGAGTCATGGTCGTCCTTTCCATTTGGGGCAAATCAGGAGTCTGCCAAAGTGCTAGTTAAGCAGATGTCAAACCCATAGAGAACAGGCCTGGAAACTGAACACAGCAAACAGCACACTGAAGTTGGCTGTAATCATCATAGTTTTCCCCTCCCAGCCCCAGAGAACTGTCTGGCGCCTGCAGAGGACAAGTGCATGGCTCCCTTCAGGAGTAAGAGCCATAGCAGGATGAAGGCCAGTGCATCTTCTTCTCTTAATGCCATTTCCTCGCTTTCCTAGGTAGGGAAATTGATCCCAACAGAACTCCATCTTCAAGCCTTCAAGAGCACCTTGGTAACTCCAGGCTATTCTTCCACAGTCTGAGTGGTTTAAAACAAAACAAAATACCTGATTGGATCTAGAATACCTGATTGGATCTAGCACTTTCTTGTTCAAAACTTCCTGGAGCCCCCACCCCTACCAAACACACACACACACACACGCATGCACGCACGCGTGCACCACTGCATCCCTCCTGAATCACAATCTTTATCACTTACTGCCCTCCAGGGACAGGCCTTCCTTAGGATGCTCACACTCCATCTCTTTCCACCGTGAAGCTTTTCTCTTTCCTGGAACATTCTTCTCCGAGAGCTCTCTCCGTCTCTGTCTATCTTTCTCTCTCTGTGTGGTACATGTGTGTGCTTGAGTGTGTATAAAGGCTAGAGGACAGCCTTAGTGTCCTTTCTCAGGATGTTGCACGTCTCATTTTCTGAGACAGGGTCTCACTAACTTAGAGCTTACCAAGTAGGCATGGCCGCTGGCAGGTGAGCCCCGGGAATCCACCTGTCACTGACTCTCCAGAACTGGGGTTACACGTGTGTAACCCCACCACTGGCTTTTTCACATGGGTTGTAGAAATCAAACTGAAGCCTTCATAGTCAAGAGGTAACATTTCATTAACTGAGCTCCCCTCCCCCGCCCAAACAAGCCCTTCACTAACTGAGCCATGCTCCTAGCAAGCTCTTCCTTAACTAACTGAGCCATGCTCCTAGCAAGCTCTTCCTTAACTAACTGAGCCATGCTCCTAGCAAGCCCTTCGCTAACTGAGCCATGCTCCTAGCAAACACTTCACTAACTGAGCCTTGCTCCCAGCAAGCTCTTCCTTCACTAACTGAGCCATGCTCCTAGCAAGCCCTTCACTAACTGAGCCTTGCTCCTAGCAAGCCCTTCACTAACTGAGCCTTGCTCCTAACAAGCACTTCACTAACTGAGCTACCCTCAGTCCTTATCTATAAGATACTCACTCAGCTGGTGGCTCCTTCTCAGTGTTGTGGTTAAATGGCAAGCCTCTGAGATTGTTTGACTATCTTATGAAGAACCCATTTTCCTCCCTTATGGCATCTTCCTTACCTCCTTCATAGTCAAAACTAATTGCAGGTGGTTTAAGTCACACAAGGGGAATGGACCAGTATGCACCAGAGCCTTCTCACACAAGAGTTGACAGTATTCAAACTCAAACTGATCAGGGTGGGAAGATTTACACCAGGTAATTGGCAGAATAAGGATCCTTTCCACTCCAGGGAGTGGATCCCTGCAAGCTTAAACTCAGCCAGCTAGCTGGGTTCCAGACAAGAGACCCTTTCTCAAACAAGGTGGAGGGTGCCTGAGGACTGACATCCAAGGTTGCCTTCCACATGACTCCACACATGTGCCATGCATGTATACACACCCCCATTGACTCCCACATCTGTATACACACACACACACACACACACACACACACACACGAATTCTCTCCACTTCATCCCAAGAGACCAATCCATTGATAGACATTTTGTAGCACAGCGCTGGGAGGGATTTTGTCTTTTCTTCTATATCCTTACCACTTAGGACAATGCTTAACACACCACAGGTGACCATGATGCATTCATGAAAGACAGAAAGAAAGAACACAAGTGTGGGACACTAGCCTGCAATAGAGGTTAAAGGGACTATGAGAGCTGTAGGTTCAGGGAATAGAGAAGCTTAGTGTGGTGAATTTGGCCCTAGAAGTCTTAGCTCCAACCCCAGTGGGGCTTCTAGCTTGTATTGCAACTGTGGACCAATCTCTTCTTCTTCCTGACTCTCAGTTCCTTTTCTGGAAAAGGTATGTGCTGGACTAGGTACCCAATCTCTGAGTCATAGCATAGGGTTTAAAGAAATCCACGTATGTTCGCTTCATCCCTTCGCTTCTGGGTTCACTGTACAGCCCTGATGCTCCGGTGTTATTTGCCCAGATGTAAGTGGTACAGTATCTAGTCTCAACAGCTGCCCTGTGTCCCCATCTTCCCTGACATACTAACCAGCTCAAAGAGCTTGGTTTGGTTTCCAGGGCCTGGGCTTGGGTCTCATTTGCCTCGGGTGTGTAAATAAAGGTTTGTGTGCATCCAAGATTAGCCTCAGTCAGGGAAGTGGGCAAAGCCAGGCAAACAGCAGGGCGAAGCTAGAGATGTGCAATTTGTGGCAGGGCTTTCCCTTAGACAGGAGGAAGAAGCTAATGAGGGCCCAGAGAATGGCCGGGCCACCCTGTTTTGGTTCTTTGAACATCAACTAAAAAAAGGACCTGTGGAGCCCTTCCCTTTCAAGGCAGCAGACTCGCCCTCAGTAGATGCCCACACCCATCTAGAAGGTTCTCTGACTTCATAGGACTCGACATAGATCCACTAGATGCCACTGGCTTGACTTGCTGGGGAAGAATGGGACACTTTGAGGAGGAGAAGATTTGGCTCCCTGAGGCTCATGTGGAAGTCCTTCTGGGTTTGGTTATTATAGGTCAGGGTATTTTTTTTGTTTGTTTGTTTGTTTTCTCTGTATAACAGCCCTGGCTGTCCCGGAACTTGCTTTGTAGATCAGGCTGGTCTCAAACTCACAACTGGGCACCTGTTAGCCTCTCTGCAGACCCTGTGATCCCCAAGAGGACAGCTGTTTCCCAAGGGAACGTCAACAAACCCACATGGGGGCAGCCACAGNCAGCAGCCAAGAAGTCACATTGCAGCAATGGAGAGCATCTAGGTCCATCTCATAAAAGGTTCCCCAGTCAAATTGGGTGCCCCATAGCTTCTAAGTTCTTGGGAGCAGAGGCTGAAGAAGAGCTGTCCTTCCTGGGGACCACATGGCTGCACCTGGTGTACCTATGTTGTGGTGGCTGAGATGAGTCTAGGTGCAACACACAGAGGTTAGCCAAAGTCGTATGAACGAAAAAGCAAGAGAGAGAGGCTGGAGACATGACTCAGTTTGTAGAATGTTTGCCCAGCGAGCCTGAAGCCCTGGGTTTGATTGTAGTGCTGTATAAACTGGATGTGGCAAACACACCTGTGGTCCCAGCACTTGGGAGGTAGAGACAGGAGTATCAGAAGTTCAAGGTTATCTTTGGCTACATAGTGAATTCAAGGCTAGCCTGGGCTACATGAGACCCTGAAAGGAAGGAAAGGAGGGGGGGAGAAATAATGGAAGGGATAGAAAGAAACAAAAGGCAGAGAAAAACCAAGAAGAAAGGTTCCCAAGATGGTGGAACTGTGCTGAGCTGGGGTCTGTTTCTCTTGATTGACAGCAGTGGTCTGGCCTTGGGAAAGCCCTTCCTAAACCCCCTTAGGATCAGTCCAAGGAGTTTGGCTGCATGAGTTCAAACCCAGACTATAGTTTTATCACCTGGGTGGTCTTGACTAGGTGACTTCACGTCTACAGTAGCAAATACTGCCATTGCTACTAGGATTTGCCGGATACCCAGTATTCCGTTGGGCATTAGATAGTGTTTCTGATTTCTCGTACCAGTCCCATAGGGTGAGCACTGCAGTTCCCATTGCACACCCAAAAGAGAGAGCTTGTCGAGACAGGCACTGAGACCTCACGTCTGAGGGTCACGCTCCTGGCAGAGATTTGGTGGGTGCAGACTCAGACTTTCCACCTGTAGCTCAGGCTTCCCATAAATCATCAGGGACTATTCAGATCCCATGGCTCCCAGAGAGTGAGTGCTAACCTGGGGTCTATGCTCAGCCTCCTCATCTTCTCTGGGTGCCCCCAAGTGTTTCTCAGGTGGCACGTGACATGGCTGCATTCTGCACTGATTGATTGACACATGATGTTGGCGTTTTTAAGTTCTCCTCTGCTGTCCCCTCTTGCCTGGGTGCTCCTATTATATACCTGCATGTCCAACATGTGAAAGCAAGGTCTTTTCTGAGTTCCCTGCTGCCTCTCAGAGAATGAGAGTGAACAAGTGTGGGCCATCTGGGTCAGCCTGTGGTACCTCTGGCCTAGCCTGGGGCGTACCTATTCATCTTTTCTTCAAGGAACCTCCATGCCCTTCAGCAGGCTTCTTTGCCATGTTTCTCTGTGACCATTGACTGCCACCAAACTCTTCTAGCCTGGAGAGATTCCTTTACTAATGGTTGGGGAAACAGTATGGCAGTCAGTGTCTTAGGACAAGTGGGCAGCTTATAGTAGAGGGGACAATGGGTCAGCCAAAGGGACTGGGAGTGCTATAAACTCCTGGGTGGAATTCCATCCATCCATTTGTTCATTTCTACAACTATTGCTTGTCTATTCTGGTTGGATCCAGTGCCAGAGCCTAAGATATCTAAGTAACATAATAGAGAAAAATCTTGTTCTCATTAGATTGCATCGTGTTAGAGCCTGCAGCATGCAATATGAATAAAGGAAGCAGCCATATGTTAGATGGCATTCAGTCCTCCCAGGGGCAAAAGCAGAGAAGAGGCAGGAGGGTGTCTGTCTTTGTGTCTGCTGAGGAGGGTGCAATCTTGGTGAGCAGTAACTGTAACTAGGGACTTGGTGAGATGGAGAACTGAAAAGAAATGACAGAGGGTCCCCAGGGGGAGCATTCAAAATGTGGTGGTTTGAATAAGTAATGTGGGGTCCTAGGATTAGCTGAAGACAGGGTCAGAAATAGGGGGTCCTCTCAGGTCAGAGAAGAGGGGGAGTCTTGGAGGGTTTGTAGCATGGTCTGAGCTGACTTATCAGTATCCTCTTGGTTGTAAGGCAGAACAGCCTTCAGAGACAAGGGAAAAGTCGGGGAGACCTGCTAGGCACTTACTAACACAAGACCTCCTTGTGACAGGCTCTGCCTGCCTCTTTGTCTCAGTCCTATGGATAGACCAGAGAATGAAGACTTGAAGACAGGCTTTAGGTCCAGGGTGATATAGGACCAGGCTCCAGTGCAGAAGCAGGGTGAGCGGCTAGGTTTAAGATGCACAGGACAGAACTCAGGCAGGTCTAGACGGAAAAGACCAGAGAATATCTGGGTGACAATTTTGTTCTGTTTGGGATAATGGGCAGGGCCTGTTTCGGGGCCTGCCAGGGCCTCTGCTCCTGGCTGGCTTCACCATCAGCAGCAAGCACATTCCATGGCTGATGACTGGCTTGCGGTCTGGCCTGGCTCTTTCGATGGTTTCTTCTGCTCTTTAAAAACCAGAGTTGGAGTTCTCTTTAAGTTTAGGGCATGAATCACTGCTCATGGCCTGGAAGGGGGATGGAGAGACAGAGCCTCTGTGCTCTTGGGTGCTAGCACTCACTCGTGTGTGTAGGCCCCTGGGGCCAGCTGTGTGATGGGGTCCCAGTTCAGACACTGTTCCTACCAGCTTCGGAGAGTCTAGCTGACATGGTCCTGAGGGCCCCTCCATCCACCTTGCAAGCCCACCAAGTTCAGAACTGACTCAAGGTCCCCTGTTTGCCTCTCACTTCTCTTTCTCTTCAGGCCAGCAGCCCTTCCCCTTTGCCCTCCTACATCGTTTCCTCTCTGAGGACCCAGCCTATAGACTTCGCCTCCTCCCCTCTTCTCTTTCATTTCACCCACCCTCATCCCAGGCTTTGGGTTCTCTTGCCTGGGTCACTGTGGTGGTCACCCTCTCCTGCCTGCTTGTCATTGTCCTATGATTGTGGCTTTCCCCAGTCTCCCCGGGAAGCTTCTCTTCACCCTCCCTCGGATCCCTTCAGTGGCTCTCAGCTACCAAACCCAAATGTTCTAGTTGGCATTGAGGTCCTTTCTTGGTGGCCTTAGCTGGCTCTCCCATTCCTACAGTCTCTCACAGCACATTCCCCAGCATCCTGCTGACGGAGCATTAGAGAGTTTGCACAGGTATGCTCTATAGCACCCACCTTTCCTGCTGCCAGATTGGTCCTCGTCCACAGTCTGCCTCTTACCTCTGAAACCCGAGTCCTCTATCTGAAGCACTCTTACAGCCTTTCTTACATCTTCCCCATGTGATAGTCATTTATCCCAAACTCTGCCCACTCCTACAGAACCATAAGCTCCTCCCATAAGAGCATCTCATCCACACCACAACACTTGATATAGCATCCAGCTCCCACAGGCTACTGTGTTAGGATGTCCGGAAGTGATATGCAAAGCCAGCCGCCTGTCCTGTCTTGTCCTCAGATAGCTTTCGATTTTTCATGGATGTACAGATAGCTCTTTCCTTCACTCTGCCTGCATTGGGTGCCTGCTGTGGTAGCACCGTGTAAAGGGTGGGGATGCAGGTGATCAGAGATGTACCCTCTGCCCTTGCGGTGTTCCCAAGGTGGCAGGAGAAGATGAGCAGGCAGTTGGGACGGTGCAAGGTGAGGAAGGACTAGCCTTGGGATCACACAAGTGGGCCCCCCCAGACTGTATCTTTAGGGGTCAAGTGAAGCTTTCAAGAGGCCTGAGATTAAGCAGGAGGCGGCCAGAAGTGAAGGTACAGGGAACCACAGCACAGAGGTTGAAGGCAGTTGGTATGCTGTGGGGCTCTGAGACACCCATGCATGTGTTCCTGCTAGTGCTGAGTCTCGAGTGCAGGCCAGAGCTGATCGTGTAGCATCTGGCTGCCTTTGACAGTCTGGGTAGACCCTAATAGCAGTAAGAGCCAGGGAAGGCTTAAAGCTCAGAACCAGACAGGCTCAGCTTTTTTCTTCTCTGAGAGAGAGAGAGAGAGAGAGAGAGAGAGAGCTGCTGTTCAGAGAGTCTGGATGGATGGGGATAAAAGGGACAATGAAATCTGAACTTGAGGAACTGGGGAGATGGCTGAATGGATAAAGTACAGCAGGATCCCCGGAGCTTGCTGGCTAGCCAGTCTAACTAAATTGGGAAGCCCTAGGATCCCTGTCTAAAAAATAAAAAAAGGTGCATGGGCTGAAAAAGTGGCTCAGTGGATAAAGCATTTGTGCAAGCATGAGGACCTACAGGTCAGCTCTCTGGAAGCAACGGAAAAGCCAGTCAGGTATAGCAGCTGCTCAGGCGGCAGAGACAGGGTTCCTAGGGCAAGCTGCATAGCTAGACTAGGTAGATCAGTGAGCTTCAGGTTCTCCAGTGAGAAACCCCCGTCTAAACAGATACAGGTGGAAAGCAATCAAAGAACACACCTGTGTAAACTTTGAACCTCCACATACATGCACATACCTGCACAAAACGTGCCACACACATGTAAACATGCATAGACACACATGCATGCCGCATAGTTGAAAAAGGTGGAGAGATTGAGGAAGACACCTGATGTTGAACTTTGGCCTCCCCCTCCCCCCTCCCCACNCACACACACACACACACACACACACACACACACACACAAAAGCTGAAGGTAACCTGGGACTTCAATGTCCTGGGCCCCTCTGTTCTGCCCCCTAGAACATTGCCTCTTATTGAGGGAGCACTCTTTCCTCAGCCAGTTTGACCTTGGCTTTGCCAGTGCCGTATCCCAAGTCAGGGTTTCTTCACGGGGACACTCGACCCCAGCAGTGCCTGCAATCAGAGAGGGAATGGCCCTCACCGGCTTTGCATGCCACCTCAACTCATGCTGGCCACCTCCTGGTGCTCAACCCCTGTGCCATTACAGCAGCCCTGCCGGGGACAGTTGACAAATTCAGTCTTCCCAAGGCCCCCTTTGGATTCCTTGGTTTTCTCACCTAGTAGCTACCTAGTAATCAAATAGGCTGCAGTCTCAGCAGGGGACACAGATAGCATGCCATCATTGCATAGTTCCTCAGCTCCTACCCCAAATTCCTAGCTACTCTCTGATCTGAGAGCATGGCTATATTTCTTGCCAGAGGACAGGCATGTGGGGGAGACCCAAAGAAGCAAGGCTGGTCTGCTGGGTATGTGATTGCAGTGGCTTGGAGAATTCCATACTTGGATTTGTGCCATATTTCTTGAAATTTTCGATAGTTTTGAAACAGGCGGCCTTGAGTTTGATTTTTCACCAAGTCTCACAGTTTGTATAAAACAAGTCCTGCAGGTATGGTGAGTGGAACCACCGAACTGACATCAGCTTTGTCTGCATATTATTTATGGTTTTATAGTTTCCACCTATTACTATGAGAGGCTGCGATTTCTAGGAAAAGAGCAATTCCAGAAGGAGGAGAGGAAATAAAGAAGATTTTGTGACTCCTTTTCTGGAAGAAAGAAAGAGTGAGGGGCCTGGAAATGTGCCAGACAGAGAAAGGGGTTGTAAAGAATAAGAAAGGTCTATAGAGATCCCCCTGTGGCCTACAGAGAACCCCCAGTGATCTATAGAGAATCCCTAATAGTCTAGAGAGAACCTCCAGCGGCCTATAGAGAACCCTCGGCAATCTACAGAGAACCCCCAGCAGTCTATGGAGAAATTCCCAGAAGTTTACGGAGTGCCCCCAATGATCTACAGAGAATCTCCAACAGTCTACAGAAAACCTCCAGTGGTCTACAAAGAATCCCAAATAGTCTAGAGAGAACTGCCAATGATTACAAAGAATCTCCAATGATCTACAGAGAATCCCCAGTGGCCCATGGAGAACCTTCAGTGGTCTACAGAGAAACCTCCAGCAGTATACAGAGAAATCCACCCCAGTGATCTACAGAAAACCCTTAGTGGTCTATAGAGAACCCCCACAGTGGTATACAAAGATCCCTCAACTGTCTACAGAGAGCACCTGTCTGCCACAGTGTAGAAAACTTACCAAGCATAGTTCCTTAGGATGAAGTACTAGTCTTTGTTAAGTTCCTCTGGTGGGTGTAGCCAATCAGGTTCTAAATCTCACCCCCAGCTAGGAGACCTGGCCCTGGTTCCTGGGAAAATGATGGGAATCACTCAACCATTGTCTCTCAGTTACCCCGTCCATTTAAGACATCACATCTCTGGTCTCTTCTGACACAATAGAAACATTGAATGTTCTTCTCAGATTGTTGAGAGTGGCAGGTGGTCCCTGGAAGTCACTGTCAAGAGTCCTGGAAGTCACTGTCAAGAGTCCTGGAAGTCTGGCTCAATTGGGTGATACTGGGGGAAGAGGGCTAGCTGTCAGCCTCTAATTCAGAGGCATAAATACCTTCTCTGTGTCATTCTGTTTGGCATCCTGGGGTGTGTTGCTATGGTCACTCACATAAAAAGCCCCAATTTCCATAAGGAAAAATCTCTGCCTACTTTTGACCAGCATCACCCAAGCTCCAGGCTGGGTTTTTCCTCCCTGTAGCATCAGACTGTCCATCAGAGGTAGTAGCTAGAGAAGGGCCTCTCAGACAAGGAGGCTAAGGGGATGGACCATGACCAGCAGATCCCCTGCTTCACCTGAGGTCCACCACTAGCCTGGTTCCTTTGGCTCAAGGCACCAATGGGTTAAAATGCAAATAACTGTCTTTGGGTAGGACAGAGCAAATTGTCCTCACTCATTAGTGATGTTCAGCGTCAATTAGCTTATTAGGCCTGGAACTCTGGGCATTCCGTGTTTTGGGTACTTGGAGGCAGGCGATGGGTTGACTCTGGCTATCTGGGGACCACTTTTCACTGTCCTGCCTTGAGGAGTCTTTATATAGCTGAGAATGGAGGGGAGGCTGCCCTGCTCCTGGTATCTGCATTCTGATCCCATGTCTCCTGAACCGTCCACAAGAGCATCATATTGTTTTTCTATGACTACAAGGCTCACTTTCTAAAGAGAGCATCATGTATGAATTAAGAGCAGAGGCTTGTGAGCCAGGAGATCCAGCTCAGTGCTTGCTTAGTATGCAAGAGGTCCTGAGTTCAATACCACCCCCATCCTGGAAAAAAACAAAAAAACAAAAAACGAGGTTTTGAGGGTCAGAGAGATCCTGGCACCACCTTTGGCTCTATAGCTGTGACCTTGACCTAGCTATTTGACTTCTCTCATGGAACCCGGCAATCAAAGCTATGACTCCATGAGGACTACATGCAATATGAGAAAGAGCTTACCACAGTGCCTGTCATAATCCAAGTAAGACATGATGAGGTGCTGGAGAGATGGCTCAGCAGTTAAGAACGCTTGCTGCTCTTCCAGAGGACCTAAGTTTGGTTCCCATCATGCTCAGGTGGCTCGCAAACACTTGTAAGTCCAGATCCAAGGGATCGGATATCCTCTTCTGGCTTTTACAGGCACTGCCCCCCTCCCCAACATACACACACAGTATGTGAATGCGCGCACACACACACACACACACACAAGATATGATGAGAATAATATTACCAGCTCCTGCGGACAGTCTGCCAGGGACCATTTGGTACAGTGAGCATGGATGGATCGCCTATGGGCCACTAACCAGAGCATCAGCCTGAGAAGTTGTTATTCTCCTCATTTTACAGTTCGGGAAACGAGCCCCTGGAGGGGGTGGGGGGCGCTGCCCAGGCTCACCCACCTAGAAGGGATCTATCTGGCAGTCAGTTTGGCTTCCCAGCCATGACTGCTCAGTAAGCAGTTAATGTTCCAGTGAAAGAGATGAGGGACAGGAGGGAGGTGTTGAGACACAAGGACTGCTCCCTCCAGGTGAGATTTTATACATATTATAACCTAGGTATTAAGGACACCATACGAAAACTTCCTGTGGAGGTTTAATTTATAGATGACTCCATTCTCTATTTTTACTAACAAACCTCTGGGCATTCGGCTGAGAACAGGCTCAATGAGGTTTGGGATGTTGGGGTTGGGACTGTCCCTACTTTAACCACTGCTCCCCGTAGCAGGCACTCCATGAGGAGGGTGTGTGGGTGTCTCTGGAGCTCACAATCTCTTTGGGGGAAGGTAATTTCACAAGGCTGTGGCTCCTTGGTGACAATCTTCAGTGTAGGGGTAGAGAGTATAGGAATGGACTGGACATTAAGTGGGCAGGAAAGATGTCATGTTTGAGATGTGATGTGTGTATTGTGTGTAAGTGTTCCTGTGTGTGTGTATGTACATGTGTATGAGGTCAAGGTCTGATGTCACTTAATTACACTTTACCTTCCTTTTTGAGGCCGAGTCTCACTGAGCCTGAAGCTCTCTGATTCAATTCACACCAGTGATATTCTATCAGACTCCCCAGTACTGAGATAGCAAGCATGGGTTTTTCTATGAGTTCTGAGGGATTGAACTCAGATCCCCAGACTTGCACGGATGAGTCTCTTCCCAGCTCTCAGATGTGAGTTTCGACAATGGTGACGATCCCTTCTCTTTACAGCTACACTGCAGTGATCAACTTTGACTCCAGATAGAACTTAAAGTTTGCGGAGAGGCAGTAATACTCCAAATTGGACATTGTGGAGAGGAAGGAGAGTTCCTCAAATTCCCCAAGTGAACTCCCATCCACACAGCAAGAGCCAAGTCTATCAGCCCAGAATATAGTTTTAGTCCACGCAACAGGGACAGGACACTGGGGCAATGTTTGGGGCTGGGGGGTGAATATGGGGGCTTCTCTACTGTTGCAGGAGGAGGAAGTTTCTACTCCTGGAGGGGAAGAGAACATGATTCAGAGAGGGCAAGTGGGAGGGGAGAGCTGAGTGAGCTCTCTGAGGGCCCCTAGTCCTGTGGCTGGGACCCATGAGAAGGCCATGGTTTGCATCACCTCTTTGAGGAGATGGGGGACACGGGTATGGTAACTAAGCAGTCTTATTTCCTCAAGAGCCAGCTCGTGGTGACTGAGGGGCTTGGACAAGGGTGCCTCCCAGACTCAGCCCTTCCCTGCTGGAGAGCAGGCGGGGAGCCTTTTCAGTCTCATGATAGCCACGGTGCTCGCATTCCACCTGGTTTTCCTGTTGATAGGGACCTCCACCCAGAAGGATACACTAGAGATGTGTTGGTCCTTCCCCTCCCTAACACCAAATTCTCACCTGTGCCAAGATCGAATTGGTATGAGGACAGCTTTGGTGCCAAAATATGAAGTCTTTCAGATTGTTCTGAGACCAAGGGGGAGAGTCTTGGTTTGTTTGGGATCCCGGCACGTCTATGTCTCTGAGCCTCCCATATACCTCCCTAGACCTCTCCTGTGGTCTTGAGCTTGGGAGGGATGTTTCTGAGCAGCTTTAGACCCTTAATCATTAGACCCTTTGCCTATGAGGCAGCGGCTGGCGAGGAAGATGGCTCAATATGGCGGCACTCACCATGAACTAGGTGAACTGCTCATTAGGTCTTTGCAATAACTTTACAAATTCTGTTACTATCCCTACCTTGTAGAAGAGGAACCTGAGGCACAGGTAGTAATTTGGCAGGGACAGTGAGGCCTAACTGCAGAGTCCAGGTCAATTCCAGACAGCAAGACTCTGGGGCCTTCATTCCCACACCACCTGATCTTGCTTGATACTGGGCCCTCCCTTAGGACCCATATGCCTCACAGATAAGGGGTCAAAGCCGATTCTGCCCTAGGGTCAGGGAAATGCCATAGTGATCCCTCAAACCCTTCCAGTACACAGAGTCCAGACCAGCCAGGCACCTTTATGGTTTTAAAATGAAAACTGGTGTTGTGGCATGCATTCACAACCCCAGTCCTGGGGAGGTAGGGATACACAGATCTCTGGGGCTCATTGACCAGCTAGCTCAGCCAGCTTGCAAGTCCCAGATCAGGAAGGGACAGTCTCAGGGGGATCGCACTGAATGAACAACACCTGAAGTAATTCTAATGTTTCACACTTATCTACACATACAAACAAGTACCCACACCCAACCACACACACACACACACTCACACTCACACACACACTTGAGTGCCCACACACAAATTGTCGCCCTCTAGTTCTTGAGTTCCTAGAAATATAAACGATGTCATTTTAAGTCCCACTCACTCTATGCTTTGGAGGGGTCCAGTTCCTCATCCAGGAAGCCCCCCTGACTTACCTAGTGGACGTTGAATCTTTCCTGCCTGAACACACGCACATAGACCCTAGTTCCTCTGCTCTGTTCACTCCCTCACACCTCTGCTTAGCGCTCTTAGCTCTTGCTTTACTCTGAGCCACAGCAGGGCCCAGGTGGCAAGGGCGTGCCAGCCCTACCTTCTTCTTGCAAGCAGATCCCCTCCTAGCACTGACCGATATATCTAATGAATCCCATGTTTCAAAACTTCAAACTGACCAGACATAACGCACAAGTGGTTTTCTCCATATAAAGGGAGCAATGGGTCACAAATCCTGTCCTGAGAGGTCCTTTAACGCCCCCTCCCTCACTGCTCCACCCCCTTCAGTGGCACCAACATTAACAGCCGCTGATGGAGCCCTCCTGCGCACCCAGCCTCAACCAATCAGACAGCTTCGACAACTCAGAATTCTGCCTCCGTTGTCCCCTACGAGAAAAACTTCTGAGAGGTCACAAAGTCGTGAAGAGTTAGATTCCAAACTCTCCCTCTTGGCTTTGGGGTGTTTGTACTGTCTCCATTTCCTGGGGACACCTGTCTGGAGCCACCCAGGAGCGTTCCTGTCCTTCCTGCGGCTGGGTCGCTAGTGACTGGAGACAGTTTCTCTCCTATCTAAGGGCACCCCCAGCGGTCTTCTATCCCTGGAGCTTTCTAGAAGCCGCTGGTCTGTCAGCAACGCTTCCCCTGCCCCTCCCCCAACCCCAAACCATACAGGAATGTTTCCAACTGTGTCCCTGGGATCAGAACGAAATGCAGCTCGTTTCAAGAGGCCTTTCGTTTGCAGGCGCTCCCAGAAGCAACAAAGCATAGGAGGGCACACTTGTGTTCGCAGATTGGGAAAACGGACCACGGCTTGGAGAAAGCCACCAGACTCTACTTGCACTCCTCCAGGGCACCAGTTGTCACCACCTCTGTCCTCTCCTACTGCTCTCATTTAGGAACAGCGCCACTCAGAAAGAGCGTCAAGGCTGGCCGCTTGTACTCAGCCCGTTGGTTCCTTAGGCTCTGGCTCTGGCTGGAGCATTCTGCCACACTGTGAAGGGGCCAGGAAAACTTTCGCT
>LOEQ01000078.1:759875-770918 GCA_001685075.1 Bramus lutescens
CAGAGCAGGTCACCCAGCCACTTTCTGCTTCAAGGTCTATTCTGAACTGTCAGGCAGGTGGGGGACAGAACTCCCCACACTCCTGCCCCTGAGCCCCAGCTGTGTCCCACGGCGGAGGGCAATGACTAAGCCCTGTACACAGTCTATACTGAACCAGGGAGCTATTCTGAGATTTCTGCTTCTCAAGCCACAAATATGCTCAGCATTTGCAGGAAAGATATCAAAGAAGAGAATTATGTCCCGAGCACAAACAAGACACGCAGGGCAGAGGAAGCTCCCTTCAAAGGAAAAGCAAGGCGAAGGGTATGCAGAATACAGACGGCCTGGAAAGCCTTCAGGTGCAAATCAACATCTTGAGAAGCTGCTGCTGTCTTTCATTTCTATGAATGTTTAAAGTTTATTCTTTGCCTATTCCACACATGTTCTTAATATATCTTGTTCAAGAACGCACACATGTTCTTGTATCTTCTTAATAATCCCCCGAGTGAGTTCTATCCGTGCTGCCTGTGTGTGTGCTGTGTGTAGGGTCACTCACCACTGGAGCATGGGGAACCTATCAGTGGCCACACCCCCAAAGAAAAAGGATTCTTTCTTCAGAAACCCTCAATTTTCAGTATCTCTTCAGCTAGGCATGGGGCCAACGAGCATCCCACCCCAGTCTAGAATGCTAACTGGCTTGATCTTTTTTCCCCCAGCGGTAGGGGAGGGGATCAAGACAGTGTTTCTCTGTATAGCTCAGCATGTCCCCTAGAACTCTTTCTATAGACCAGGCTGTTCTCAAACTCAGAGATCCGCCTGCCTCTGCCTCCTGAGTGCTGGAATTAAAGGTGTGTGCCACCACACCCACTGAGGCTGGCTTGATCAGGTTTGTGCGGGTAACCATAAGCAGCTGTGAGATCATGAGTGTAGTGCCAAGTCATGTGCAGAAGACAGCACAACACAGCACTCCTCTGCACCTTCCGGCTCTTACCTTCTTTTTGCCTCCCTTTCTAGAATGTTCCTAGAGCCTGGGAAGAGGCTTGATGTAGATGTCTTGTTTAAGGCAGAGCACTGATGAGACTTACAGGAACAAAGCTTTTGACAGGTACTACGGTAGTGCATGCCTGTCAACCTAACACAGGGGAGGTGGAGGCAGGAGAACCAGGCATAATCTTTGGGAGCTTGAGATCAGCCCGGGCTACAGGAAACCCTGTCCCAATAATAAACAAGGAGGAATAATCACCCCAAGAAAACCACCATGGCAAAGCCAACATTGCAGAGCTGCCCTTAGTGGAGTGGTTACCATGGACAAAGTGTTGTCTACACCCCATGCTCATTTTCTTAGGGAGGTCTTCAAGACTGGAGGTGGATTAACTGAAATGTCTATCAGGAAGCAGCCATGAAAGTTAGGGTCTGTCTGAGCATGCAAAGATAATGATGGACTTAGCAGGGACACTCAGAAAGCAGTTGCGACGTTAATATGAAGAATTCCCATGATACACAGGGTTTGCGGCCAGGGCACTGTGTGGCTAGAGATCAGCAGCTGAGCCATTCTTTAAATGTGTTTACGGAGCACCATGCTGAGATACAGAGGCAAACCAGATGTGCTTCCCAGCTCCCTCAAAGTCCCAATTCTAGGAAGAGAGACAAATATGGATGGTAGTGACCCAAACGATAGCCGCCATTGACTGGGTAACTTGTTGATCTAGACACTTTCCTCATCTCTGTTCCCTTTCTTGTGGTTCTTCTATGAAGTAGTTCTTCTGTCTGCAGTCTGTGGACGTTGGGAATTGATGGGAGAAACCGTCAGCTGATAACCAAGAGGAGCAGCAGGATGAGAGGCCCAGACTCCCACTCTCTTGAGAGATGACTCTGAGGAGTGCTTTGTGGAGTTGTCCAGGAGAGCCAGTGTGTCATGCCCCACCATTCAGCAGGGGCATCCTTCTGTGGCCATACCTTGGGCTGCCTTCCTTCTTTATTCTGACATTATCTTGCCATTCCCAGAGCAAACTCCCAACACTCAACCTTTGACTTGCGAGATTACTCAGTCTAAGGTCCATGGTTTATAGAGGTGAAGCAACTTGTCTCAGGTTCCACAGATAGAAAGTGGCAGAGGTAGGATTTTGAACCCAGGGATGAGTGTCTCCCATCCACTCCCATTGCACTGCCTTCAGATCCACTCACACCTGGGCAAGTGCCTAGAAGGTTGAGGAATGCTGACATCCTGCCTTTTGAGAGTCCAACTCTGGACCCTAAAGAATACACACCACACACACTTACACACACACACACACACACACACACACACACACAGAATCTGAAACTTTATCAGCTGTTTCTCACAGTGTAAACAAACCTGTTATATCCCTTACTTCTCCAAGCTCCCCGAGAAGACACCTTAATAGGGATTTGGGATGTATTATGGTGCAGGAGCCCCTGGTCAGGAAGAGAAGCAGACCCATGCAGGTACAACTTGCAAATGTCACAAAAATCAGCAGGTCCTGTCTGTCCACTTAGCTGAGAGCCAGCCTGGCTGCTCTCTGAGTTGGTGCTGTCAACCTGGAAGGATGTTAAGAGATCATTCAACATCCTCAACTACATAACTAATCTCGGGAGATGAGACTCAAGGTAAATACAGACTCAGACAAACCACGAAAAACATTCGTAACTGCAGGACCAGTAACAAAAGCTACCCTTTGATTTTCGACGCCAGCCAGACTTCCTGGCTAACTTCACTAAACTCAGCCTCCAGAAGAGAAGAAAAGGACTGGTCCTCTTCTACATACATTTCTACCACAGGAGTGAGGGGCTTGCTTTGTCCCTGAGGAACAAGTGCGTGCCAGGCTGGGGCAGCCACCTCTGGGAGCCTACTTAAAGCTAGCTGGCTCCCCATTCACTTCTGCAAGGGTGGCGTCCCACTGTCCTGCAAAGGTCAATCCAGATTGTCCCAGCTGCTGCTGCTCCTCGCAAGCATGTAGCAGAAGTAAACATCCTCCAAGCAATCTGCAGCTGGGACCGGAGGCCAAGTGGTGATGGCTGGAGGTATGCTGAGCGGGATGTTACAGTTGATGCTTGAGTAACAGATGCTTCTGCGAATATTCTTTCTCCCTTTTGGGTGTTAGTGAGAAAAATATGGGTGCCAGTGTTGAGCCAAAGGTCTCTAGAGAAAAGCCAATGCCAAATGCTAAGCATGTCAAGGAAAAGCGCCGTGAGGGAAATGGAGACAGTTGCCTTTGATCTTGATAGAGCCTTGAAACAGGTTCAGCCTGTGACTGTTGCCTCTGCAACTGCTGTAGAGTGGGTGGTACAGTAGGAATCTACTGATTGTCAACTTCAAGGACCTAGAACAACCTCTGGGCACGTCCTTGAGCAGGGTTCTTGACTGGCTTAGCTGAGGTGGGAGACCCACTCTAAATGTTGGTGGCACCATCCCATGGTCTGGGGTCCTAGTCTCATCTCTGTTGCTATGACAAAAACCACCCTTATCTAAGCAACTCAGGGGAGAAAGGGTTCACTTTAGCTTACAACTCCAAGTTATAGTCCGTTGTAGCAGGGAAGCCGAGGTGGGAGAAACTGAGAACGATAGGTCATAATTCATCCAAAGCCAGGAGCAGAGAGAAATGAATACATACATATTACTGTTCAGCTCACTTGCTTCCCTGTTAGACAGGGCAGCATCCAAATCTAGGGAGTGGTGCTGCTCACAGTGGCCTGGGTCTTCCCGCATCATTTAATGTAACACAGACATCTCCCATAGGCATACTCGCAGACTAGCCTGGTCCAGACATTCCTTCGGTGAGACTCTCTTCCCAGGGTCTAGACCAGTGGTTATTTACATTACGATTCGTAACGGTAGCAACACTACAGTTATGAAATAGCAACAAAAATAGTTTTGTGGTTGGGGATCACCACAACATGACAACCTGTGTTAAAGGGCTGCGGCAGCAGGAAAGTTGAGAACCGTTGCTCTAGACTATGTCAAGCTGACACAACCATCACTGCTGAGGACTTGGGCTGCATAGCAAAGAGAAAGCGGGTGAGCAGCAGCCCTCATTCCTCTTGGCTTCCTGTCTGTGAGTGCTGTGTAACTGGCTTCCTCATACTCCTGCTTTGATGGACAGTACCCTCAAACTGTGATCCCAAATAAGTCCCTCTTCCTGAAGGTGGTTTTGTCAGATGTTTCTTGTACCATCAAATTGTAAAGTAGCGAATGCAAGGTCTCAAGGAGCTTAGGCTCCGGGGTGGGAGAGAGCCTTCCACAGCTGGAGGCTTCTCCTTTACAACCAGCCTTCCACCATCTGTGCGTGGAAAAAGACTCAGCACCGAACTCTCGCACACAGTGCTGCCCAGGTGGCAGACAGAGCGCTAAACTAAGCATTTGATCTGTTTTAATTTTTACTGATAGCAATAAATAATAATGTCATTTCCCAAAATATAATTTTTCAAATTAATATTAATAATATTTTTACTACTAATAAGCACAGCCCCTTGAAGCTGGTGCTGTCTTCAATTCTCATTTTACAGGTGAGAAACTAAGGCACAAGGGGTGCTTCCCTGGGACTCTCAGCTGAGCCTGGAGGTGCCCTTAGGCAAACTGGCTGTGCTATTCTTTTTTTTCCTTTTCTTTAGATTTATTTATTTATTTTATGTATATGGGTACTTTGTCTACATATAATCTGCACACCAGAAGATGGCCTCAGACAGATGTGAGCGGCCATGTGGGTGCTGAGAATTGAACTCAGGACCTTCAGGGGAGCAGTGAGTGCTCTTAACCACTGAGCCATCTCTCCAGCCCCATGACTGTGTTACTCTTGACCACGATGCTTCTGCCTCTGCAGTTGCCATGAGCAACACATGAAATGTGGCCTAGCAAGCGCTGGGCTTGGTGCCCGCCTCATGGCAAACCCTCCCTAAATGTTAGCTTTTATTATCAACAGCACACGAAGCAACACAAAGCAGACTAGTCAAGCTCCCTGCCTCATTTGAGATTCTTAATGACGCCTGACATTTGTTTAGCTGTGTCTATAATTAAAAAAGCAATCTCAAGGATGTGCCCTGTAATCCTCCCTGAAGTCCACGAAAGCAGCAGATGACTTAGAAGGCAGGAGAAGGTCAGTGGCCTGAAGAAGTTCATTCCACCATCCAGCAAGTCTTTATTGACATCCCAGAGCCTGTGTGAGCTGAGAAGACGCTGAAGGCCCCACAGCTTGGGACTTAGAGAATGGCTAACTCAGATTGTGATTGCACAAGCCTTTCAACACTGAGCTGTCTGGACTGTGATACAATCCAGTAACTGTTCTGACACTACTTGTGTGCAGAAGTGATTGGAAGGAAGGGGGTCCCCACACAGGCGCATATCACAGTCTCACAAGGTCACCCCATCTAAGGACTAAAACTCACTGATCAGATGTCAGATAATAAAACCTTACGTGGAAACAACAGTTTCTAGCTCCTAAACAGCCGCAATTTCATTTTAACCTTGTGATACCCAAGTTTTAAAAGTTAATGAGATTAATGGTAATGACACCAACCATATTCTAGCCAGAATTATTCTTGACTTTTTTTTTTCAAGCTCCACATCTGGACCCCTCTTGCACTCTCCCCTATACATCTGTGATGGTTGATTTTAGGTGTCAACTTGACTGAGTTAAAGGATTCTCAGAGAGTTTGTAAATAATTATTCCTGGGAAGAATGCCTAGTTTTAAGTCTCAGCTTACCAATTCTGTGACTTTTGACAAATGAATGATGCTCTTAGTATTTCAGAAACTGTATCTAGGAAGTGGAGCCAGCTGCTTCCTGTGCCTCCTGTGAAGATTAAAGGAGCTAACATATGTACAGAGTTTGGAAAAGTGCCTTGCATGTAGCAACTGGTGCTTGTTTATAGGAAATAAAAATACTGTGTTGTTGTAACCTACACATATTGTGGAAATGTACCTTAGAGTTTGGTACAGTTTTTGCTTTATAGATTTTTTTTCTAAGGCTAAGTTGTTAGGTGCATACAAAACTAGTATTGTCCTACCTTCTCAGTGACTAGAAATTTAGGTAAATTCTTTAGCAATGCTTTTTGTCTTGAGCTCTATCTGGTGTTAACATAATCTTACTGCTTTTCCTGTGGTTCATGCTTGCATGGGTTTTTGCTCTTTGCTCTCAGTCTCGTTTTAGCTTTGTGTTTTAGGCATACTCATGGAAGTGGTAGAGAGTTGTTTTAAAATTCAATCTGTTGAACTTGGTTTGAAATTGATGCATGGATAAGTCACTGTTCTGTTTCTGTGATAAAATACCATGACCAAAAGCAGCTTAGCCATGAAAGTGTTTCTTTTGGACGACGGTTACAGAAGGCTATGGGTTCATCCTGTTGAGAGGGCCCAGCAGCAAGCCCCAGAAACAGGGAGCTGAGGGATAACATCTCAATGCGAAGAGGAAGAAGGGAGGGGGGGGAAGGTGAGGCTGTAAACCCTCAAAGCCCTCACCTTAATCATGTGCTGCCTCCAGCAAGGTTCCACCCCCTAAATGTTCCATAACCTCCCCCAAACAGCATCACCCGCTGGGGACCAAATGTTCAAACACATGAGCCTATGCGGAACATTTCTCAACCAAACCACTGCAATGCACTTAGTTCTTTTACATTTAAGCCTAAGCATGGCAACAATGAAGCTGAATCTACTGTCTCAGAATTTGCTCCCTTTTTGGAGTAAAGACTTTGTAATCATTCTATTTCCTCTTCTGTTAGGTTAGAAGTAGTAAACTCATTTGCTACTCTTTAACAGTCCCTGGAGATCCCACCATGCATATTTCATCTGTGAAACTCCACAATGAGAAGCACTTGTAGCTTTTTCTCAGACAATTCTTCAAGCCATCTGTGTTGCAATTATTACACTTGCAATGTGATGCAAGTGAAAGAGTTATTTTATCTTTCAGTATGGGTGTGCATGTGTTTCTGTGTGGGGTATGGGAACAGGAGTGCAGGTGACTATAGGGGCAGAAGAGGGCACCAGATGCCCCAGAGTCTAGGAGACTGTGAACTGTTACATGCGGGTGGAGGGAAACAAACTTCAGTCCTCTGTAAGGGCAGCATGGACTCTTGAGTGCTAAGCTGTCTCTCTCCAGTTCTCATTTGATTTTTTATTTGCAGTTGGTCAGTTTTTAAGCTCACCCACACAGTTCCCCATTTTATTGCTTTTCCAGCTTCTTTGATTTTCCAGATGGGATCATATTACATTTGTTGGGAGACCGCCATTCAAGTCAGGCCTCGTGTTGTATACCTATAATGACTTGGGAGCCTGAGGCAGGAAGATCACAAGTTCAAGATCTTCTTGGGTTTCAGAGTTCAAGGTTATCCTGGGCAACTTAGTACTACCCTGTCTCAAAATAAAAAAAAAATAAAGGGGGAAAACAGGTAAAAGGGCCTGGGCACGTAGCTTAGTGGTAGGGCATTTGCTTAGAATGGGAAAAGTTTAGTGTTTAGAAGGACTGCAAGAGACAAAAGAGAGAGAATGCCTCTTGGTATTTCCTTTAGGATTGGATTTATGTTGTCAAATATTCTCATTTATATGAAAATATTATCATTTCACTTTTATTTTTATGTTTTGATATTTATTTAATTATTTTTAAGAGATTTATTTATACAGTATCCTGCCTGTAGACCCGAGGAGGGCACTAGATCTCATTACAGGTGGTTGTGAGCCACCACATGGTTGCTGGGAATTGAACTCAGGACCTCTGGAAGAGCAGTCAGTGCTCTTAACCGCTGAGTCATCTCTCCAGCCTTGATTTATTTTTTATGTCATGTGTATGGGTGTTTTACCTGCATCTATGTATGTGCACCACTTGCATGTCTGGTGCCCACAGAAGCCAGAAGAGGATGCTGGATCCTCTGGACCTGGAGTTAGAGGCGTTTGAGAGCTGCCGTGTGGGGGAATCTACGAGTGCTCTTTAACCCCTGAGCTACCTCCGCATCCTCTGGCTTTTATTCTTAAAGGGCGCTTTCTTGTGGCATAGAATTCTAGGTTGGCACTGCTCCTTTCCCTCTGATGCACTGAAACTGCCCACCAGCTCCTGGTTCTTGTTCTTTCTGTTGAGAAGTCCATTGTCATGTCAGCTCTATCGCTCCTTTAAATATGAAATAGGCCTTTTCCTTCTCTATACCTGCCTTTAAGGTTTTTTTTAATAGTGTTTTGAGGAGCATTGAACTTAAACCTTTTCTTGATTTTGAAAGCTCTTCAGCCATTGCCTCTAACAAACCTTATGCCCTTCCATTTGCTGTCCTCGGCCACTGACATTCTCAGTGGTGGGAGCTCTCTCTCTCTCTCTCGTGTGTGTGTGTGTGTGTGTTTGTATGCATGAATGTATATGCACATTTGAATGTCATAGGACAATCTTGGGTGTCAGCCCTTGCCCTCCACCTTGCTTGAGGCAGGGTCACTTGTTCAAAACTACATATGCCGGGCTAGCTGGGCCATGAGCCTCTGGGGACTCTGCTGTGGTGAGCTGGGATCAGAAACATCCACTGTTGTTTGCAAATGTACTCGGGTCCAGGACTCTGAGCGCAGGTCCTCAGTCTTGCACAGCAAGCCCTTTACCAACTGAGTCATCTTCCCAGTCTCCAAAACATTCTTTAAATTCTAAATTTTTTAAAATTTCATTTTTTAGAGGTAATTTATGTAAACAGAGACTGTGCTTTCATTTCCCAGCTACACAGATCTGAATAATCACACAGAAACTATATTAATTACAACACTGGCCAATGCCGCAGGTGTATTTCTAGTTAGCTCTTACATCTTAAATTAATCCATTTCTATTAATCTGTATATCACCATGAGGCTGTACCAGTAAGGTTCTGGCATCTTTCTCTTTTGGCAGCTGCATGTCTCTGCCTGACTCCACCTTCTTTCCTCCTCTATCTCTGCTAGGATTTCCTGCCTTGCTATAGGCCATAGGCCAAAGCAACTTCTCTATTAACCATGATAATAAAACCTATTCATAGCATACAGAGGGGAATACCACATCAAATTTATTTTAACTTTTTATTTTATCTACATTGTTGTGAAGGTGTCAGACCCCAGGGAACTAGAGTTACAGTGTGAGCTACCATGTGGGTACTAGGAAATGAACCCAGGTCCTCTGGATGAGAATCTGGTACTTTTAACCGTTGAACCATCTCTTTATACCTGGCATCTAGTTTAATAATTTTATTAGATTTTTTTATAGTTATCTGTTAAAATCGTAATTCTGACTCTTTTCCATTACAGCAAACCTTCTAAAATTCAAGTCGATCAGCTGGAATCTTAGGGTCTTTTTCTATTGCATGTTGCTTCTTCCAATCTTCATACATGTAGGTCATTATAACTGAAAATTATGAAACTAGATTGAAGACTTAAACTTTACTTTGCAGAGAGGATTATCTGTTACTGGATTCCAAAGGTCTTTCAGATCACTTAACATGTTAATTATGTTACAAGGCCTGGAACTCTCTGGGATACCTAGATGCCTTCTAGGCAGCCAGGGCAGGGTCTATGTGAGGCCTGGCTTTTCCAACAGCTCTTTTCCGTGTGCTTGGAATAGCCTTCAGGGCTTGGAAGATCTTCATCACAAACCACAAGCCACGGCATTTTCCTCTATACAAATATCACAAAGTGTTTCCCAGTCTCCCAGCCACCTCCTCTGGACTTGCAAGTGTCTCTAGGGCCACAGCAGGCACCGTGCTCTGTGGGGCTTGCTTCCTTGAAGTTCTTTCCTCTTTCAAATCTTAGCCAGCCAGGGTTTNNTTTTTTTTTTTGCCTTTTGTTTTTCTACCTTAATAATTTTTTCACACTTTCAAGCTGGGTTTTCTGGAAAGTAGTTTTCCCAGTTTTTCAAATTCTCCTCAGAGGGAGAATTTGCCTAGATCGCTCAAGCTGTCGAAACCGGAAACATGATCCAAAATATGGCAAAGTTGTGGGGAAGCCTCCTCAGCCTCCCAGCCTGGGCTCTTTCTTCTCTCTATGGGGGAAACAGGTTCTTTCTTTCCTTTGTATTTTTTTATTCTTCTTTCATATATTACATCCTGATTACAGTTTCCCTCTCTCCTCTTCCACCAATTTCTCTTCCCCACCCCCCTTCTTCCCAAGATCTACCCACAACCCTATTTCCCTTTAGAAAATCGCAGGCTTCCCAGGGACATCAACCAAATATGGCACAATATGCATACACTAGGCACATACCATCAAGGTGACCCAGTTGGAGGGAAAGGGTCTCACAAGAGGGCAAAAGAGTCAGAGACAGTCCCTGCCCCCAGTGTTAGGAGTCCCACAAGAGCACCAAGCTACTCAGTCATGACATATATGTGGAGGATCTCAGATCCCTAAATGTTCCCTGGTCTCTGTGAGCCCTCATGAATCCCAGTCAATTGATTCTGTGGGCTGTGTTCTTTTGATGTCCCTGTCCCCTCTGATTACTCCAACCCTTCCTCCTCCCTGAGCTCTGCCTAGTGTTTGCTGTGGGGCTCAGCCTCCGCCAACAGTTGATGGATGAGAGCGCCTAAGTTCTTGGAGAGTCAATGATGTCCAAAGAAGGGCCAGGGAGAGCTTCCTCCTTACTCACGGCTGTAGGGTATCAAGAGGAAAGCAAACTTGAAGCAAAGCAGGTAAAGCGTCCTGGTTTCCTTTCTGTTTCTGTGATAGGGTATCCTGAACCAAACTTAGGCGAGAAGGGGGTTTATTTGGCTGACAATTTCAAGTTACAGTCCTTCATAGCCCAGAAGTCACAGTGGCAGGGGCTTGATGTAGCTAGCTGAACTGAGCAAAGAGAAACAGATGCATGAGGGTCTGTTTGCTTATTGGTTGCTCAGGAACCCCCGCCTAGGAAATGGTGCTAATCACCATGGGTTGAGTCTTCCCACATCAATTAGCAATCAAGACAACCTTCACCCAGTCATTCCTACAGGCCACCTTGATCTAAACCAGCTCTCAACCTGTGGGTCCCCACCCTTTTGGGGTCAAATGGCCCTTTCACAGGGTTGCCTAAGACCTTCAGAAGTTCAGAAGACAGATATTTACTGTTCTCTCTCTCTCTCTCTCTCTCTCTCT